>CM051364.1:18761767-19361767 GCA_028015245.1 Cardamine occulta | reverse complement strand
TGATATGTTTGCTGCTGCTGTTCAATTCCTTGTACTTCTTTTTCTTTGAATTTGACATTGCATCTTGTGCTCTATTTGTGTTTCCTCTCAGGTGGAGACTACTAGGAAGATCTTATCATTTCACAGGGAAGATAGAAATTCTGATCCCAATAATCCTCAGAGTGTATTGCTCGACTTCGTAAGCAGTTGTCAGAATCTACGAATTTGGTCACTAAGCACAACAACTAGGGCATACCTAAACAATGAACAGCTGTTGAAGGGAAAGCAAATCGATGAGTGGTGGAGAAACAAAGGTACATAAGGTTTCAATGGCAGGGCTTTGAGTAGGAAGCAGCGAGAATTTCCGATTATGAAAACTGTCCTCTCATTCTGTTTCTTGTTTAGAGTCCTCAGGAGAGCACATGATGGATTATATGAATATGGATGATAGGTCGATTGGCATGTTTTGGGTTGTTTCCTACACCATGGCACAACCAGCGTGTGAAAAAGTTATGAATTGGTTATCTTCAGCTGGCAGGGCTGAGTTGTCGGGATTACAGCCAAACGACAGAGTTATGATGACGCAGGAAGTGAACCCGTTACCTATGTCATTGTTATCTGGCTTTTCAATGAATTTGTGCTTGAAATTGGCCCTTCAGATGGAAGAAGCTTTGTTCGTTAGCCAGGTTTGTTTACTTTGTCTCACAAAGATATTTTCTATGTATACATATATATATATATATATATATATACATTAAGTGATGCACTGATCTATGGAGAACATCTGATTTTTCCAGTTTTACTTGACTTGTTTTCTCCAGGGTCCAGTAAACAAGTTTAGCGTTTTGATTGTTCAAAAATGTTATACAGTAGATTTTAAAATCCTGAGAAAAATTAATTGTGTCGTAAACATCTGTGTGCAGGTTGTTCCTAGCATTGCAATGGTTGAGACATACACAAGATTGCTGCTGATTTCCCCTCACTCAATGTTCCGTTCGCATTTCAGTGTAAGCTATTTGGTTCCTTCAGTTGCCTTTTCATTTTCATTATCTTATGTTTTATTACTGTTGGCTATTGATCATAAGCGATTCATGAGATAAAGTAACTTTCTGCAGCAATTGGCCCAGAGAAATGCTTCTCTGCTAAGCAAGCCTGGGGTGACTTTGCTTGTTCTTGAGATTCTGAACTATCGTTTGCTTCCGCTCTACAGGTAAAAGAGTGAAATTCTCAAGTTGAAGTAGATCCTTCTATACTTTTTAGCTGGATCATTCTCTTAGTTAGATGACAATTGTTTCGGGCTTACGCCATGTGAGCTGTTTGACCCGACTAAACAGAATTACTGATCTTATTGTATGATGCAGATACCAAGGAAAGAGCAAAATTTTAATGTATGATGTTACTAAAATAATATCTGCATTGAAAGGAAAACGTGGTGACCACCGTATATTCAGACTAGCTGAAAACTTATGCATGAATCTCATTTTATCACTCAGAGACTTCTTTTCTGTGAAACGGGATGGAAAAGTAAGTAATTTTTTTCGAATTACTCACTGTCGCCTGCTTATTTTGTGCCAGGATGATTCAGGTTTAAATAATTGTTCTTATGTTATTATCACCAGGGACCAACTGAATTCACTGAAACATTAAACCGCATAACCATCATGACTCTTGCTATCACAATCAAGACACGTGGTATCGCAGATGCTGATCACTTGGTTTATCTGCAAACCATGTTGGAACAAATACTCGCGACGAGTCAGCATACATGGTCAGAGAAGACGCTGCGCCATTTCCCATCCCTTCTCCGTGACACTTTGATTGGACGAGTAAACAAGAGGGGCCTATTAATTCAGGCATGGCAACAAGCTGAAACAACTGTGATAAACCAGTGCACTCAGCTTCTCTCACCATCTGCTGAACCCGCTTATGTTATGACATACCTCAGTCACAGTTTTCCTCAACACCGACAGTATCTATGTGCTGGTGCTTGTATGCTGATGCAAGGCCACCCTGATAACATCAACAGCGCAAATCTGGTTGGTTTTACTATGTCTCTTCACATTTGTGAACAGGTTGTTAATTGATAGTGGTATATGATTATCTCTTCGAAATGATTATCAGGCACGGGTTCTGAGAGAAGTTTCTCCTGACGAAGTCACTGCTAACATATACACTTTGGTAGATGTTTTGCTTCACAACGTTCATCTAGACCTTCAGAAAGGACATTCTTTAGAGGTACCTCTTCTGTTTTTTTTTCTGAAGAAATTGACCTCACTTTTGTTGATTAATTCATCTTCTTACATTGCATCCTAATACTTTTCAGGAAGTTCTAAAAAAGGCAGACGCAAATCTTGCATTTTTCTTCTGGACACATGAAATGCTTCCTCTCGACATTTTTCTTCTGTCTCTTATTGACCGTGATGATGATCCGCACGCCTTAATTATTGCAGTATGTTGATGCTTTTACGTAAAACAAGATGAGGATCACAGAAACTTTTAAGGATTCTGTTTTTGATTTATTTACAGATAAAGCTACTTGAAAGTCAATACCTTTTAGAGAGGATTAAACAGTACAGCGCAAACCGTGGGCCTCCTGAGCACTGGCTTGTGACGCAGGTGTTTAAACGCAATGAACTCCAGAAGGCCCTTGGTAACCACCTTTCTTGGAAGGACAGGTAATATATCTAACCCCAATTCATCCTTGATATTACTGATTCCTAACATAAATTCACTTTAATTTACATGGCTTGATTGTTTGATTGGTTTTGTTGGGATTCAACCATGAATGTGTAATGGGACCTTCCATGAAAACTTCGGCAAACTTATGTGTGCCCTGGAAATGTGTGAAATATTTGTCTATCTGTTTTTTTGGCAATTTTGTGTTGCATTCTGCTAAAATTAGGAAAATGTTTTGCCTTTTTGATTGTGTTAAACGCAGGTATCCAACATTCTTTGATGATATTGCGGCGCGTTTGCTTCCAGTTATCCCTCTAGTGGTGTACAGGCTCATCGAGAACGATGCATTGGATGCAGCTTATAATGTTTTGGGTACACACTCCCTTTTTCTGGCATATCATCCTCTCAGATTCTCGTTTGTCCGTGACATACTCGCCTATTTCTATGGTCATCTTCCTGGGAATTTTGTTTTGCGCATTCTCAAAGTACTTGATCTCAGCAAGGTAATTGGAAAAAACAACCTATCGTTCTTTGATTCAGAAAGTAATCTCAAGTTGATACGGCTCCTGGATTTCAGTTTTAAAGATTTTTTTGAAGATTGCTTCATTTGATTTGGTTCCTCATCAAATACAATCACCACAGAACCAATAATAGCCTATTCATTTTTCAACTCATTTTCAGAGAGACTTCTAATACTTTTCTTGTTATCTCATTTCTTTCTCACCATTTTATCTAGATACCTCTAACTGTAACTGTTTCCAAATTTGATTAAACAGAACCTAACAACTCTTTTGACATTTCCGCAGATTCCATTCTCTGAATCATTCCCGCAGTTCATTAGCCCTGCCAGTCCTGCTGTATGCCCACCTCTAGAATACTTCGCCAGTCTTCTGCTTAATCTCGTAAACAACGTTATACCTCCACTTAGCAGCAGCAGCAACTGCAGCTCGAGGTCTGGCTCAATGGCAGACATCTTAAACAGCTCAGCGAGACCTCCCCATGGAAAAACTGCCGGAACATCTCAGCCCGGACCAGCAAACGCCTCTGAGGGCCAGAAAGCATTCTATCAGATCCAGGACCCAGGAACTTACACTCAGTTGGTTCTGGAGACGGCCGTGATCGAGATCCTCTCGCTTCCCGTCTCCGCTGCTCAGATTGTCTCTTCACTTGTCCAGATAATTGTCAACATACAATCGACCCTGATTCAATCTGGAAATGGGTTCCACGGTGCTGCAAACGGGGTGGGGCAAGGGTTGGTACTGCCTACGTCTCCCTCAGGAGGGAGCACAGACTCCATGAGCGCTAGCCGGTCCACTTGTGTGATTCCTGGAATCAACGCGGCGAGCTTCGTCTCTAGAAGTGGTTATACATGTCAGCAACTGTCGTGTCTGTTGATTCAAGCTTGTGGGCTTTTGCTGGCTCAGCTCCCTCCAGACTTTCACATGCAGCTTTACTTGGAGGCATCACGTGTGATAAGGGAAACATGGTGGCTTAAGGATGGGAAGAGATCAGAAGGTGAACTAGACTCGGCTGTTGGATATGCTTTGATGGATCCTACATGGGCTACTCAGGACAACACCTCGACAGCAATAGGTACGCCATAGCTTCTGGATCTATAAGTGAATGTTTGTTTGTATTTTCTCTTTACATTGTGTTTTTCTCCCAGGAAATATTGTCGCCTTGCTTCATGCTTTCTTCAGCAATCTCCCACAAGAATGGCTTGATGGCACGCATGTCATCATTAAGAACCTCCGGCCTGTGACATCTGTCGCAATGCTCAGAGTTGCTTTCCGTATTATGGGGCCATTGCTCCCAAGGCTTGCCAATACACATACACTCTTTAACAAGGTACTCCTATTACTGCTTGTACCCATATGAAGTGGTCTTTCTTTTCAAGAATTACTATGTAACATTCTGTTCATGTTAAATGTTATATCAATGGCTGGATAGAATATGAATATTCTGTAGCTGCCGTCTTCGAGTTTGTTATTACATATTTTCTCAAGTAAACAAAATTGGAACGATCTTCCATTTCCAGATCTTGTTCATCACAAACCTCGACTAAAGGTTTCTTGTCTAATTTGACTTTGATACTCTTTTCTGATTCTCAACAGACGCTAACCCTTCTCTTGAGCACAATGGTCGATGTTTTTGGAAAGAACGCACAGACAGTCGCCCCTGTTGAAGCATCCCAGATTGCAGATCTTATTGATTTCCTGTAAGCTTCTAAATTACCAGTCTTTATTGATTAACAATCATGTTTTTGGGATGATTAGATATGTCAATTTGTTGCAGACACCATATTATTCACTACGAGGGACAAGGAGGAGCTGTGCAAACCAGCAGCAAGCCAAGACCAGACATCTTGGCGTTAATCGGAAGAGCAGCAGATTCTCTCCGACCTGATGTACAACACCTTCTCTCTCACCTCAAAACCGACCCCAATTCTTCGATATACGCAGCTACTCATCAGAATACCGCAAAGACCAGTACCTCTTAGAAAAAAAAACTCAGATAATGTGTCATTGGTGGAAGCAAAGTCGTAGGAGCCATAAAAGCACAGAAGATTGTTTCATCTACAACTTGTTCTGGTTAATTTGGGTCCTGGTTACAACTTGTCTTGTTTATATTGTGTATATATGTCAATGGTAGTAACATGATGTTTTTTCTTATTTTATAAGTTTATAATTTAAATTATTGTTAGATGATATAAAGCGGGCTTATTCAACCATATTTTGATTAGTGTTTTAATGATTTTGGATGCTTCTATTTTTGACGTAATATATATCAACATACAATGTACAGTATCACAATAATTATATACTCTTTGATCTCTAAATTATATAAATATTCATTACAAAAGTTATATAGTAATATAAGAAGATTAACATAAACATATGATATAATGAATGGGATGTAAAAATTTAAGGTGGTTTATGTTTCTTGCCACGAGAAGAAGAAGAAGATGATCGTTGTTTCCCCAGTTGCTTAAAAAGGCTACCATCGTAGACGCCCCTTACTGTATCTTTCGTCAACAAACCATTTTTGTCTTTGCCTAAGTCATGTAATATTTTCCATTCTAAAAACGCTGAGAACCTGTAAATATATATTTTAGATATATTACGTCGTGACTATGATTTAATTTGGTAGAAATAATAATGCATTAAGATAGAAACAAACGAACCATCCTACGTAATCGTTAGGTTCTCTATTAGTCTCAAGCAATTTTTGAATTTCCTTTGGAGTGAGAGCATCTTTATGTGTGTGCTTCTTGAATATCTCCTCGAATTTTGATTCCACAAATCTGTAAAATTTAGTAAAAGTTATCACATTTTGTGAAGTTGGAAAATAATCCAAAGATGACAAGAAATGAAAAAAAAAAAAAAAAAACCTTCCGTCCTTGTCGTAAACGTCGGTGTCACTACCATGAATGCCAAAACGACTATTTTTCACTTCTATGGGAAACAACGGCGAGAATCCCTTTCCCTACTTAACAACATTCACAATGTCTTCAAACACAATAGTAAGATATATCCTAATAGTTTTAACATAGATTGTTTGCATAATCAAACCTAGGAACGAATCAAATACTCATTCCCACTCCCTTATGTTTTATAACGTGTTTTGGGTGAAGAAATTATCTCTACAATTTTGTTTCAAACCTTTTTTTACCAATCGTTATTTAATATTATAGAGATAACTAAGTAAAAAGAATTTAAATTGATAAAGCATCTTGTCAAACAAATAAAACAGGAGTACAAAACAAGATTAGTGTCTTATATTAAAGTTCCGGGCATTGTCTAAAGCATGGAAAAACATGGGATTTAGGCGTCCGTTCAATATATAAGTTTGTGGAAGACAAGATTTTACTAGTCTGTTAAATTTAGCCGTTACTATTTTTTAACTTATACTATAGTATGCTTGATCGTTTTGCAAAACCAAGAGTAAAGAAAAATAAAGACAAAAAGACAAGTGGTATGAATTGGTACCGGACGAGTTTTTCTGCTGAGTCCTATGTTGATGAAGATACCAACAAAAGCCGACACGAGACGCCCTGTCCCGAGCGCTCTAAATCCTTTTTTTTGTTGTTTTTTAAGTTAAACATAAGAATAAGCAACACATCAAAATCTTATTCATATTGAATTCTCACTTAGTTAATTGTGTATGTTACCTTGGTAGGTTTCCCAAGGATAAACGACGCCGTCTCCGTTTCTGTCGAAGAAGGCGACATGTTTCTCCAATGCAGTCTTTTCTTCCTTAACAGATTTTCCTCCTACATAACCTCAAATATATATTTTCATATACTTACAAAAATAAATAATATTTAACGACCGTTCCAAACTATTTGAAGATCTTGTGTAAATTTTTTATATTAAATGTATACTTGATGTGCTAAGAAAATATTTAAAATTTATAGACCAGACATAATTAATAATGTGCATACTTCAAATGTTCTTAATTAAGAAAATATTGGAGATCATGTTCAAATAAATGCTCTGGTTGCACATGCTAGGCCATGAATACATTACCTTTGCACTTGGGAGAAGCCTGACGAGACATGAGAAATACTGAAATTAAGACAAGCTTTCTTTTTAGCTTTGTTATTGTTTAAGTTTTATTTTAGTTTGGTGTTAGTTATACACATACATAACAAAGATTTCGATTCAAAATAAAGTGGATTGAGGTGTTTGTGTGTGTATCTGTACTTATGTGTCTTTGGACATGTATTGACATGCGTAGACGCATTCCTCGTTTATACAACAGGATCAGAAAGTGTGAGATTCTTACTGTCTTTTAAAAATTTTATGTTCCTTTTAATCCACGATCATCCCTTTCTTCGCTTACACGGTACCATCTACTTTAAAGACTTGCCAATAAAAAATTTTTGGGTGGAGCATGACATGACCCATTTGTGTAGTGTGCCGTCACCACTTGCACTCAAAACCATGATGTATTATTTTGCAGATTGATTGTCACAAAACTTTGAATAAATTCCTAAATCTATCTTTAATTACAATAATCTAGTATTTCCTCTATTTTCGTTAGTTTCTTCTCACTAACAAAAGCAAAATCTAATGTTGCAATTACACCAGTTAAAGAACAACTTAGAAAAGAAAAAGAAAAAAAAAGAGAAGGTTTCTTAGGATTATAGTCACCTGTTTTTGGTGTGACATATATATATATAATCTCAAACAACGCTATAACATTAGTAAGTTGAAGGCAATTTCAAAGCCTCAAATGATGTTTTTATATACACTGTCCCTTCTATTAATACAAATTGCTGATTCTCCCCCAAGCTTCTCTTCACATCACACAACATTTAGCTGGTCCCTTTGGATCTGCGCCTCTAGCTTCCTCGTTACCTGCAGAAACAAGACTTTGATTAGCGCCTGATGATCCCATCTACTTGTCAGAACCAAACAGAAAACGAGATCTCATCCTCATTAGTCAGTGGCAGGAATTGTAAACCCTGTTTTGGTTTTGCAAACTACAGAAATTACCTTCAGGAGGTTGAGCTAACTTGCGGTTATGCGAAGTCATCATTTCTTTCTTCAGCTTAACGAGTATGTCCTCCATTGTGTATTCTCGCCGCCAGTTAGTGAGCATAGGGAAGAGACTCGGTTCAACCTGGTTGTATATATTTCAATACAACTTATTAGAATAAGCAAATATCCATAGCCATACATATACCAACAGTAATGTCACAGGTTATTATTACCACTCCAGTTTCAGGGTTAACACAAGCCATGTTAATCCGAGTCTGGAACCTCACAGTTGGTGGACTTTCTGGGTATTCCTTGCCACAGAAGAGCTTCAGCTGAAAGATCTTCCCTTCATACGCAGTCTGATATACATTCATCACCAAAAAAAACATTCAATCTTCCCAAAATACAAAAACAGAAACAAACAAGTTCTTCCTATTTTGTGCAACCTAATCAATAGTAGTCACCAAATGCAGATACAGACCATTTAGAGTAAAGGGTCTCAGATAACAAAGCTAAAAGTTATGTAATCAATTCAAGTAAAAGCCACAGAGAAGCAAAACACAGCGATAATTCACAAAAACAGAGGAACAAAAAGTAGAAGAAGACAAGACTCTAAAATTGTTATATCCACAAATGTTATATCTTCCCCAAAGTGTTAAAAATTGCATCTTTAATCTATGAACACACAGATAAATATAAAATCAGGTGAGAGAGATACATACATTAGGAGGGCCAAGGATGGTGCCAGTCCAAGATTGCATATAAATATCATCAGCATCATCCATTCCATAGCTTACGGTACCATCTCCAATACCTTTTTCACCTCTTTCAAGTTCTTCCAACAATCTAAAATTCCTCGGAACTACAACCCAAAATCGAATCCATTAGATATGCTCAAATCAATCAATTTCCAGATCGAGACCTTGGATCCGGTACATTGAGGTAAAAAATGTAAATCGATTCAATACAAAACCCTAGATCCCAAATTTAATTGAGTGATGATGAAATAGAGAAATTGAAGAGAAATGGATCGGACTTACCGACGACCTTGGCTTCCTCTGAACTCATCGCCGGATCGTATATGAATTTCAGGAAGAATAATTAGGGTTAAGTGATAATGAAGAAGCCAATCTCAGAAAGAGAGATAGAGAGAGAGAGAGAGTGTTCAAGTACTGTTTACCAGAAGGTCTTCAAAAGAAAATAATGGAAGGAAATGGGATATTTGATAGTTTTTGGTAATTTGTCCAAAGCAAATAATAATAGTTTTTGGTTTAATCTAGAGTTATGTCAGAAGAAAATATCCCCATGTATTAATTTCAACCCCTTTTTGTTTTAGAAATTTATTATTTAGATCAAAGATTTTAGTTCTGAATTTAAAATTTTTACTAGTTAAATAAAATCTAAGAAAATACGACATAAATCTGTTGGAGATGTTAAATTTTATAAATTTGTGAGATTTTTTTGTGTCATCACTATAAATTTGTTAGATAAGACTCATTATTCAAACAGCGGTCTACCCAAACGTCTAAGTAATTTTATAGAAATCGAACAAATTGTAAAAATGTTAATTTTTTGAAGGTACAGAATTTAGGTTGACAAATAAAAAAAGTTGAAGGTGGAAAATTTTCAAAATTGCAAACAAGTTTACTTTTGTTAATAAGTTAATAATCCCATTTAGCAAGAACCCAATTGAACCATTCAGTCGAATTGAAGATCCCCCTATTACTAAACCAAAATAGTAATTAAGTAAACTTTTGCGTATCCAACACAAGAATGCGACTTAAATCTTTGTATTATCGTATCCAATAAAATGTTTAGTTGAAATTTAAAAAGGATCATGAGAAAACTGCAACAAGTGGTGAAAACAAAACTCCAACTAGTTTCACAAATGTTTAGACCTCTCCCTCCTTAACCTTTTGAGGACTTTATCAACCATTATGCTTCTCTGCTTCGATTCTTCTGCTAGTCTCTTCTTAAAGTTTTCGAATTCTTCTTTAACGTTCTCTTTTGTCTTTTTGCCATTGGATGATGATGACTTGCTTGGTAAGCAACCCATGGCTTGTGCTAGTGATAACTTATCAAACCATGAAGTTAAAAACTTTGATTTCGATTTCAATTTCCGCTTCATTCTTTCTTTTTGGTCTTGATCATATGATACTGGTGAAGCTAAATCAACGGAGGTTAAAGAAGATGAACTGATTCTTGATACCTCTTTGGGAACAAGAAGCTTCATGGTTTGTGTTGTTCGAGCAAAAACATTACCTTCTTGGGGAAATCTTGATGAACTCGAACCACTCCTTCCAGAATCAGAGAAATCCACAAGCTTACCTCGTGAATTCACACTCGTATTACGTTTGATTTCTGAGAAAATCTGTGTTTCCTCAACAGATGAATCAGGACAAGACTTTCCAGTTTGAACGGAGAAAGCAGAAGCAGAGGACACGTTTCCAAGACTCTTCTTCCCTGTGTAACTTGCCATGCTCTTGGAGTGAGAGAGAAGCTTCTTCGAGGAAGACGAAACCGGGTCGGTTCGAGAAACCGGAAGAGATTTGAGACGACAAAAACGTGTCTCGAGGTTAGTGTGAAGAGCAGAGTCGTCGGTGAAGCCTGCACAGTTGATAGCAGCGACTTGCTCAAGAACGTACTCATCCTTGACTTGTGATATCAGTTCGTCAACAGCTGAATTGTTTTTACCAGAGGTAAATCCTGACATCTTCGTCGGTTTCTAAAGGGTTTTTGAGAGAGAAGACGAAATTATGGTTCTTCCACACAATAGCTAATTCATGCAATTTATAACTGTTGTCTCTTTAGATTATTTTCTATTTTTGTCTGCTAAGTTTCTTTTAATCCACAAGAGATTTGTTAAATGTCCATTTTCATAATTTGTGAGTTGTAACTGAATGCGTATATAAAATCGGTAATTTACTACAAGACAATTGTAAAATCGACTTACTTATTTATCTGTCTTCAAACCAGTTTCCTTTTTTTTTTTTTTGTCACTCAAAAAGTAAAAACTTTACAAAACAGAGAGACATTTGGCACAATAATATTGTCTATCAAATTTGCTAAAACGTTATCTTATTTTCTCACGTTAGGTTACTCTCTTTTTTTTGTTCAAAATTTCACCGAGTTTCAATAATTGAACATCAATTCTCATACAAAGCTTCTTGTTTTCCAGTTTACAGTCACAATTTCAAAACAAAAATTGGAACTTCAAAATAAATGGTTTATAACTTAAAAGGTAAGAACATATTAGCTTTTACAAGATAAAAATAAATTCTACAAAACCAAAGGCTCTCAACCCAAGAACAAAGTATAACTTTTCAATCTCAAGTATCAAAACTTTCTCAATCTTCTCAAAGTTTAAGGCTTCTCATGGTTTTCCTTGTGTCTCCATCTTCTTCCTCAACCTGAAAGAAACATACGTGTAAGAAAATATCGAAATCACAGAGATAAAGAATGCCCAACATCTTGAGAGATTATTAAAGTCATCTTGTTGAATCTCACCTCAACAATTACTCTTGATTTCTTCTTTGATTTTCCATTATCATCAAACTTCTTTAAAGCTCTTCCCTTTTTGTGAATCACAACTTGCTCTTCAGCATCATCGTCATCTTCTTCGTCTGAGTCTGCAGAGAGGTCATGGATTGGGATCATTTTTAATGAAAAACAAAGCTACATATGTAGTTGATGGTAGTAAAAACCCATAGGGATGAATAGCATCTCAATATTTAAATGCAAGAATGCACTTCTTGAGTTAATTTCGTGAAAAAGTAAAAAACATGACGAAGATGGTTTCTTTTTTACCATGATCCTCACCCTCAAGGTGAGACTCTTTGGTTGGAAGACCATAGAAATCTTCTATGTCTTCTTCTTCTTCCTCTTCTAGTTCATCATCGCCTTCAACATATTCAATCAATCCTTCCTGAGATATAATTTTAACAAATAAAGATCAGTAGAAAGAGACTGCATCTAGGTTTAATGCACTTCAAAAATTACACGCTTCTGCAAAAGTACCTCCTCCTCTTCTTCTTCAACCTCCTCTTCAACCTTCTCTTCTTCACCAAGAACTTTGTTCCACACAGTCTCTGAGTAATTGTATATGTCACCGTAAATGCCTTTCTTCAAACGTTCTAACAACTCAGTCTCAATTTGCTGTACAAAAGAAGCAGTACTCTCATGAGAACCTCAGAAGTAAAGTAAAACAAGTAAAATCAAAACCCAAAAACAACAAATCGTGACCTTATCTAGCACCGCTGCTTTTAAAGCCTTTTCCTCTCTTCTCGCCTCCCTCTTTATTTGCCTCCTAGGCGTAGTCAATACCTTCTCCCTATGATTCAGAAACAAAACCACCAAATGATTAATCAGAACTAGAAAAAACTAGACACATGTAAATCAAACTCAACCAACAAAAACAAGAAGAGGACAAGACCTTGTTTTGAGAGCAAGTTTCCTCATACGAATTCGCATCTGAGTCATTTTAGTCAGTCTTTGTTTAACCTTGTGCTGCAACAACTTGGGCCAGTACAACTGCCACAAATAAGAAAAAAGAAATCAAACCCCAGATCTTAAATACATTAACATAGCTAAAAGATGAATATAAGAAGGAAGAGATAAATTGTAAGGATAAATCTCAACTCACCAAGTGTTTGTCAATCATTTCAAGAGCCTTCTCATAGTTTCTAGGCAGCTTAATCCTCTCCCACAAGTTCTTTGGCATGTGTGCTCTCTCTATAGTCTTCATATATAGATAAAACACTCCTGAGTAACAACAGCAACAAACACAGAAAATTCCATTGTAAGAGACCACACAACTCTGAACTCAAAAGAAACATCTTTCTAATAGCTCTTAACTACATCAAGTAAATCAACACCTAATCTCAGCTGAAAGATTGTCTCATTTTTAAATTTGATTAGCTGATTTAAGAAAATTACCATCATGGTCTCGGATGGTGGCGTATCGGCTATTAGCAAGAGGGCAAGAGCTTCGATTACAGATTCCGGTTACATTATAAGGGTTTCTGCAGAAGATTCCAGTTTCGATTCTACAAAAGCAAACGAGAAAAAGAGCTCAATCAACAAATCGAGGTATAGATGAAATTGAAATAGACAAGGTGAGAACTAAAGATATTACTTGGCCATATAACTGCAGTGCTTGTGCCTGATAACTTGCCATATGACCTCATCGTGCTGCATCTTTTACGGCCAAGTTTGAAATCTGGGTTTAAGGATTCGGCGAGATTTTAGGGTTTATGAGGAAGAAGGAGACGCTGTGAAGGACGGCGGCGATCAATCAACTGTCGTCGAAAAGATCGAAAGCTGGAAAAAATGAAAGAACTCAATTTGATATTAAGGGTTAATCTATTGGGCCTTAAAGCCCAAATGCCATTTATATTTCATGTTGTATAAATGTTTGTTAAATGGTAGGTTTGTGCTTGTTAACCATAAGCCAACGAGACACAAATTTTGAAGCACAATAGTTTGACCCTACCTTATAATTTTTTCCTTTATTTGCATTTATCAAACAATCTCATAAAAATATTAGAACCTATCGTCTTCAACAGTATTTTTTTGTAACCAAAACACCAAGAAAAAGTTAAGAAACTCACAAAACACTTTAATTGCATTCACTGAAACAAGAATTTCACAAACCAACCATTTAACAAGCCAACCAAAAAAAACCTTGGACTGAAAATCAAAATCAGGAGGCTAAACTATAAGAGTCAATTTGAAAACGTTTAACAAAAAAAAAGTCAAAATGTTTTTGTGTAAAATAAAAATTCATGTGGTATCATTTGGGCCAAAAAAACTCTATAAGGCCCACGTTAATAAAAAGCCCAAAATATAAAACCCTTTTCTGTTTTCTCTGAAAACCCTAGCTACTCACAATCCTCTGTATATAAAAACCATTTCTAATTCACTTGTAAAAAACCCCTAGATCTAATCAAAAATGGCGACTGCGTTGAAGAAGAACAGGAAGAAGAGAGGACACGTCAGCGCCGGTCATGGACGTATCGGAAAGCATCGCAAGCATCCAGGAGGTCGTGGTAACGCCGGAGGTATGCATCACCACCGTATCCTCTTCGACAAGTACCACCCAGGTTACTTCGGCAAAGTTGGTATGAGGTACTTCCACAAGCTTCGCAACAAGTTCTTCTGCCCAATCGTGAACCTAGACAAGCTCTGGTCACTCGTCCCTGAAGATGTGAAGGCGAAATCAACCAAAGACAATGTTCCGTTGATCGATGTGACGCAGCATGGTTTCTTCAAGGTTTTGGGAAAAGGTCATTTGCCTGAGAACAAGCCTTTCGTTGTGAAAGCTAAGCTTATCTCTAAGACTGCTGAGAAGAAGATTAAGGAAGCTGGTGGTGCTGTTGTGCTCACTGCTTAGGTTTAAGTTAATTTCTCTGCTCCTTTTTAATTTATTTTCCTGTTTTTGGACTCAGCTTTGTCTTATTTTGGATTTTTGAATGAGAGATCTTTTAATCAATGGTAATGGATTATATAATTTTGGGTATTGATGTTGGGAAATTTTGAATGCTGCCATAGATTATCACTAGTTTAATCTGTATTCATTTCATTGCTCTATTCTAGGTCAGCTCTATGAAAGCTATTGCTTTGATTAGTATCATTTTCAATTATCATTTGCCTTTTTTAATTGAAACATGTTAGCTCGCTATTTGCTTAAAGATCAAAATTTTAAAATATCTTCAAATCTGTACGTGTAAAAACCTCAAAAACGCAAATCTTCCGTTAATTCACAAAGTGTTAGGATTCATATAACAATGTCTTGTCTGATCAAGCTGAAAACTGTTTCTGTCAAGATTTTCTTGGTTTATTTCCTTTTGTCTACTTAGCTCTACATCAACTAGTTGTCTAGTTCAATGACCATCTCCTTTGATAGTTTTCATCACCTGATTAGTAAAATCTTTCTCGCATTTGATTTCTTCAATCTGATCTCCTTTACCTTTTTTGCCTCCCCATTTCCTTATTCTAGCCTCTGCCAATGAAGCCTGAACATACATGAACGTCTTTTAGTACCTAAACCCCGAATCTGATGGTAAAATTTTTAGAGTTGCTTCTTTACCTCTTTGTTCCAGTTGGTTCTATAGATCATCAGAAGCAGAACACAAGTCTGAACAACTGTTCCAGTTAGCATTCCTGTCCATATCCCCTGTAATTGTGTATCAACATCAACTAAAAGCTGATCGTGTTTCCAAGTTCTTTATCAGAGGATTTGAACTCAAGATTATAGATACCTTTACTCCATACCCCATCTTGTAACCGAGCATAAGACCAATAGGTATGCCACATAAATAGTAACACCCAACGTTCACATATGCAATGATCCCTTGCCACCCAGCTCCAACTGCTACACCTTTTGTACCATACCAAAACCAAATAACACATTAACTTTAACACAATGGCCATATAATTGATGCAAGAGAAATACCAGAAAGAACAGGCTGAATGTTGTTTATGACTATGGTTAAAGCCAGCAATGGAGTAAGCTGCTTCACGAGTCCTCTCACTTCTTCATCATCAGAGAACATTGCTGGATACTTGTCACGAAACATGATGAGAGTCATTGATATCGTAGCTCCAATCGATACAGAAGTTATCAAAGCCACTATCAATAAGAATTTCGCTCTTCTTGGATTTTCAGCTCCAAGCTCATTCGATACTCTTACACTGCACATATAACACATATTTGCTTCATCATCCCATCATTAAGCTTTGTATAAAACTAATGTATCGTAAATGTACCTCAGCCGCATTGAAGCCAAAGGCCACCATGATCGGCCATCCCAATATGTTCATGCTATAACCAAAACCGTTAATTCCGTTCTTAACCAAAACAAAAAGCTTCAAAGGGACTTAGAGAACTCACCATATTGAGAGAGCAGCCACAGAGACTTGAGGGTACTTGAGGTAACCTGCAAACAGAATCAACGCCATGAAATACCAAACCTCTAGGCTGAAACAAACAACATCATCAAGTCACTACTTGTACCAATCTATGAGTCATTATGTTATCAATCTGATTCCAAAAGGTTTCGATATCTAACCAAACCATGACTGCAGAGGCAAGAGACAATCTTGCAAAGCCTCTGAGATTCTGGAACGCCTTCCATGAGAGCCCTGACCAAGCTCTGCCACAAGAACCTCCACAAATATAAACTATTTGAGCTATATCTATTAACCACCACGAGACATTCAATACGGCGGCTCCTCCGGCCATTCCCCAGCCAAGTTTTAGCATCAGCAACCAACTCAATAGAGTGTGCTGAGCCAACACGGTTGCTGCTATAACCGCCATTGCAATCACCTTGCTTTGTGCCTACAATAATCAAAATATTAAACTAGTTGAATTTATCTTCAAGTAAATTTATTTTGATTCTTGTTACCTGCAAGAACTTGGCTGTGGCGAAGTTGACAGCGTAAGCAAAGAGCTGAGGAATCATCCAGAGGGAGAGTTTTCCGGCGGCTTTAGTGATCTCCGGTGACTGTCCGAGGAGACTCAAAAGTGGAGTGGCAAAAACGTAAAAAAGGCAAAGAAGAAGAGCACAAGAGTTAAGGATGATCCAAGACCTCTGCAGATATATTCCCATCATTTCTAGTTGCCCTGCTCCGTATGCTTGACCACATAGCGTAGCCAGTGCACTTCCCATCCCAAGCTTATATCAATTTAAACTTTTAAATGACTAATACTTGGAACCTGGTTAAGAACTTTTACGAATTTTTTTTGATTATTCATATGTTGATATATGGATGGTACAAACTTCATATTTTGTGTCTTATTTAAAAGGGATTTCTATCTTCTGATGGTAAAGATAAAAGGCAAATAATGTGTTTCATTTATAGACATCCATAATTATTTTACATAGATAGTTCAAAAATTGTTAATATATATGAACTATTCGTTTTCTATATAAAAAAAGATAGGATTAGTAGATAAATAATTTTTATATGTTACGATTTGCGATAAACAATTGTGTTTTACATACGTTTTGTATAAATGTATAATAATGCCTTTTCTTTAATGAATGTGTATATTTATAATGGTTGTTTGAGTGCATAATTAAGCTTATTTTACCATAACGCCGACAGAGAAGCCGGCGATAACGGAGTTTTGTATGGAGACAGCAGCTAGAGCCAGCGTGTCGATGTGTCCGGCGAGGATCTGCGTGACGGCGCCTAGAGAATACTGACAGAAGGATGTGAATATCGCGGGACCCATGAGCCACCACAACTTCTTTGACTCGACCGCAAACTGCCGGAGGAAGTCTCTACCGCTGGCGATCGAAGGCATGTCGGTGTCTGATTTGGTAGCTCGATGTCCCTGTCCCGAGGAGACGGTATCTTCATGATCAACGTTGAAAGTTTCCATAAGTCTTACAAGCTAAAGAGATATTATTTCTTAGACATGCATGCATATATTTATGTGTTTATAATAGAGTATGTAAAAATATATAGGTTTATTATAAAATAAATCTATGTTAGGTTCTATGAATATTAGGTAAGGCTTTTCAAATTTCACTATTTGTTGTTCCATAATTTTATAGATGGAGTGGAGTCTACGAGGACAAAAGTGGTCTAACTATTGTTATGCATTCTCCAAACTTTTAGTGATGAAATCGACTTTATTACCTAACTAGGTGGTGACCTGCCCTTCGGGCGAAATTTAGATTAGAAGTTTGTATTATTTTTGGGCAGAATTTTGATTAGAGATTTGGATTATTGGTAATCAATATTGGAATTCTTTATTTTTGTTTTCCTTGATATATTGTGTAGTGGTTGCCCTCCATTTTTTGGTGGTTGATAATTTTCCGTATGTTTTTAAGGTCATGAATTGATAGGTATGTATCTTGTTTTTTATATAAAATTTAATAATAGTATATTTCTATTTTAAAATTCAGTTTCTTTTCTTTTTATTTTTAAATGCTCTTGTTTATACTATGTTAACGATAGTTGATTGACAAATAAAAAAAGTAATGCTCTTATAAATGTACTATCAATCAAGGTCTAAATAGTGAGTTTTTGCACTTTAAGCAATATATATAGTTAATTAAGATGGAGCAGTCTTTACGTGTACATATGTAATTGTTAACAAAAAATGTCTTCTGTTGTCTTTTAGTAAATATTTTAAGAATTTTTTTCATTTTTGATTTTCTTATATATAGATGTTTGGATTTTATATATAGATGTGGTGTTTTGGGCTTTTTAAATTGGGTATGTAGGTTCAAAAGTGGGTATGTCTATTTAAAAGATTAATAAGAGTTAGAATAGATGAGAAGATAAATAGTTTAATGATGTTGATGTGTCAAAGTTTTAGAGATTAAGAAGCTGAGATGGCATCACGTGAAGAGAGCGTATTTTACTTAATATATATAGATTTTACTTTTTGAATGAGTTTACTGACTCGAGTAATTAGGTATCTAACTATATATCATTCAAAAATAAGCATTATTATAAAATTAATTACTAATAGCATCATCAACCAAAATGCAAGCGTAAATTATACTTGGCTTATAATTCGTTCATGCAAACTACAAAACACAGAGTTGCAGTTTCGCCGTATTAGTTTCATTCTCACGGCTAGTTTGACTCTGACGGCTAGTTTCACCGGTCTTGGTCTCTAGCTTAGTTTCTTATGTGTTTAAAACTGGGCTAATTGATTTATTTTCTCAACTGGGTTATATGAATATCTGTAGAAAATTATTAGTTAACTATTCTATTTTCATACAGAATTATACAATATTTATAGGTAATGCTAAAGGTGCATATAGGTTCTTGTCAGTCATTAAAAAAAAAAAATCTGAAACGCTACAACTCTTTATAAAGAAGTATTTTTGTTGAATATAATTTTGCACACAAAAAAATTTGCATATACTATATAGGTCTATTTCATGAAATTGATTATAAAAGACAAGCTGCAAACACCTAGTGAACTCAATTTCACTATCATTGAAAAATTCCGTACAGATATAAATAAATGCTATAATTTCTTCAAACACTCGTTCAATACATTCTCTTAAAGTATTGGGAAAATTCTTACTTTTCCCATGTAAATCTCTTGTACCGGATTGGTTCTCACGAGGAGAACCTATTTGCAACAGTTAACTAATATATGATGTTATTAACAAAAAAAAACACTAATATATGATGTCGAAAAATAACTTAAAATTGCATCACTAATATAATCGGTTATTAAATCTAAATACGTTGTTGATCAGTTGATAAATAAATTAAACAAAATCTAATTAACATATGTTGCTAGTTAATCAAAGACCTAATGAATATCTAAATCCAAAAGATTTAATTAACAGCCGTGTATTAGCATGTCTTTGTCCTCAATGAAACAGTTTAGACTTTGAAACATGTTCTTGTTTCTTCTTCTTCTTCTTTTCTAAAAACAACTCTTTCACATAAATAAAAATTCAGACACTAAAACCCAAAAAAAACAAAAAAAATCACAAAGTTTGAAAACTAATAAATTAATTGTTGCCTCAGGTAGAAAATGATCTCCGGCGATTAGGCTTGGGAGCCGGTGGGCACTGTAGCAGCGGCGGAATCTTGAATTGCTCTGCTTTAGGCGTCGTGCACTCCTCTGCTACTTGTTCTTCTTCTTCCTCCTTCTTCTCCGGTTTCTCAACCATCATCACCGAATACTTAACCGGCAACAGAATCTTGATCAGTTGCTCCCCATTAGCAATAGTCTTCTTCTCCAATTCTGCTCCTTCTCTGTTTTCTTCTTTACCTTTTTTATTACTCTGCACCTCTTTTCCCACAGAATCCATACCTTACCAAAATATAGAAACAGAGCAGTAAGGATTAAGAATAAAACAGAGGACAAATACAAATAAAATAAGCTTTTGGACTTTGATCTTTTTCTTTTATAGAATTTTACCACGTTTGGATAATCACATTATTTAATTAAAGAAAATATTAAGTTGGATTTTTCTTTCATAATCAAAATCAAACTCGGACAAGGATTCCATAATTTTTTTTATCTTTAATTTAATTGCATATTTACAAATTTCACATTACCACACAAAAAAGGCTATAGAGCCTAAACTTCATTCCATTGAGATAAAGATCTTAATCAGTTTCCAATTGAATATAGAAGTAGAGACAGAGATAGAGTTTACACTTAAGAGAATAGGACAAAGAGAAAGAGAATACTACAGAGATTTAGCTTTAAAGAGTGCAGTAGCAGAACACAATATTGGTTCATCAGAAGAAGATTAAGTAAATCACATTCTGGAATAACCAAAGTTATTATCGTACTGAGTCATGAACTCATCATTGAACTTCTTGAAACTATCCATGATCTCAGGCATTTCTTCTTCCGCCGGTAGGATAGTTGTCCTCAGATGGAACACGCTGTCAAAATTCCACAAGAGGAATGAGTTTTCTAAGAAGAGATCAAAAGAGAAAGAACGAAACTGTATTTTTGGAGATTCTTTACCCTTCTTTCTGTCCAAATCCAGAGCCAGGGACTGTGGAGATTCCTGTGGCTTCTAAGAGCTTTAGACAGTAGAAAACGTCTGGAACTTTTCCGGCTTGTTTTGCAGCTTGGATAGCTCCCGGTGGTAACCGTATTTGAGGAAACGAATACATTGCACCTAACATTTACATAAGAAATAATCAACAAACAAGAAAAATATCCAAATTTCTACACTGAACAGTTTTTATTGCTTCGTTTCTTTTTTACCTTCAGTGAAATTACAAACGACGTTTTTGCAGCTGTTGAATCCATCAGTCATGATCCTCGCTCTTCTTCTCAAAGATTCAAGAATCCCCTTGCTAGAGAAATGATCAAAAGGGGAATTAATGATTAAATCCGGGGATGATGATCACTGACCACGAGTGTTTAAGCTTATGTACATACCTTTCACGAGCGAACTGGTCATATGAAATGTCTCCAGGCTTTGGAGGACTAACCATCAAACCCATCTGCACAAGTCTTATCACTCTCAGAACATACCAATGATTCTACAAAAGCAAATCCACATTACATTTAAGACTTTTGACTTACAAAGATCTGTGCAGAGACATTAGGACTGAGCGCAATTGATGCAACTTTGTAAATCTCCTCAACAACCTACAAAATCAGAAATCATATTATGATTATGTTATGTTTAACACATAACATAAGTAACTAAACAAAGGTTAAAACAGAGAGTTAAGACAAACCCTTGGAGGAATGTTAGTCATCTCAAAGTATCCACCTCGCTGTCCACATTCACCCCAATATCCTTTAGAGACAGTGTGGAAAGATACAAGCTGAACTTCCTTACTGAACGGCGAACCCATATCCATCAAAACCTTTGTTTTTTTGTAAAGGATGTTCATGTTAAAAGAAGGATCACAAATCAGGAAACAAATCATGAAAGCAAAGAATAGAAGCTGACCTTCTTGGAGCTGATAAAGGGACGCTCATCCTGGTATATGTTCTGCTGATAAACCTCGTCTCCCAGAAGAACTAGTTTCTCGTTATAACAGAACTTCAATATCTCTCTTAAGTTAGCTTCGCTTAGACACTGACCAGTTGGGTTCCCAGGGTTAATGATCACCATTGCCTTGACCTGTATAGCAAGTCAAGAGAATTTGTAACTGGAGAAAGAAAGACATACGCTTCTATGCTAACTGCATCATCGATAATTGCAAGAGAAGAAGGAAAAAAGAGTGCTTACTGTTATCCCTTGAGAACGAGCCTGTGCAACGGATTGTCGAAGGTTATTAACATCAAGTCCCCAGTTTTGAGACTCATCAAGATAGTACGGAACAAGGGAACCACCTAACAGTGATATGGTAGCTGAGTAGAGTGGATACTGTGGAACCGGAACTAGAATCTGCCAAACAGGAAAAAAAACTTATAGATGAAACGTCAGAGGTAAATCATAGCAGAAAAGACCTCTTGAGACAGAGCATTACCCCGTCTCCATCACCGCGTATAACACAATTCAAGATTTGCATCACACCTTTGCTAGCTCCATCAGTGAGAAATATGAGTTCTGGATCACTGTAATTTGAAAACAAAGAAGCAGAAAGAACTGAGCTTGATTTGATTCCACAACAAAATATATTTTTCATTTTGCAGGAAAACAGAAATGAAAGCAATCACCTTGGATACCCATCACGCCGTTCAATGAACTCAGCAACCTCTTTCCTAACTCCTGGAAGGCCTCTTGAGTCACTGTAAGCACCTAATCAAACAAAAAAAATGGCAATAACTAACTTTTCTAATTGTCAACACTAACCTACAAATCATAGATGGGGTAATGAGGTTGATACCTAATCCACCGGAGGTCAAGGAAAGATAATGTTTAGCTCTCGCAATAGCATCAGCTGGAAATAGCATTCCAACATTTGGATCATCTAGTAGAAACGGAGCTTGACAAAGCGCAACCACCTGTAAATGTTTACTATTTAGCCTCAATCTATATTGAAGTCTGGTTGTCTGAGAATTGTATATATACCTGGCGAGGAAATGTCAACGGCTTCTGTCCTAAAGCATGAGGGTTCCCAACGTTGGTGAAAATAATCTGTTATGTAATAGTCAGCCCAAGTAAGCAACTACTAAAAACTACAGACAAATCAAGTGGTGAGATCATAACTGCAAATGCATATCAAGTCCAAAACCAACAGAGAAGCACAGGTCTCTATCTAAAGCTCCTTGTTAAGTTTGCTCAACTTTTTATAAAGTTTCATACTTGAAGTTGGATATAGAGGACACATGATGACACCTTATTTAGAGTAAAGGCACAAGATAACCCATAGTATTTACCTTTTTGCCTTCTTTCTGAAGCTCAGAAGCTCGGAGGTAGAGTTCACCTCTTACGGCATACTGACACTTCTTGACGTTTTCATTCAGAGAATCGTAGCTGAGAGCCATTTATGTTCACACTAAAGCAAACACTTAGCTCACTTCAACCTTATCAACACCGTCCTCTGCAATCGGAATCAAACAGTTCATCAAGACTAAATCAGCAATCGGATTTACAAAGCCAGATTGGATAAATGAATCGAGATCAAAACTAAATTGGCTCTAAAAGCAAATAGCAAGATGGAGCCTTTTTATATATAAAAAAAAAAAAGCAAAAGAAAAAGAAATTGATCCAATTAGAAAGAAGAACCCAAATGAATCACCACACACCTTCAAACTCAATGTTAAGTGGAGAGTCACGTTCGGTTTCCAGAGCTAAGGCGAGAAAATAATGGGGAGAGTTAGCTTATTAGTGTGAATTTAAAATATTTGAGAAGCAGATTACAAATGTGTGTATGACATGAATTTGGATCATTCCTAAATCCAATCATGTGGCATCATAACAAAGGAAGCAGCAGAGCCACTGAAATCAACGAAGATGATTTATCAGACAAGAGTCAATTGACAATTATCTATCCGTGTCTCGTTTTTATGCTACGACGACCGTTCTTAGAAAATAATATGTAAACAGATAATTTGGAAGAGAATAAAAATGTGGTGGAGATTCCAGATGGACAGATTTCTAAATTAATTAATTTTGTCATCTATTAGACTCTTCTTCACAGAAAATATACTTTTGGAACATGACCAATAGGGTAGCCCCACGTGTCCTTCGTCATTGTTTCATCCTAATTTAGACGCAGGTTTATGTTTTCTTCTGTATTGGGCCTCTTGGCTCCTCGTTCTCTCAAAAGCCTGAAGTTGTGTGCTCTTTTTATCAGTAAATTGAAAAATCGATAAGAAAATATAATAGTTTGTAAAATTCTCCTTCCATTGATGAAAGAAACACCAAATGGCAAATACTCCATAATTTGTTTTGATTTTATAATATGAAAAAATAATCAATATATTTGTTGGATTTTTTTTGTTAGATCCACGTTGAAAAAAATGGTCAAAGGTTATCTATTAATAAGTCATCGTTTTAAAAACTTGTTTGTTTTTTAGTTATTTCTGTAATGTTTTAAAAATATAATCAAATTAAGAAATTAGCACCATAAATGACGTAATTATAGAGATAATCATTCGAGTCTTTTTTTTTTTTTGCTGAATCATTCGAGTCTATGGTTGGACGATAATACTCATTATATCATCATCCTGTAATGACACATTAACTCATCTAATAATACAAAACAAAACAAAAATTGTAGTAATGTTTTTATTGAATGAATATACTTTTAAAAAGTTAATAAAATTATTTATTAAAAAATAAATTTTCTTGTTTCATAGTTAATGATTAGAGCCAACTTTAAATTTATTTTATTATAGGATAAATTAAGAAGATCAAAACCTTCATAAAATAAACAAAACAAAACACCACTTAATATATTGTTTAACATTACTTAAATGTTTTCAAAAAACCCATGACTAAAATATCCGAAACAAAACAAAACAACTTAAGGCTCGATGCATTTGAGATCCTTGATGGTGGCGAGTCTGTGGAGAAAGACATCAAAGTCATCGTCACGGCTAAGCATGCTGACACGAACGTACTTCTTGTCACTGCCAAATCTGTCGCCTCCTCTTGTCAAAACCTTCTTTCCCTTCAAGAGGCTTCCGAGATCTATCTCCTCTTTACACCCCAACCACGCAAACGCTGGAACAACCCAATCGTTAACAACCCAAACGTTAAAAATTCAAGAAAAAACTGGTTTATGTGGTTTAGTACGTACCAGGAGAAGTGGAGATGGTTTTGCCAAAGAAGTTGCAGAAGGCTTGAGAGTGATTAGGGAGAGTGAATGCGTCACCGGACTCGACCACCTCACGTAGCCTCTCCCACCGTGACTTCATCTTCTCGTAGCCATACTCGAAGAAGCTCTCCGATTGTGTCCTACAGGTTTTGGTCAGTTCATTGAGGATTGTAGTGGCTCGAGTTTGTGACTCCTTCGACACACCAATGGAGTTGATTGTTAGGTATTGCACCATCTTCTTAGCCACCTCTATGTCCTTCACCAACGCCCATCTTTACCCCAAAACATAATACAGCAATTGATTAAACAAAAAAATAAAAAAAAATATAACAATTGTCAATAACTCAACAATAGCGACCAAAACAGCGTCCTTTTAGTGATTAGTTTCTCTCACAAATAAATAAAGACTAAAACTGTGTTGTTTAATAGTAAAATTTATAGTCAAATAAATTAATAAGAAGAAAGGTAAACAAATTTTCAAATTGTTTGTTTTTGTCACAAAATTAGATCTCAATTATTACATTAGACATATAAATCTTTAATTTTATTGACTTGGCCGAATAAATTAATTTCAACATTAGTGTTAAGTTTGACTAACACTGGATTTAGTTCAACCAAATCTACGCAAAATTATAGGTTTGAAGATTTATTTGTCTAATAATTTAGTTGAAGAATTTTTTTTACAAAAAACTAGTAATAAATTGAGATTTTGTTCCTAACACTTTTTCCAAATAAATTAAGAGCCCAAACGGCGAAGTTTAAATGGTTAGTTTCTCTCATGAGAGCAAAAACGACGCTATTTGAAAGTGGTTAGTTCATCTTACCCGATGCGTGACCCAGCATGGCCAGTGATCTTGGAGAAGGTGAAGAGCATAAGGTCATGGTCTTGACGGCGAGTGATGGGAGTGTAGTGTGGCCAGTAATACGCGAAGTCGTGGATCACTTTCCCACCTTGATCACTACGTTTCACCACCGGCACTCTCATGGTCCCAACAGGGTTGTTCGGCGATGTCACCAACTCGATGTACGGTCCATTTTTGTCGAACGTTCTTGCGTCTCCTTCCCATTTGTACAGCTCCGATCGTAGATACGATCCCTCATCCACGTATGTCTGTAACAATACATAATCCAAAACAATATTTGACGTACTTTGAAGGAAGAATGTTTTTGGTAGACCTAATTTTTTTTTGGGACATATATATAAGCATTAAACTAAAAGGTCCGTTTAAATATATATATTCTTTGGGATGTCTCATGTGTTATGCTCAAGAAACATGTCTTACTTCACAACCCCGAAATTAGAATGCTTGTGAAAATCTTAGATCTACATATATACATCAAATCAACTTTTCAGGTCATGTAAACATTTTCTGATAAAATTAAAAGACAAATAGGAGATATAAGGAGGATTATATATTCAATGAGTGAAGGCTTACGGAATAATAAGGAACTGCTGCGACAATGCTGACCGGATTGGCCTCAAAGAGCGATGAAAGTGCAAACAAAGCAGCCTGACAAAGCTGCGATGAGCCAGTCCCCACCACAATGTAGCGTTCCTCCGTTGCTGCGTTTCCGACGGCACCGTGCAACGACTTGATCGCCTTTGCAAGCTCTGGCTCTAGGAACCAACACACGTCTGTCGTGTCGCTGAAGTAGCTCATATGATCCCATCCTGGTATCACCACCGTACACCTGTCCTTCATCTTCATCCAATACTCTTGAAACGCCGTCGGATCTCCTCTGAAAATAATGAATACGAACAAATTAATATCTTTTTTTTAGTTCATCATGGATTCTTTGTTTGCATCTGCGTCAAAACGTTTTGATTTGACAGTTACATGTTATAACAGTGGATTGTTAGTTAAATATGAAATCACAACGTTTAGTGTGTTCATCAAAGTTTATTTGTCGATCATAAACGTCTTAAGAACAAATAAAAAATTAAAAACTAAAGAAAACACATTAACTTTTGAAATAATCTAGACTTTACTTTCGATTGTAAAGTTCATTTATATTTTTTGGTTAAAATTAAAACGAAATCAACCAAGTTTATATTTCAGTTTATTATTGTACAATAAAACTGAGATTTTGGTAGAATTAACACGTACTGATCGAGATTGATGACCTCATCTGACAAGCACTTGTTGTTCTTCGAATCACTGTCGGATTTCTTCGAGTTTTCAGACCCAACCATCTTCTTCGTGTCCTTGTTTACTCTCTTACTTCTGAAGTAACAATGTGTGTGAGAATGTTAATGATTATAAAATCATGTGGAGTCTATGGTACTATTTTATAAGGAGATGGAGAATCATGGGGCTAGGGAAAAAGAAATATTTTTTGGAAAACAAATTATTATTTTTCGTCTTAACAAAACAACATTTAGAAAACGGAAAAGGTAAACCCAACTCCAAGAAAATTGAAAAAAAGGTAAAAGATTTATGCTGTATCTAATCAATCAGTGTCAAGAAACAGATCTTGCTCAAATTTTGTGGTCAATAATTACTTATTCAACACTTTTGGGTCAATATGCATCTCATAATTATGTTAATTGTTTTAACTACGCCAAGTGTCCTAGTGAATCTAATATAAGTTATGTTCAAAACTTATTAAGGCAGGGGGAAATATGGTCAAGAGATTCTATGTAGATACTTTCTTTTATTTAATTACTATTAAAAGTTATTTCTATTTAATATAATTCGAATTCATACATTATGTACATAATGTATGTATCTGGTTACATTATGTATGTATCTAGTTACATAATAGACTGGTTATATTTCTATTTAATATAACCAGTCTGTATCTGGTTACAGACTGGTTACATTATGTACTCTTATTTGAGAAAGCTAGTTTAACTCTAACCTTAATTTTTCTTATGTATTTATATCTACCATGTAATATGTATCTTTCAATACTATTTTACCTCAACTATTATGAATTGCAAAAAAAAAAATGATGTATTAAAATAATAGTGGTATACGATTTTTATATTAAATCGTATTTAAAATATATTAGCGCCGACATTGGGGCGTCTAAATTTTTTTTTTTAACTATATGGTGTGAATAAGTTGTTTGAAAAAAGAAATATATCATCAAAGTAGCTATTTAATGTTTTTTTTTTTGATAAAAGCTATTTAATGTTCCATATTGTTAATTCAAAAATTCTTAATAATTCATAAAATCTCGTGCTATTCAAAATATAATTGATATACCTTTGAAAGTTAAAATTTAAAAAGTATGTCTTCACTCTTCATGATGAACCAAAATTGTAACTAACAGTATGAAGCCAAATCATCAAAGCTTTGTATAGTTCATGATCATAATATCATTGTTTTTACAATGTTTTAGTGATGAAAACTAACATTCAAAACAAATTAACAATGAAGATATATTAGTAAATTTATGTCCAAAGAGATGTAAGTGTTGATGATCATTATTTGAAGTGCAAATCACAATAATAATTTTTGGAGGTTCAATCGTTGTCGTGGAACGAAGGATCTTCTAGAATACTCGAAAAATATGCTCAATCTCTGAACTCTCAAGAGAGCAAGCAAGCTAACATTTCGCAAACAAAAATATTCAACAATGCATTATTCTGTTAGTAGAAGAGAAATAGAATGTGCATGTAAAGCGAGTTGACTTGCAAGTCTGCAACTACATCAAACTAAGACAGCATTAAATTCAATGTTTTTATTATGCGTCAAACGAGTAGTTAAACGTCATAATTAGCATTTAATACAACGAGACACCATCACCGCACATCACTGACTATGTTGAACATTTATGAAATACTAGATGGAACATTACTTTTTAAAAAAATTGGAAAATAGATGTTTGATTTTGATATAGGAAAACTGATGGAACATTACTAAAGCATACGAAAACAGATGTTTGACTTGTCCCTTGGTACATACAAAATCTAGGTGAACTTTAATCTCACAATCTATTATCCTAATAATCTAAAAA
The DNA here is from genome assembly GCA_028015245.1 of Cardamine occulta. Lineage (NCBI taxonomy): Eukaryota > Viridiplantae > Streptophyta > Magnoliopsida > Brassicales > Brassicaceae > Cardamine > Cardamine occulta. The sequence goes on along the minus strand of CM051364.1, from coordinate 19,332,980 downwards.
AATTCATCAAATTTCTAACATTTTTAAGAATTCATTCTCCATGAAGGACTCGGATTCATTGAATTTTATGTAGTAAATTCTTTAAAGTCTCTATCTAAATTTATTGAATTTTAATTTAAATATAGTTGGCAATAACTAGATTAATTCATAGTATAATACTTTGGTTCCATCTTATACTAGATTTGAGTTTTCTAACAGAAAACGCAGCAACTTGAAAATTTATCTTATCATAAATACTGAAAAAGACTGGCAAATACAAATCCTAATCCAATAAACTTTTTGGTTTGGATCTAAAAGACACTGGACACTGGTCCTAATCCTAAGGCCATGACATCAATCTTGAGCTTAGAGGATTCTGGTTTGCAACAAACAAGCTATACATTTGTTGATCACACACTTTGGTCTCTCTTAGTCTCATCTTTACTGGTGCTGAGCTTCGTTTGGTAAAGTCTGAGGAATCTTTCTGAATACATGTTTCCTGCACCGCTCAAAGATACTGTCATAGATCAAATCAAACTCCACACCTGCTCGCTCTCGGTTCACAACGAACATAATATGATCTGCCTCTACAATCTTGTAGTACCTATACATTCAAGAAAACCTGGTAAGACTCTTATCTTTCATTGAATCTCCAAGAAACTTAAATCCACGGTTATAGCGAGAAGAGGACTAACCAAATGCCTGGTTGGAGTGGGAGACAGTCCGAGTCACTATGAACAATGAGACTAGAATGTTCAATGGGAATTCGTGGATGAGTCATGGATATAATGTTCAGTGCTCCATCATTGTCTTGCCAATTTTCATCTCTGCAATACAGAATTTGTGTATCATTTAATGTAGCTTTAAGTGGTTATATTACAAAGTCCAAGTGATTTTTACCTGTAGCCCTTATAAGGCACAGGAATGTCATGAGGAAATCGCCACTGGCTCATCTGCAACACGCGGATGAAAAGCAGAGGATGAATTCCCATCATACCTGAAGGAACAGTCATCATCCCAAGAGGTTTTCTAGTATGCTTAGTTGCGTAGCTGAAGTAGAATGTGTTTGGGAAAGTCTGGAGACCAGCGTTGAGCTTCATCGATCCCTGGATTGAGAGATCAGGCAAGACCCAATCTGCAGATGATGCAAAAGGGCCTGTGTTTCCAAGAAGAAGATCGACTAGGCCACGTAAACCTGTCTTCTTTCTCGACATGTTGAAATGGTCGAACCCAAAATTGTAATAGGATTTGAGCCAAGGAATGTCGATCCAGTCATACATTATGACTCCAACTTTGCAAAGTTGAAGCAGAGATATAGGTTTCAGCGACTTCCCGTCTTCTGGCCTGACAACAATATTATACATTTTGGATTATAAGCTCTTTGATATTTAGCTAAGAGGTCACTAAAAGGAAGAGAAACTCACTGTATTCCATCGAGGTAAGTTCGAGTAGTCCCGTTTAATGCTCCTGATAACGATGTTAAACTCAACACCCAATTCTCATTCGTGTTCTCATAACCCTCAAACATCTGAAAACAACACAACTCAAGCAATGGCATTCAAAACACAAACCAAATCCCGCTCGATCGATCAATCTGGTGCTTAGTTATTTTAGGCAATTTATCTTATCAGCGAGCATTTGCTGCATCACACGAACAACTTGAGCACCAGCAGAGTGACCAACAAAGTGAATTGGATGATCTTCATCCCATTCTTGATATTCCCCTGAAGTTAAATCAACTATTCATCAGCACAAAAGTGAATCTAAAGGCTATTGAGACCGAGCAAGAGAACACTAAAGACTAAACCTTTTTCATAGAAACGACCAAATTGAGAGTGCCCACAAGCTTTACTGTGATCTTCACCATAATCAACTAATCCACCTTTCAAGTAATAAAACAATTCTCTTGCCCTGAGAAAACACTTAACACATCCTTTATCAGTAATTCACACAGAGATTCTAAATCATAACAAAAGATAAGAACTTTATCTTTTCACCTATCGTGTACACTCGTTAAAGATCCCAAATCAGGCACTAACACTCTCTCATCCTTCTTCTCTGCTCCAGCAAAGTATGATGAACCACCTAATCTCTGCAATGGGAAATCCAATTAATGAAAAGGGAAAAAAAAACAACCTTTAATGTATAAGTGAAGAGAACATTTACTTACTCCTTTACCAAATCCGAAAATCCCATGGACCAAAACAATAGGAGGCAAATCATTGACGTCTGATGACTTTTCTTGGTCAATCTGTTTGACTTCAATGGTAGTTTTGGGTTTTAAGATCGATTCACTCAACGCCTGAGTGAGATCTCCGGCGACGGCGGAACTAAATATGTAAAACCCATAAACCATATGAACAACGGAGTTCACTGATAGCTCTGCTAACTGAAGTGATGATACAATCAACCATGGAATCATCCTCCTTAACCCCAAAAACTCGATCTTTTGTCTCTCTTTATAAAACACAGTAAACAAAATCTGGATTTTTACTGTTCTTTTGCTGAAATTCAGAGACAAAGAAGATAAATTCCGATTCTGATTCTTCTAAAACCCAGAAAATTCTACCTTTTTCTTAAATACGGTGAAAGAAACAAAGAAACCGAGTCAAACAGAGGATGCTCTGTATCAACATTGAATCAAGACGACAAAACCCTAAACAAGATGAATTATCAAATTATGAATTGAAACGATTCTTCCTACTTCTTCGTTTGCTTCTCTCTGTGAAAAATGATTTATCTTCACAAACACACAACTTTCTCGTTCGTTTTTGCCCTCACGCATGCAACGAGCTCTGTTTACGGGCCAACGAAAGACGCACACTTCAATTTTTGGTTTTTAGTATTTAAACTTTTGTTTTCTTCAAGACGCGTCAGAGTGAAAGAAAAAGTTGGAATTTGAAAGATTTGTGTTTGTGTATGCTTTCTTCTGTGAAGATGCAACGTGGTATATTTTAGGAAAATAAAGTGGGTCCAATTGAGATATTGGTGAATTGTTTTAAAACATTTTAAAAATTAAATAATTTAGTAACGTTTGGTTGTTAGAAGTAGGAGTAGTTTGCTGAACTGTCAATATACAAGTTTCATGAGAGCACTTCATGTTTCGTGAAATTTCTAACAAGTTTTTGTGGACCACTTTAATCACGGCGTACACACGTCCACGCTTATATATTTATGAATGACATTTATTTATACCGAAAAAAAATCGTTTTAATTTGTTTGTTATTATTTCGAGAATTTAATATGGATTATTTGTGTATCTTTAATTTTCAAAATCTATTTAAGCATGCTTTTCTTTACTAACTTTTGAATCTCTAATTAGAGTAGTCAACTTGGGTGTGCCAAAGTCTTGCCTTGAAACTTCTTGATAGATTGTTTGAGTACTACAATTTACATGTTCAAAATTATTCATTTTTAGAGCATCTCTCACATATTATTTTATTTTTATTTTAAAATTAAAATTTTCTTCTATCCATTATTCTATTCTCTTTCACTCTAAAAATTTGAATTTCAAATAAAAAAACTCCAAATATATAAAATATTAAATGCATCATCATAATAAGCATTATCATTATTAACAAAAAAAGCATTATCATCATCATACAATCAGCATCAACATCATCATCATTATCATCATCATATCATCTTCATTGTAATGAGGATATAATGATAATGTTGATAATGCTTGTATGATGATAAAGATGATGATGATGAATTGATGATGATGATGCTAATGCTTATTATGATGATGTGTTTGTGTAATTTAAGAGAAAGAAAAAGCTGGAATTTGAAAGACTTGTGTTTGTGTATACTTTCTTCTGTGTAGATGCAATATGGTATATTTTAGGAAAATAAAGTGAAACAGTTTGAAAATTAAATAAAAGTAACGTTTGGTTGTGGCTGCATGGTTGGTATAAGTAGGAGCAATTGCTGGACTGTCAAGTTTACTAAAAATACTTCAGGTTTCGTGAAATTTCCCATATGTCTTCGAGAAAGTAACATGATGTATTCTTGATAAAATGATCACCATCATCATAATAAACATTATCACCATCATATTCATCATCATACAAGCATCATCAAACCTAATTTAATGATGCTTGTTTAAACAAACCTAATCAATATTTGGCCAATTTGGCTAAGCATTAATCAATATTTATTGGTCCTTTAGAAAATGGATGAAATCTCAGATATATATCATCAAACCTAAAAGGTTTGTTTCACTACTACAAATGGCCAATTTGGCTAAGTATTAATCAATATAAACCCTCTCAAACCTTTTAATGCGTTTACAGCAGTTTAGTAGTGAAACAAATATTTAATTGTGGAAGTCCACTATAGCATATCTAATTGACGCCTCTTTGAGTGACACTGAAAGAGTTGATATTATCTGAAATGTAATTAAGTACAAAAATAAAACTAATACTTAGTTTCATAAATATTAAATTCAATTTCTGTTAGAACTAGATGTAAAATTATGTTTGCTATATTTACTTCTTTTAAATAAATATATATATATATATATATATATATGTTCTCTTTTATTAGATTTTTTATTAAATCTATTTTTTATCCTCTATCAATTTTGTTTGAAAAGAAAAAATAATCAATTAAAATATACTTTTTGATTAATTTGGCAAAAGTTTTTGGTGGTAATGATCACACTAAAGTAGTATCATCGGAGTCGGACCGGGAACAAAAAATATGTGAATAACATCATCTCCAATTGCTGGACTTCACACTAAAGATTCCCTCGATTCAATTATTCATGTTGTATATGTTCATCATCCATTGCCTGCATAAAATCTCTTTTAAATTCATCCACTATATCGTATCGGTCTTGTGACTAAATAAGATGACACAATATGATGTAAAAAAAAGATGGCACAATCTGCTTTGAAACCCATCTTCAATCTCCTTAGCTATCTTATGTCGTGTAAAGTGTAAACGCATATAATTCAGAAATGAAAATAGTGATCGAATGTGATCAGAGAGCCAATAGTACCAGTTTGTAGATTCTGTATAAGACGTAGGAAAATATATAAACCCCACTTAACACTTCATATATATTCTACATTTACACATTTGGTAACATTAATCAATCGATATATTTCTTTTCTTACAAACAAACAAAAAATCTCCGGATCTTTGTCCTGAGCCCTCAATCCCAAAAATCCTCTTCTACGTATGCTCAAAACACTATTGACTCTCTTTTTTTCTTTCCCTATGGACATTTCGAGTTTCTACCCGGTCCTCCGTAATAAAAATAGTTACCCCAAACCCGGTTTACTCCTCCTCTGATGTCATAACAATTCGGATGATCCGCAAGAACTCTAAGATTAGATATTGGAATAAGAGTATTGTCCCAATCTACCATCTGAAGATTCCTAAAGTAAGAGGCTTTTCCAAAACCTTCACCGGCAAAATGGCCACTGCCCATTTGGGTCGAAGTGTGTGAACCATCAGGTCGTGTGTTCACGATCTCGCCACCAAACTGGACCATGTTCCCATGCTCCCTCAGGTGTGTGAACAAAGATACGGGCCAATACCCGACTAATGTACCCGACCCGAATTGGAGCCACCAGTGTCCATGTTTTGGGTCCTACACGTGTGGTTTTGCCGAAGTTACGTTAATGAATTAATTCTAAATTATCAAAGATGAAATTCATAATTAAATAGACATGTAAAAGTTGAGTGAGCTGTGTAGACCGTGCAAAGCATTTGATGAAGCCATGTGCATGGTTTTAATCAAGAATAGTAGTTTGATATATTTAGAGAGACATTAATTAATTAATGCCAAAATAAATTGTTAGGAGACAATTCTATTAAATTAGTATAACATGCAATAATTATTTGGTAGGCACTTGAGTGCTTAAAACTCAAGTTAAAGGCCTTCTTTACGCCCCACCAAATGGGGGATTTAGAATCTAGATAAAGGGTAAATATAAACTTAATTCATCAAAAAAATATATATATAAACTTAATTAACCAAATGATTATAAAAAAGAGAAATCTCAATTTTACCAATGCCTATGATGAAACTACAACAGTTTAGATATACTGATGAGAATAGTTACCTTCCATATCAATAAACTTATATCAAATTGTCCACCTTTGTATGAAGAAACGGGCGAAATTGCCGCTCCAATCGCGATCCGATTGTTTGTTTGAACAAAACCAGAACACAATAGGTTATAGCATCCAGTTGCTTGGTAGGCATCCGACTGCAACAACAAGAAACAGTTGCATTATAATAAATTTCAGAAAAACAGGGAAAAATATTCTTTAAGTTGAATAAAAATGAATACCGTCCAATAAGTGAAGAATCGTGGGTTAGTGTCTCCGTACAGCTCCGGGCTAATCTGTCCGACAGAATCAAAATACTAAGAATTTAGAAGCATTTATTTAAGCAAATAGTAAGAGATAAAAAAAATTATAAGAAACTACAATAAAAATAGTTATAGGAAAATAAATACAAAAAAAAGGGGAGGTGAAGGATGATGACACGTGCCTGCCAACCAGCTTCGATGGTATTAAGATCGTCAGCGAAAGAGCCGGCGATGACCCAAATCTGAGATAAACTAAACTCGTATTGGCTATTGACACGTGGCGTCCACACGTTTATACTTGCTTTGGCTCCATAATATTGACTTCCCGATACGTATCCAACCGCATGCTACGATTTTATTTCAATATGCTTAAAGATTATAATTTGTAAATCGAGAAAAAAAAGGTTGGAACTAGAGAATTATCTTTCTTTCTTTTTTTGTTTTTTTCGATTTGAGCAAAGAATAATAATTCTGACATGTTAAATTCTGTTTATGGTATTGCAAAGATTTGCGAGAAAGTTGGTTTTTGGTATTATTACCTATCTGTTTTTTTTAAATAGTTAAATAAAGAAAAGTATATAACCTCTGACTTTTTAATAAAGTTAATTAAGTTAATGATACGTACCTCGTGGCCATTACTGCTCGAATCCCTTCTCACGCGCCTGATTTTCCGACCAAATCTACGAAAAGAACTTGCTCTTAACACGTCCTGCTCCGTCGTTCTTCTGATCGGTATCGTACCTTCCGGGCAAGACTCACCGGATAAGCTCCAAAGCTGAAAATCTTCATGTGATTCATTTTCTTGGCTATACCCTTTTGGCATCTCCGGTGTATCCTAAACATGTTTTTCAATAAAATTTAGACTTTGAGATTGAAAATATATATATATGAAGAACAAGAAATGTGTGTACCATTGGTCTTTGTCCCTGTAACAAGGGATGATCAAAAGCAGGTTGGTGATGAGATGGTACACAATCTATTATATCTCCATCGGTGCTCTGCAAACATTATCATAAGATCGTTAAGTTAGTTTAATATATAGAATAAATAATCAGTGTAGGATATATAGAGTTTATAGTATTTGCCTGAATGGTCTTAATGGCAGGTTTATTGATCTTTTGGAGATGTTTTCTGATGAGTTTTAGCTTCTGAATCTCTTTTTGAGGCCGGAGAGTCTCACTTTCGGATGTGGAATTTAGCGGAGACGTAGAGGATGAGAAGGAAGAAGAGAAGAGACAGAGTAAGAGAATGAAGGTGAAGATCAAGCTAGAAGACGACATTGTAATGGCAGAGGAATGCCCTCTTTTCACCGTATTGACTTTTCTTAAGAGTGTGAAAAACACTTTTTGTGTGGTGTTGATGTGTGATGAAGATGAAGGCAAAACATTTATTGCAAAGCTTGTTGTTGTTGTTGTTCGTCTTCTTCATGTCACTGACACATCTTCCAACAAACCCATTAAAGACATAAGTCACTTCTCTAAGAAAATCTAGAGCCCCTAAGATTCAAGAATTAATGAATCAACTCACTCCCACAAATAAAAGAATTAGTAGTGGGGTTGAGAAAGCATGTGGGTTTACACATAAGGTGATATAAATACTGGGCGGGTAGTGGTGAAATCATGGAATGTTATTTAATTTTCTATATAGTATTTATAGGGCTTTGGGAGAAGTTTTATATATTTAAAGATTAAAAATTAAAAGGAAGAGAGGAGATTTGATGCAGCTTTATCGTTATGTGAAAACGTTAATTTTGTTGTAAGCAAACTTGGATTTACGGTTTGAAAGATGAAAGTGGAAAACTTTAAATCTTGATTTTCTCACTTCTTCTCAAACTTTTTTTTTTGTTGTTGATAAAAACTTATCCTCAAACTTCAATCTTTGAATAGCCAGCTAATTTAACAACTATTTATTCCATCGTGTCAAAGGAAACTAACTCTCCTTTGATATATATTTCGTCACATTTATTTTGGTACGGATGTGTTGTTCGATTTCTCTTGAATATAGCAAAGGGTACATTATCCCTTGTCCGGGATTATTTAACTATTTGGGAGAAGAATATGATTTCTCATAAATCTCACGCAATTGGGCACAATGATTGGCAAAGCATGAATTTTCATGTGACTAAAAACCTACAGGGGATGCATGCATGAAGTACTTAATGGCTCCAACACTTCCAAGAGCCCGTTCATTAAATAAAATTTAAACTCAAAATGTATAAAATATATGATTTGATTTTTTAATTGTATCCACATTAGTTTGTTAATTAACAGTTTAAACATTTGATTTATGCCAATGTGAGTATATTCAATAACAAAAAGATGGACAGATATGTTTGGTTAGTACTAGTACTACTTGATATGCACAGCTCAATATATATATATATATATATTTGGGTCCATTCTTCGTCCACTTGATATTCCCATTAGACAAAACAATTAAAATCAAGTGGTTTGATTATTGAGTTTAGTCACCTTAATTAAGATTATAGAATTCAGTATTATAATCTTATATAATTCATTAATTTTCGTTAGAAGAATCGTCAATAAATCAAGTACAAAATGTGGAACGGACCTCGAGAGTGTATTTGCTAGAATGATATTGTCCCGACTTTAAAATCGAGGGAATGATTGAGAGCCAAAGCATGCAAACATGTAATGTTTGCCTTTGGAAGTTTGGATTGCTATTAAACATTTAATTTCATAATTAAGAAAAACATGATTGGCTGCGTTAATTGTGAATATTCCTTTTTGTTATTAATTATGTTTACCAAAAAAAAAAAAAAGAGAAGAATACGATGACAGATCAGAGATGACCAGATCATACGATAAAGTAAGACTTACCATCACCTTCAAAAAAATCGAATCTGACTTTGATTTAGAATTTAGGGAGTGAAATAGAATATCAACTGTTTTATCAAATATAGGAAGAATTAATTTATAGAGTACCACTTTAATAATTAATTGATAGGGAGAGAAAAAGAAAAAGGCGAAGAGAAATAAAGATGAATATTAAAGCTAACAAAAGGAGAATGGAAACAGTTTGATGTAAAAGCAATGATAGTGTCTCTAAAGCAACCTCGAGCTCAGCTTTTTCCAAATTTATCTCGAACCATACCAGAGAGTATCTTAGTTAACTAAGATCATTAAGGACTATTGTGTATATACTGTTTGGAACAAAGTACGATTCAGCGTTGGAGTTATGAACTATGATATGATGAGACATGATTTACAAAGCGGCGTGAAAGTGTTGGACGTTAATGTTCGGACCATGCATGAACATTGTTGAGGGTACATCATCATGGATTTTCATTGTGAGTTGTCCATTCATGTAACCGTGGAAATCTTATAGGCTGCACAGATTCAAATACACGTATTAGTTAAAAAAAGAAATAATTAAGATTACACATTGAACACGCTATATCTATCATTTTAGTTAAAGGATTTTGAAGTGTTAATTACGAGAGGAAATCAATTTTTTTTATTTTTTACTGCAAAGGGAAAAATATGGAGAGGTGAACTGCAATCTAGAGCCGGTCTTGAGCACATGGGAATGAAACATTTGAATGAGATTCCATTTTCTAAAGGACCCAAAAAAAAAATTTAGTTATATGTATATTAGAAATTTTGATATGGAAAAAGGAAGGAATAAGTTTCTTAGAAATAGTTATCAAAATATTGTATGGATCCAAATATTTATTATTTAAGTATTACATTGGACTATATATTTTTTAAAAAAATTGAGATAACCTCATTCTCTATGCGACTTTCATTTTTTTTTTTTTTTGGTTTTAAAACTTTTGTTTTCTTCCATTAATAAAGAGAAGAAACGTCAATTTTTCTCAAAAAAAAAATATAATTGTTTTTTTGAATCTAAGGTAAAAAGCTATTTGAATCTAAGATAAAAAAAACTATTTGAATCGTTTTTCAGAAGCTTTAAATTGTTATTATTATTTTATAAGATATAATTGTACTTTTTTTGAAACTTGAATTTTGTCGAAACTGATTTTTTTTATTTTTCTATTAAGTAATTAAAGAACAATTTTATATACTATAAAAATTGAATGTTAATTTATTTGTTTTGTTTGGAGCTCCGAATTTCTCAGGACCGGCTCTTCTGCAACCTTTCATTTAATCAAGTTGCATTGCCTTGGTTTAGCCATATTATTGGCTGACATCGACAAATCATGATTTGTCTTCTTCTTCTTTTTTTTTTTTTTTTTTTCATGAGAGCATTATATAGACCCTTGTTTTGTATCTATGGTCTACCAGACTACCAGGACAAATTAACCACAGTGAAATGACATGGCACTGTTAATTAGGTAGTCGGATCCATATGATAAGTATTTAATTCCAAATTCATCAACTTCAATAATACATAATCTTTTCTTTGTGACTTACATCATGGTTAGCTTGATGTAACAAAAATATCGGTTGTTCAACAAGTCTAGACTCCGGAGATTTGGTAATATCCCCCAATTGTCATAAAAATAATAATTGTAAGATAGTTCCCTTTAAAAAAAACAAAACTAGCAAAACAAGTTATAATTTTCTTTCAAGACTTGAATAATCATTAAAAATGACAGAAGTTTCACTCGCCATCGTTAAACCAGAATGTAAGAACCATCTCCCACCTCCAAAAAAAGAAAACTTATAAATTGTAGAAAATATTTACAATGGTTGTGTTTTTTTTTTTTTTTTTTTTTGGTTAAAACACAATATTTGTGGTTGTTGAATGCTTATTTCAATTCCTCCCCAAATAAACCTAAAGATTCAGAACCTCAAATAAAAGACAGTAAAGGGAACTAGATCAATATATCTAACTAATATAACATTACGATACGAAATAAAACGTTTAAGACATGAAACAGAAACTGACATGTTCGAAATTATAACCCGGTGTCCAAACATTTTCAATCTACATACACATACATGATCTCCCTCCTCTCTTTTTTTGTTTTCTTGTTTTTTTCAAGAAGTGAAATTAATCAAATTAAAGAAATAAAACAACAAAGAAACAAACCCATATTAAACATATTTTTCCCCTTAGAAATCCCCAATTCTCCTTAAAAATATCAATGTTTAACGAGGGTAGAGAGCGCCAAGCAATTATCAGCCATTTGATACAAAACACCCGCAGATTTATAAACGACGTTGATCTCCTTAGTTTCCTTCATTGCATCGCTACAAGTATCATAGTCCGTCAACGCAGCGCTAAGGTTAATGTTAAGGCTAAAACCATCATTTTCCTTAATGTTTTTAAGGGCTTTGTCCAAATTATCAAAAGCGCTATTGAAGTTGGACAAACAAGTAGAGACTCCTCCGTTAAGTTTCATCTCTTTCTTGGCGATTTCTTTGGCTTGTCTCGTCCGTTTCATCAGCTCTCTTATGGCCACATCCGTTGCTGCGTTCACATTAGTTTGACCCTTAATGGTTCCTCTACACAATGCGGGAAAATCCGCAACCGTGCAGAGATCGTTGAGAGGAAGTTTCATGGCCGCCGTGCTTTCGCTTGAGGCGGTGGCAAGGACGAGGAAGATCGTCCCTAGGACGATCATATAGGGATTGATAGACATTATGTGTATGTAAAATATATACACGGAAACGTATATATATATATATGTTTTGTTATATATACACGTTCTTGTGTTTTTGTGATTTTGAACACCGGGTGGTGGGATTAGTTTTGATGAAGATGAAGGATGTGAAGTTTATATATGTGTATGCAATAAAATGGTTATATTTAGTTAGTTTTTGAAGCAATGTTTTTGGCTAATTTGCCACCGGTGAATTAGACCGGAACATTTCTATTTTGGTATGTTTGTTAATTAAGTTTGATAATGTGTTACGTTTTGTTGGTTTTTTTGTTTCATTGAACTTTGTTTTGTTCTATTTTGGGGGCAAATCAAGATTTGTTGTAACAGATATAGAATTTGACTGTGAAACTGAGTTGAATTTCAGTTACATATATGTCAGCATAAACAGCTAACAAATATTAAGAAATGGATCAAGTTTGAATCAAATGATAATTGATAAGATAAGAGGTGGATCGTTTTGGATCAATCGGCTAACAAACAAAGAATGAAAGATTTATGGAAGAGATTAGTGGTTTGTTTAGTTAGGTTTGTTGTGGTGGTTTTTGTATGAATTCCGAGTGTGTGATTACAGGTTTGTTGTGTTTTTTTATTCATGATCATCGTTGTGATCGCCAAGGGTTTGGTGTAGCAGAAGCAAAATCTCAGATTACACAAACAATTTGATCACAGAAAGTTAAAGATATACAGATAAAAGACAATTCCTCTTCCATTTATAGATGAATCTGTATCATCCCAAAACGAACGTTTTCTTAAAAAATCCAGACAAAGATAGTGAATCTATCCGGTGTAGAAGTGCCATCCAATGCTCTATTTGTTTTACCTCACAGCGACCAAATTCCCCATGAAACCACCACTTATCTCATAATGGCGAGCACTTGAGAAGCCAGCTTCTAAAGCAAGAGTCTCTAGCTCTTCTCCTGTAAAAGGACATTTGAAAATCCAATCATCTAATCAAAACACATTATAGTAAAAGCCTTTCATCGAAAAGACGAATGGTAAAGATATTCCTAGTTTGAATCTTTAATACAATTAGAAGCTTTGTAACCCAATAGGTAAAATGTCGCAATCCCGTGAAAACACAACATGATTTCTAATGTATCGAATTCAGTAATGCCGTGTAACGAAAAGGCATATATGCTATCGATGGAGAAACGAACCTGTTAGGTACCCATTGATGGAAGACTTGAGATATTCATACTCCTTTGCAAGACCATAAACAGTAGCCACAGGGACTACTACATTATCGATCATCCAATCCTTGCAAAACCAAAAGCACCAACCAAATTATTTTCCTCAATACACAACTAGCAAATCAAATGAAATCACACCTCACAGTCATAGTAGAAAAAACAAGCACCTGCATAAACGCAGTAACGGATTGGTTGCTCTTATTGAAATCAAGTATGGATACTCTTGAACCTGAAAAACCAACAGGAGACAAACAATTAAGTAGAACACAAAAGCCTTAGCTACAATTCAAATGTATATAAAACAAAGCATACCTGGTTTCAAAACCCGATACATCTCCTTCATAGCTCTAAGTCTATCAACAACATTTCTAAGACCATAACCCATCGTCATAGCATCGAATTTACAATCATCAAATGGCAAATCAAGAGCATCACCTTCAATCCACCTAACAACACAACATTGAAAACGTCCAAGTTCTGAGTATTTCCCAAAGAGATGTTAGAACACATTAAAAAAACAAGCATGATTTTACCAATGCTCACTCTATACACATGTAACAAGACCTTCCTCGAAGATTCTGTCTAGTTGATGCAACAGCTAGTTGTTCACATGAGAAATCCAAACCCATCACCTATAATAATATCATCAAGTTTATTATTAAACAAGAATTTCACAGTTAATCAAAGCCACATTTCAAGAACACAGGCCACATTTCAAGAACACAAGCCACATTTCAAGAAGACAAGCAAACAAACCTTGCCGGTTGAACCAACTTTCTCGGACAATAGAAACGCTAAATCACCACTTCCACAGCACAAATCAAGAACGCAATCTCCTGTTTTTGCTCTAATTTTCAAATTGAAGACCAAAATCAGTAATTAAACACAGAACATAGACGAAAAGAGATAATGTAATGCTCTCACCCGCTCCATGAGACAGCCATGTTCTTCCAAATCCGATGCTGACCTAAGCTTAAGAGATCATTCAACTGCGAAACAACATAAGAAGCTGACGATTTTTGTTGGAGGGAAGGAGATAAGAAAAGAAGAAGGGATTGATTCAAACATTGTCGTAAACGGGAGCAATGCGGTTGAAGAGAATCCGGCGTTCGTTCGAACATTTGACAACTAGTCTTCGCTGCGACCGGAAATTTAGCGGGATCTTTCCGGTGCCGGTGAAGATCGCCGGGAAGACGATACCAAGTAAAGCCGCCATTTTTCGGCCGTCGATTAACGATCATGTCGTTTTTTTCTGACTACTCGGATTGGTTAAAAATCTGGTTTGTGTTAGATAATGGGCTAACTTTGGGCCCAATATGAAAAATGTGAGGCCCACCCCAAAATTGGTGGATTATTGTAAACGTTGGATCCTGTTAGAAGTTTCCAATTATTTGCATTATCTTATCTATTCTAAGGGAAATATGCAAATAAGCTCGGTTTTTCGTTCGGGTTTCAATACGATATTGAATAAAAAGTTACAAGAAAATTAAAACTAATGTTATAAGTTAGGTTAATTTGGTTCAGTTATACAAATACTCGGAATCGGTATAGAAATTTATCTACAAATGGAGTTATAGTGATGGAAGAATTTTTGGTTGGAACCGATTTTTATGTGGAGGTGCAAATCATGAAACTTATATAGATCATGAGGGGACAAACATTAGAAGAGAGACCAAAGAAGTTATTTTATTCACGGATAATATAATAGTTACAAAGCATTTGATATGACCCTTGTTTGTTCCTTTCCTACATGTGAGTGAGTGTAATATTCATTCATGTCTCGTCCAAGCTTCAACTCTTTCCTTCTTCTTTTTCTTCCTTTGTCGGTAAAGCAAAGCAGAATTATACATGTCAAATACACCCATCTTTTTCTTCAACGTCAAATACCATATAAATATATTCATTCCTCGGTAAAGAATGATCCACTAGAATCGTCCATCATCGCAAAAGGCATATTCTCTGATGGCTTCCAATGTCGTTTCCTTTGATTTATAAACCAATTATTGATTTGTTTCTGGTCTAACCCCGTTGCATCAGCTAAAGCTATCTTATCACCTTCCTGTATTTACATTAACCCATTTCAATATAAATGTAATGGTTAGTTAGCTCGCAGAAGAGAAGAGAAGAGAAGTGTGTTTTGCTTACAGTAGGGTAAGGCCATTTATAATGGAGATTCCACCAGTCTAAAAGAGCTTGTCTTGCTTCTCTAGGTAGCTTTCCTTTCTTCTTCTTCTTTGAGAACTCCAGCTTTAAAGTACTAATACGGCTTCCGAATTTTCGAATCAACCTGTCCTTGAGATCACGGTCCTCGCATCTTTGTTTCCCATCTTGTCCTACCTCATTCTCACCTCCACTTAGTTCCTCGTCAGATGAAATTGCACCATCCTCTGTTCACAAAAAAAAAATAACAAATCAGTAACTTTAAAGCTTAAACATAATGTCACATGCACGTAGAGAAAATAGTAGAAAGAATGTTATAGCAATGAAAATGTAACAAAGGAAAATCACTTGTATAGAAACAATAAAGTTAAAAATGGCTTTCTTTCTCGGCTAAACGGCTAAGTGGCTAAAGAAGAAAAGAGAGGGCAAAAATGGAAAAGAAGAAAAAAGAGGAAGCACACGATTGAGTGCAGCAGTCAAAAAAACCGCCGCAGTGAATAGTTACCTCCATTGTCATTTGTCAGGGAGAGGACTAATAGTCTTGTCTCCATGAGAAGACATCCCCCTTGGCCTACTTATCATCCTATCACACTATGACACGTGTGAATACCACATCGAGGTTGTGTGAACCCCCGGAAATAACGCTACACCTCACATTTATGCTCTCCACAACATCCCAAAACCCAATTTCCTTTTCACTATCTCTCTCTTTAATAAATTGCACATTTACATATGCCCCAACGACTCTACTGACACCAACTCAACCCAAAGATGATTCAAGAACATTACCTGATTTCATAATAGTTTTGACTGTGTAACAGAAGATATAGTCGGACCAAGCAACCAAGGTTAGTCGATCATACTAAGTAATAGATTACCAAATACATACACACAATGTTAAAGAAAGCATAAATATAGACAGTGGGTTATGCCACATTTAACAAGTACTTTAAAATCCAAATTCTTGAAATTAAAATTTGTACCAGACCTCTAATAGACAATTACAAAGTTAAGAAACATCTCTTATGTTCATATTGTATATACATGCACATGAGTAGTTACATTAATAGTTCAATGACACACAAAAAAACGATAGTTAGGAATGATATTATTATTACAATTTCAGCTATGCATTGAGTGTTTGCAAAATAAAGTTGACCGAAGAAGGTGACATGCAAATAAATACACACGTGCAAGTAGCGTGCCGGAGAGAGACATAATACGACCCACCAAGGGAACAACGCAACTAGAGGAAATGACAACCACTATATGCAAAAGAGTTGAGAAAGATAGAGACGAAGCATCGTCACAGTCTTATACATGATTTGATTGTGGTGTGTATAGAACCCTATGTCTCCTTTTTTTTTTCTATCTACTTTATTTCTATTTTTTTCACCGAATCAAAAATAAAATCTTAGGAGAGAAAGGTAGGTAGGGTCACTAGCGGAATCCACGGGAGTCCATGTGACTTTCTTACCTTTACTTTTAACAAAAACCAAAAGGACCTCTAATTCAAGCTTATCATGCACTATCTTCATATTCTTCTCATTGCAACATACTCGTCTTCTAGATGAAAATATGCAAACATCAATGAGGTTGCATGCAGCATTACTTACAATACTAATCTGGGAAAAATGGTTCATAAAGAAGAGAAATATTGACTAAAAAAGTCAATAAGAAACCATACTCTATCAGCAGCCAAAATGCTGACTATATATTAACTAAACATTAGAAGAAAGCATAAGATGAATTGGTTGTACTACTAAAGCAGATTAACATGCAAGAAGCCAAAGAATGTGATTGATATGAGAAACTAGTAGACCACATCACATCCCATGTGAATCTTAATCCAACAATGTAAGCTTCTATTTTATTTATTAGTTTATGATTTCATTCAGGTGAAAGAAAAAGATGGTTAAAGCTCACAAACAATTAAAAAAAAAAAAACAGATGAGATCATCCAAAAGGCAAGTTGTACTTGGAACAATTTTAAAAAGATTAATCATAAACATTCGCCCATTATGGACAACCTGAAGTGATATATTTTCAACCTTTTTCCAGTATGATTCTCTAGGCTAACTCTGATTAATACTCCCTCTATTTCACTTTATTTGTAGTTTTAAAGTTTTTTTTTATTACAAAATAAATATTGTTTAAGGTTTCCAATGCAAATTTTAAATAAAATTTATTTTATTACCCTTACTATTTTAATATGATAACCACTGAAAAAACTTGTTTAGTGTATTAATGAAGGGTAGAAAAAAAAAATTAAAATGTTTTCTTAATTTGTGTGCTAACAACAAATAAAATAAAACAGAAGAAGTATATATCAGCAGCTTTTTTTCCGCAATAAACAATATAACCAAAGTACAAGTGGAACGCTGCATTTGAGATTTACCACGATAAGGGAAAACCCTCCAAAGCTTAAAAGTCTACCGTTTTATGGAGTTCGATTTCTTTACAGCTAGTTCCTTCAGGTGCAGTTTAATAATCAAGAATAAATAAGGCATTATCAGTATTTTCTAGCTAACGTGATACAGCTGATTTGTCATGGGTATAACGTTTTTGCTATTTTTAGAACAAAGGGTGGTCTCTCAAGAAAAAATATTAGCAAACTCACAAGGAAATGCACAATTTTGAAGCATTTCATCCATATGTAGCTGTCTAAGCATCAACCTAAACTCCATAGAATTGTACCAGCTTTTGGTTTTTACTCACATGTAAGTCCAACAAGACTCCAACAAGGACATGCAGATAAGAGCAGCCACTTGGCAATGATACTATTTCCGATGATCAACCAAAATCTCTTTACTTTTGTTCTCAGATCATTGGAACTCGAAATATACCAAAGTTAAGTTTTTCATAATAAAGGTCTTATTAAGGATTTAATTTTTACTATTTGAAAAAGAATGTCTTTTTGTATTTTCAATAAAACAAAATTTTAGTTTTATTTTTATTATTTTAATTTATACATCAGATAGATAAAATTAAATATTGTATTAGTAAGGTCTATAATAGAAATTTTAATAGTAAACAAATCTTTTTTTGTTTATCCAGTACAGATGATCCCTGAGTGATCAAGAGAAGTTGGAGTCCTAGAAGAGCTTTTGATCCAATAAGGTTTTTACCCTTAAGTTCTAATCAAGAGATAAAACACTGTAAACAAGAGCAATATCTTTATTAAAACTTAAGCTTATTGTTCAACTAGAAGAAGTCAAGCAAAATAAGTTTATGAAAATCAACTACACTTGCTCACTTATTGTTAAAAACTTATGACTAGGTTTTTCTGTCAACTGGGTTTTTTAACACTAGAAAAAAGCAACAAGTTGAAAAAACATTCAGTACGCAAGAAGACTCTGAAACGTCAAAATCAGAATCTCTACCGCAAAAGTTTATTGCTTTCGAAGACCATTTTCTTTCTGACAGAGAAAGAAGATAAAAATATATATATAAAGTAGAAAATGTATGATTAGCACAAAGATCATCAAGAAAGAAAAATATCCCAAGAACCTAATCCCATGGCTAAATGAATAGTAAAATAATGGCACAACACCTTGAAACACAAACTTTGTCTCCTGAGTTTCACCGTGGCAAAAGAAAACCATAACACAAAACAAACACATGAAGGAAAGTAAGTATGGAGCTCCTAAAAGAAAGAAAACAAAAAAGTAGCTATGGAGATGAAGATGAAAGATGTAGCTAGGGTTTTATCTTTTTTTCTAATTTGCTTTCTCACTGAAAAAACCTAGGGTTCTTCTATCCCTAAGCTCCCAATCATTTTTTTCACAAACAGGTCATATGAATCAAACCTATGACACAAAAGATTTATATCCACGGGGTTAGTGTGGTAAATTAGTCTGACAGAGATACAAAGATCGAGGAAAACATATACTAATAAAGTAAAAAATCACACAAAAGATCAAAAACATCACTGTGAGACTAAAACACCACATCGAACCAGTGAACCAGAGAGAGGGTTATTTAAAGACTTACTCGAAAGTCCTCTGGCAGAATCCACACCAGTGCATAGGTTCCGTAGTTGCATCTCGATCTTGTTCAAGAACGTCGTAGCTTCGTCGAACGGCCTTGCCAGATCCGATTTGTATTTCACCAATATATCGCAATACGTTTCCTACAATCTCACCGCCCAAAATCATATTAAGTAAAAAAAATACTAAAAATTCGAGAAAAAGAGAGAGACCATGAATTCATCAAGCTCAGGATCAGCTCCGAAGTAAGACAACGGAACAACGTCTCGCTTATACACATCACTCTCCCGTTGAATCTCCTCCAGTAAACACGCTATCTCCGGCGGTGCTCCGACCTATAAACAGTTACCAAAATCTCACAATAGTTATTTTGAATTATGAAATTGTTATCAAACTATCATAAAATTATAAAACAATTTACAAGCTTCTCTATCTTATCTTTAGCCGTAAAAATCAAATTTCGCCATGAAAAAAGCTTTCGAAACCTAAACTTCGCCGTGATCAAAGTTTTTAAAGAGGTTAAAAAACTAAGTCATCTCTACACACACATACATATACGTTTTATGCTATAGAACACAGCATAAAACTCACTTATGCATAATCTCAGACTCTTCGAAAGCACAAAAAACAAAATATTGAGATGCATAATATTAAATCGACGCATGAATCGTGAGCTATCAAGTTGCTCTCAGTGACCGGAGTATAAATAAAACCACCTTCTGACAATCGATGTAAGCTTGGAGTAAGCGAGGATACGATGGATGACAAGCGATTTTAGCTTTGATGACACCAAGAGAGACGTTATCATCATTTCGTCGGATCTCCGGAGCGATCGAAGCCGCCTCTGATGATAAAGCGGAGGCAGCTGCTGAGAGTAACTCATCGGATCCGAAAACATCAGAGACGCGATTTTCACCGGCGGAAGAGCATAGTAAGGCTTGATAATCGGAAGGAAACATCAGACTCTCCGGTGACATCATCATCACCGCCTTATCTGAATAATCTCCGGCCGAATGGAAATTGTACATTCCATCCATTAGTAAGATCGCCGGTGAGACCTCCGTCTCCGTTAACTTCAATCTTCTTCAGCAAAAAGCAAGAATCGATGAAGAAGAAGAAGAAGAAGAAAATGAAACTGCCTGTTTAACAAACTTTCCGGTTCTACAAAATTTTAGTGTAGAGAGAGACGATCAAGAAGTAGAGACAGAGATCATATTTTAGTTTCTTTTGGCTAACAAAGAAATAAATGGTAATAAGTTAATGGAAAGAAGAAGAAGCAAAAAGGATAATTACGAAAAGGGACATATGCTATAAGGCTCGAGCTTCAGGCTTCACAGGTATAATAAGGCCTAACTCAACTATTTCTACCTAAGGTCCAAGGCTGTGTTATGTATTATATCATGAGATTTTAAGGGGTTGATTGGTTGGTGGAAGCTTAGGCTCCGTTATGTATTATAATCATATGAGGTTTTAAGGGGTTGATTGGTTGGAAGCTTAGGCTCCGTTATGGATTTTACTTGTAGATTTATTATAGTCAAAAGAAAAACACATGTTGACAAAAAGGAGATAGGTACGTAATGTTTTGTTTACCTAATTAAGTTTGAAGTTTGAACAATGGTAAACTGGTATTTATTATTTTATGTATTCAAATGCAATTTGTTTTTTTTCCCACAGAAGATTCTAACGATCTTCTTCGAGTTCATCTTCAGTAGTTTCTCATATGGAGATTTAATTTTGGTTTTCCGGATAAAGCTTATTTCTTTTGATTCTCCGACTATGATATCAACTGGAGCTACAAAGAGAGTAACTAAGATCCTAAGGTCCAATGAGAAAGAAAACAATGAAGGGTCAACTTCCTAGTAGTATTTAACAACAAAATCCAATTTAAATTAGTCACCTAGATTTTATTCTAATTGTGTCAAATCTTTTTTAAAATTTTTTATTGGTTATTACGATGGAGAAAGAGAGCACATGTGAAAAAATAGTTTTAAAATAAAAGAAATTAAAATTAAAAATAAATTAATCCTTCAGTCAGTCATTTAAAAATCTCGTTTCTATAGTTTTGAAGAAAACAAAACAATTAACAACAAATAAATAAGGTAGGCAGTTAAAAACTTTAGAAACTTTAGAGAGAAAAAAAAAGGAAAAGAAAAAATCTGATTATTTAAAAAATAGTTTTGAGGATTTTAAATTTACTTAAATCATTTGAATTATGTAAACAGATTTATGTCGTGGTGGATTAGGCGACTGCCTTACTTAAATCATATAAACAGATTTATGTCGTGGTGGATTAGGCGACTGCCTTACTTTTTGTAGAGATCATGATTATTCATATGCAATATGTACTACTGATGCATGTTGTTGTGAGTATATATTAGTTACCATATAAATCTAAAATAATATAATTCACATCCATATTTTTCATATGTTTTGATTACCTATACATAAAATCTAGAATGAAATTAAAAAAAAACTTTACCAAATCGAAGCCGTCAACAAAACAAAACAAAACTTTAGCAAATCGAATTTAGTTTGATTAAATTTGAGCAAATATATAGCTTATGCAATTTTGAACAAAATCATCAACTTGATCCAACCAAAAAAAAAAAAAAATCATCAACTTGAAATACAAGTTATTGGGCCTCGGCCCGGCTCATATTTTTGATATTAGCAAGTAAATAATTAAATTGAGGTGTTTCGTCTTGGAGGAAGCGGCCATTGAAGCGCCACGATGTCTTCTTCTCTAAAAAATTCGCGATTCTTCACAATTCCAATTTCTTTATCAATGTTACCAACACGAGCTCAGATTCACATACACAAATCTTTCTATATGCATAGCTTATACACACAAGCAATCGCGGATCTCAATTTTAGGTGTTTGCAGTTTTCCGATTTAAGTTTGATCGGTTGAAAAATTCCGATGGTGGATCATTACCAGGTTCTAGGCATTACGAGAAACGCGACGAGGCAAGAGTTTAAAGATGCGTTTCGTAGATTGGCGATAAAGTATCATCCGGATAAGCACGCACAGTCTCCGGATCACGTTCGTCATAACGCCACCGTGCGGTTTAAGCTTGTATCGGAGGCGTATGAAGTGTTGAACGACGATCGGAAACGCTCTTCTTATAACGCTGTTAGCGATTCCGATTGCTTTCGCCGTACTGGTGGTTCGTATAGTAATCCGTACGGGAATCGTAGTGGCAGAGCGTATGGTTATGGTTACTCGGCGAGGAATCGTCAGGGCTCTAGTTTCGGCAATGGATTTGATTCGACGTTTCGTTACTTGACGACGCGAGCGTTTCTACTGAATCTCGCATTAGCTGGGTATGTGACAACTTGTTGCTTCGTATTTTTGTTAGATTCGTATCCGAGTATTTGCTGTGAATTGGCGAATTCTGTGTGAGTGTGAGGTTTCTGATTTTGCTAGATGATCCCACTAGAGCAATCTGTCTTCCCACTGATTCTGAGCTTATAGCTAAGGGGTTTAGAGATATGATCCTTTCTTAATTTGTCAGCTCTTAATGCAACACTATGCCATAAGAGTTCGTGTGATGATACCACGTTTCTTGGTGCATGTTTATCTCAAATCCTTAATGTTGATTTCTTCTTCATCTTCATATTCATTTATAGGAATTGGTTTGCTGTTGATTGGAGATTCATCTCTTGTGGATAACTTTTTTGACAAACTTTAGTTTTCATAACTAATTTTTCTGGCTGCTAAGTTTCTTAGTTGTGGTGCCTTTTATTTGTTCAATGTTGTATCCTTACTCAAGTAATCTCTTATCTTATTTTTTTCAGTGGTTTGTATTTTGCGTTTGCTGCTATTGATTCAAGCGGAGAAACACTATGGAAAATGCGTAATTCAGGGGTGAGTACCGTATTATCACCTTATGCTATTGACTGTTTTCATGATCTTGCTTTTATCTTGTGATTAATTAATAGTTTCTAGTAATCAATTGTATTAAATATATTTTTATTAATTATTTACATCAATATAATTTTGATAATTGATAAATTAAAATCTAGTACTATTGTAGTTAGCAATAGGTTTATTTCATTAATAAAATCAGTTGAACTATAAATATATATATATGTATGTGTATATGTTGTTTTAATATTTTAATTACAAAATATATTCAACAATTTCTATAAAAAAAAATTTGTTCCCTAAAATTTTATTATTAATAAAGTTTATTTATGTCATTATTTTGATTTAAATATGGTATAATAAAATGTATTTATATTTAACAGTTAGACTTTAAAAAATATTTAAAATCACAACTTTTTCATAACAGTTTCTATAGTAAAAGTTTATATAGTAAAAGTTTATAAAGTAAAAGTTTCTAAAGCCAAAAACGTACAACGAAAACATAAAATAACAATCCAAACCAATCCAATCGGCCCTTAAATATCATTCAAATATAAATTGACGATGAATTATCTCACCATTTTAAATATCATTAAAAAATAAATTGACGATGAATGATCACAACATTCTTTCTTTCAATGTTCTAACTTTTAAGTGATATCACTTATCTTTTACTGACTAACTAGTACTAAAAACAATCTTTTTTCTTTTTGTTTTTAGAAAACGATTTATTATTTGGCCAAATGGGCCTGACGAAACCACGGTTACAGAAATGACAAGCCCAAAACGAAAACTCACCGGAGAAAAGATCTGAACCAAGTGCAGTTCAACGGCAACAAAGACCAACCTACCAACGCGACGCTAACAAGGACGACCCCATTGCATCGAAGAAGCCGACTACCAAGCGCTTGACCGGAGTTAGCTGTTCTTGCCTCACACCGGAGCAAACAACTAGCCGAACCCAAGGCAATCATCTCGGAATAGGCCAGATCTGCGACCACCGCGACTCTATCTTTCGTCTCCCTGACCTAGCAAGAGAAGGAACCTCGGGATGAACACTCTTTACTGGCCACTCTCCCCAACGAGCCGCCCAACGACTAATATTTGATCCGGTGACGGAAAAACGAGCACTTTAACAAAAAGAAAAACATCAACGAGGAGCATCTATAATATTTCGAATGGAACCATTTTTTAAGTTTTGTCGACAGCTTTTTAAGCCTCGTGTAATTTTTAATTAGTAAGGTGACACGTTCTATCATTACTACTTTTAATATAAACTTTGATTCTGTTTTTTTCTCTCTCTCATTAAAAGACTAGACAAAGTCATTTTCATTTTAAAGGTAGTTGTAAACTATTGGTTGCTTTAAATCATCTAACGCATCATAAATTATAAGAGGGGAAATTAGGCTAAAGAGAAAGAAGGTTTAATCGTCAAAAAAAAAAAAAAAGAGAAAGAAGGTTTAAAAATTAGGAAAAAATAAGTGAGATGTGTGCAAAAAATAATAACTTCATACATGTTATTGGCGGAAATCAGGCGTATAATAAACAAAAAAACATGTAATATTTAATATATTATTTGTTATGTGTATTATTTTCATAAAGATGACTCTATATCAAAATGTGACAAACCGACACCGAAAAATACATGTTGGCATGTTGCATTAATAAACGATGTGTGAATGATGAATATTTTAGGCGAGGGGTATTTTTGTTAAATACAGATGAAAATACTAGTTAACGTAAAGCTCGTTTTTTCTTATTTTTTTTGGTTTTAAACTTCTTTTTTTCGTAAATATTTTAATATTTTCTCATATAATGCAATTTCCGAATAATAACTTAACAACCTCGTTTTCTTTTCTTATTAGATTTCTTCTTCTTTTTTAACGTCTTTTCTTATTAGATTTAGCTTGGTGATTTATTATTTTTTGATAAATGCTTGGTGAAAATATTAAAGAAAAAATTTAACAAAAAGTTTCGGAGCATTTTTTTAACGTTCTGCATAAATCTTATAGATTCATAAAATGATGTTGACAAAAAAAAAAAAAGAGTATAGATTCACAATATGAGTGAATGTAGATCGTGATTTACTAAAAATGAATGATTCGTTATCAATCAAAATGTTCCAAATATGAGGTGAAGAAATAAAAGGAGAGTTGTTTCCTTTGTTTGGTGATCCATGCGATGCGCCATTTGGATGCTGCATGCTGAGTATTTTAGCTCACATGCAAAATTTTCTTAATAAGAGTTATCATTGGTTGTCGCCTAGCTAGGTTTCCTTTATTACTATCCCGTCAACATATTTAGGCTTTGTGATTTGAAAGATTCGTCTCATTTTCTGTACCTGTCTCCCTACCTATGTCCATATTATTGCAATAATTTATCACCAAAATAATGCAATATGACATAAATATTTAGCCGTATTATAAAATTCGCCTATGCCTACGGCTACGGCCTACATAAGCTAAAGGCCAGAACTTATAATTCGGTTCTTGGTCATTCTAATTTTGACCTACGCTCAAAAATACATTATTGAGGATTTGTTTTTGATAAAGGGCCATTATTGAGGAAATTTACCGAGCGTATTAACTGTCTTCACAAAATAGTTGAGTATTTTTTAGGCCAAAATCTGAACTGACCTTATTTTTTTTTTTGTGATCCATATGACCTTATTGAAGGTCATATGTATTTCACAAATGGAATACAAGGAAAATAAGTAATGTATATACCGCGACTTACTAGTACAAAAGAATATGCCAAGAGATATTAAAATATTTTGCCAAATTGGTCTACAAATATCTTGTAGAAAAAAATAAAGTTATGGGGATCACAAAGAAAATCAGGAAGTCACTTTGCCATTTAATTCCTTTTTTTTCTACAAGATATTTGTAGACCAACTTGGCAAAATATTTTAATATCGCTTGGCATATTTTTTTGTACTAGTAAGTCGCGGTATATACATTACTTATATTAATATTAACCGCTATAGTAATCAATATTTACCGGTTCAGGCCTTTCACAAACAATATCGTAGACAAAACAATTAGTATTATACTAGTTTTAAGTTTTGATTTAAAATTAGCTACTACTTTTTGTAAAACTCGAATCCTCAAACAGTCAATCATCTGTATACCTTTACCAGCAATATTGACCGATCAAACAAAGCTTTTGAATATTACAGCCTAAGCACATCAGAGTAGTTTTAAGTTTTGAACATTTCAAAAATAGACCAAATTTAATGAATATAATGTTTATAAATCTATAATTAGTGAACTAGCTAGTAATATTAAAACCATATTTAATGATTTTAGTGTTTCTTTTGTTTTTTTTTGACAAAACATTTTAATGTCTATTAGAACATCTCCAATGATGCTTTATTTTTAGAGATATCTCTATTTTTAGAGACAAAATCAGCTCCAATGGTACTCTATATCTTTCTCTAAAAATAGAGAAATAAATATTGTTTTTCCAAATTTGGAGAAACACTAATCACATCTCTATTTTTAGAGCAACACTTTTTTATTTACAATATGATTTTTCATTTGTATATGTATTTGTTTTATACTCAAACAAATTTATGTGTTCATATTTGTATTTTTATTTTGTTAAAAGATAAAATAAAAATAAAAATGTAACAATAATATATATTAATTAGAAATACAAATGACATGAAAGATGATAAAATAAAATAAAACTACAACTAATACATGAAATTAAAGATAAAAACTGAAAATAAAGTTTCCGTTGAAAGAAAAAAATACTTAACACAACATAAACTAGTGACTTAATATTCTGGTATATCACTTTCCGATCCGCCAAGATTACTAAAATATTGCCCAAATGAAGTAGTTGCAGCTAGAGCTTCTTGATCAACCTTTTTCTTTAAGATTTCTTGTTGTCGAGCTTGAAAATGTGCATGAATGTTCGGATCTTCTATGGTATTTAAGTTTTTCAATAAAATTTTGTCTTCTTCTTTCATTTCTTTCAATGCATAATTCTTACTTTGAAGCTCCAAAGTAAACGTGCTTTCAGAGTTCTTCAATCGCGTTTCGCAATTGTGAAAGGACGTGATACACGACATAATGACTACATGTACAATTTTACATAACATGATAATCGAGGATGAGCGTGATCTCGAAGCACAAATTAAAGTTGGAAGAGAAACTCCACCTCCGGAGGTCGAGATAGCGGATAATGAGGCTACCTGATTCCAAGAATTTCTTGCTCGTTATAGAAAAATTAAAGACAAAGAAGCTTATTTTTCACTCTGCAACGCGTTAATTGATCATTTGTGAGAAAATTATACCATGGAGATGCTTAAAATGTAATAGTTATCTTTTTAATTTTATGTGATGTAATGCAATATTTTTTTTATAATAAAATGTTAAGTTTAATAAAATCATAATTTTATTGAACTATTGTTATAGAATAAAATGAGGAGGTCAAATTTGTAAAATTGAAAAGTAAATAATTTTAGTATAAATTGGTTAATAAAATAAAAATATTATATATTTTAAATATTATTTTTAAAATAAAAATTAGAGCCAATTATTAGAATAAATTTCTGCTCTATATTTTAAGATATCTGTTTTTAGACGAAAAAATTGAGCTCTAGGTAGAATAGATAAGATGATTATAAAATCCTATGATACGCAATATTTCATCGGGTGTGTTTCTTTATTTCCACCAAAAAAAAAGAAAAAGATGTGTCAAAGGGTCTTTTCGTTGATGGACAGGTTGATTGACCCATCCATTTTCAGGCCAGGTTTGTTCGAAAATTTTCTGACACAAAGCTACGGTTTCGTATGAATCCATATAGAAAACAAACATAGCTTTGGTCCCTCCATCCCACTCCCTTGGATCTCGACCGTCGATCATCACCCAAGATCATAGATGTTAGGATTAATAGTTTATAACTTTATATCCCTAAATCAGCTTAAACCACTTGTTACGTTTTAATATTTGAATTGATATTTATATCTGTTCCGAATGTAGTAATAGTTTTAGGCATGTAGCGCATTATTGTAGTGTTTAACATCAAATAATGGTGTAATTTAGGTTAGGTTAGGTATGTCGGTATATTAAGCTTTTATATTTGGAATTTTGATATTTGTGTGCTTATTTTTATTCAATATCAATTTTGAGCTGCCTATTTCGGTTATCTTAGACCGAATGCCATATATAGCATGTTTATATTCCTACATGATAAAATTTATTTACTTTTTACTTACTAACGATGAATTGAAATATGAATGATCATGCATGTATTATTAAAAACCCTGGATATCTTAGTTTGGGAATATGATGCAGAACAAATAATTGATATGATTTGAGCAACGTGTGTAGGATATATAATTGATATGATTCGAGCTATGTTTGTATATGCTCATTCCTAACTAATAAGAATCTTCTTTTTTTTTTAACTATAAGAATCATTTGAAAATCTTTTGGTATAAAAGTTCCGAATCTGTGTTGATATCAGCTTTGATCGATGTTATTAAAATTAATTTTATCATCTAGAGAGATTTGTGGGTTTATTTGAAAGAATTCTATATTACCACTTGAACATGATTGAGCATAACATATTAATAATTGATCTCATTTATGTAAGAAAACACACACACAAAAACCCTCATATTCAACAAAGTTAAATATGAACATACCAGCTATTATAGGAAGGGGACAAAGTAACCCAGAATAGATATATCTGTGGACTTCGACGGACCGAAAACTTCTGGATAATATATCTGATTAGAGCACCTAATATCTCGGTCTTTGTTGTTCCTAATCAAGCCTTATGTATACATATATATATATACCATCAACTCTAGATGGACGTAAGCCAAATTTTGTTTTTAACTATATTTAAATAAATTTCCCATTTTCAACCAAAAATATCAACTTTAGCCAATCCAAACGTGACAAGAAAAAACAATCCAAACTCAAGACGTGGACGGAGTCTGACAAACAATTTATATAAATTTTATTATTAGGGTAATTATAAAGAATGAGTATAGAGAACCATTTAATTAGTTTTTACTCACATTCATCATTTTTTTCTCATCCAATCTCATTAAAATCTCGACAAAAATACTTCTAACACATTTTTAACGGGATAAATATTTCATTAACAATCAAATATTTAGAAAAGATTAGCTCCAATATTGGCAGGTAACTATTTTGTTAGTACGAGAAAAAATATTGTATCGTATGAAATTTATGGAATCACAACAAAATAATTATTTAATATGGTATCAAATATGATGTTTACATAGTAATGTATGTATCCGACGAATAATGAATCAAGTTTTTAGCAATAATTTATTTATTAATTATCGTGTTATACTGATAAATATTGTTATATATTAACAAATAAGTTACCACTAACAACTTTATCCATCATCCGCTAGATAAATACATTATTATATTGACAACATATTTTATACCTCTTTAAATAATAGTTAAGATGTAAATCTAAATAATCGTGTTAGTAAAATATTTATTCATTAACATTGGACATTTATTTCTCCCAAATATTTAGTTCGTTAATAAAATATTTATCCCGATAAAATTTAGAAGGACATTTTTATCCAGATTTGAATATAGATGAAAAATAACTAAATAAAATAAAATAAATGCTAAAAATTTAATTTTCTAATCTTCTATGGTTATTTATTTTGTTGACCCATATTATTATTAGCTAGAAAAGATTGTATGTAATGAATGAATAATGAGAGTTTTTATAAATTACGGGGGAAGAAATCTAGTGAAATGCAACTTAAGTAGCACGAATCACAGTGTTATGCTTTGGGTTCATAATTTTTAATTTATTCAGTCAGGTCTAGTAGTAGTCGTGGAATTTATTCATTATACACACACACACATACAAGAAGCCTCCAAATATCATCTATGTTGCAGAAGTCTTCAACTTATTCCCGTGTTGAATGTAGCTTCAAAGAATTCATTTAGTTCAATATTAATGATTTAGTATACAGCCAAACAATAATAAGAAAATTCATCAGACAATAAGAAGAATTCATTTTGTTTCAGCCAAACATTCTATCATTTTTATGCAAGTTAGAATGATCGGCCACCGACTTTTAAGATATTAATTAAATCGTTTGACTCTTCAAGATTTCAAGTTTTTTTCTTTCTTTTTCCAAACAAGATTTTAAGTTTGTTGTTAATAGTTTCAAACGAGAACCGGTCTAAATCTATAGGCTATAGCATATATAAATAAATGAAGATACAAAAGGAAATCTTCTTTTGAATAGAAAAAAGAAGAAGGGAAAGCTTAGAATGTAACTGATATATTAGTATTTTGTCCTATTTTAACTATTTTTTTATATTGTTTTCGAGTCTTTTCTAGTTCTTTTGTGTCTTTTCAGGTATTTTGAGGCTCTGGAGCATGTATTGAAGATATTTGAGCACATTGGAGCAAAAGAAGCAATTTGGAGTAAAAAGACGATTTTTCACCTCTAGCACCTGCTCGCCAGGGTGCTCGTCAGGGTGCTCCAACCTATTTTACCTAGGGACGCGTTTTTTATTAATTTTTAGAAGAATAAAAGGTCCAGCCGCCTCAGACTTATGACGTTCATTCTCAGACTTCAGTTTTTAGTTTTAGGTTATTTTTTTGGTTCTAAGACACCACCACTTTTTTCTTCTACCTTTTGGATTTGGATTTGTATTACTCAGCTTTGGATCTCTATTCTCCTATCGTCGATCATTCCACAACTCTGTTTGAGAAGTTTTCCTGAACTTTATTCATTTTAATAAATCATGAATTCATCTTATTGCCTTGTTGTGTTTGATTTCGCTATGTGTGAGTAGATCCCTAGCTAGGTTAAGGTTTTCAATGGTGATTTAGGTTGTTAATGGCTGAGCACAAATAGGATTGGAATTTATATGTCTTCGCCAATAGGGGTTCGTAATGCTTAGATTAGCTTGATCACCTAATCTATGATTTTATGTTAAACTTATTCACGAGAGTGCTCTAGGTCGCTAGATAAATCATTGGTGAGCAATTGGTGCGTAGCCAACGAGAGTTGATTGCTGCGATTGATTGTGAACATATTGAACCAGCTTATTAATGCTTATCGTCTTCGCTAGGTCCAGACGAGAGTTTCGGTATCTAGGTTGTTAGATAAAGTTGTCGATACATCACGAGAGTGTGGCGACATTTATTTATGTTTGAGTTCTAGACCGGTAGTTAGTTAGCCCTGAATAGTTGCTCAACCTTGTCTCCGAATCACCGGCGAAACGCCTTAACTTAGTGCCTTTTATTAATTAATTTTACACCGATTTATTTAGTTGTTGTTGTTCCGAAAATTACACAAAACCCATATTTGTCTTAACTTTAAATTAAAATCTATAATTTCATAGTGTAACATTGGTTTCTGTGGATTCGATACCCCATATACTACTGCGTTTGTCTGTGCACTTGTAGAAAATATTTTGGATTAAAACTTGACATATCAGTAACAAACTAACAATTGCACAAAGGTACTTTAAATAATATAAAAAACTCATCACCACTGTTATAGTGTTATGTCCACTGCGGTCGGAGAATATATGCGTTTCATATTTTTAGTCAGAATTGGCTTTTCACTTTACTACTGTACGTCCATAATCACTATTACTCTTAACAACGGAGTTCTCATATTTATTTTTAGTAAAATGTTTTATTTGATTTTGATGTATACTACTAATATTTTTCTTTCAGACGAAACCGCCACGTGCGTCTTTGTGTATAAAGTATAACCCCCAAAAATCTGGTGATGTTGTGGGCAGGCATTGAAACAGAAAGAAGGGAAACATCATCGTCATCAAATGATGCAAAGTGTTAAATGGTTGTTGAGTTTATATTCTCTTTTGTTGGAAGTGGTCCTTAGTTTTGTCTGTGGTCCATCAAATGATATACAAACTTTGTCTTAAATTTTGTTACCTAGCTAATCTTAAAATGTCTCGAAAGTTAACTAATTAAGGTTTCGATCCACAAGAAACAAGAAAGCTGTCTATGGATCATTCCTTCACGTTACTTCCTTCCTTGTGGTCCTTCTTACTTTACCAAAATGAAACGAATACAAAAAAAAAAAAAAAAACTTAAGAGTAGGATAGAAGATGAACTACTTTAACAAAAAAAAAAAAAAGGAGACACAAGCCAAACAAAAGCCATCAAGAAAAATGATAGAAGAGGAAAACTCTCTAGTGGTTGTGTGGGCCCGACCCGGTTGATTTCTCTTGGTGCATCTTCTACCAAATAATTGAACATATATCCTAAATTATTAGGATATAATTGAGCATTTCATCAAATATAGGATGTTTAGAGGTCTTTAATAAAAATAAATTCTATTTACCAAATATGATCCAACAGAAGATTTGATCATTTAATTTATTTACGTTTAGTAACAATTTTGTGAGAGAAAATAAACAATATTATGTATTATATATATATATATAGCTAGATTTTATTTTATCATATACTTCAAAGTTCAAACTAATACATTTTCTATAGGTATAAATGCAACGATCATGTTTTAAAAATAAAAATAAAATAAGTTATACGTGGAGCGAAAGTCATAACATTTATGTAATTATAGATGTTAAAATTAACAATATTCTAACGCCCAATCGTTCATGTCCGTGGATTCTCACTTCTCTCGTTCCATTCTGGTCCTTGTATAAAGTCAAATACTATTATATTTTCTTGGAATAAAGTTAGGTTTTCCTCATCTAGTTGATCATTAGTTGAATCAAAAGTTTGGTGTAAATATATAAATAAACATATGTTATTATATGAAGTCAACCTCTAAATTAAATGAAATAGTGCCACGCTAATCAATGTTGATTTGTCTATTAATGGAAACTAATTAAATAGCCAAATAACTTTAGTTGTCATCTTTTGATCTCACCCCTCAATTGTCAATTCTATAGCTAAGTGGTGAGTGGCGAGTGCTCTCTATCTTTGACTTAAAGATGATCATTAATTTTCTGAGTTCCAATAATAACGGCATCCATAACTCTCACTAGTTTAACTAATTAGACTAAACCTTTATGTAAACATTTGACTAATTTGTACCAAAACTATATAACTGGTACCTTTTCTTGGTCATTATGTCGCAAAGATTGTTTTAGCGAAACCTTGATAACGGTTTATGGCCTCTTATTATTCAAAGCTGATTCAGTAACTATGGCCTTAATATTGAGTGTTTTCAGAATTTATTCCAAAATTATAATTTATATATCCAGCGAATAAAAACAGTTGAATAATATTTTTATGATGACATTCTTCTCAAACGCCTCAGTTTCTAAATTACCCTCTCTGTTTATCTTGATATGAAATATCGCAACTCATCTGCAATTGCCTTTAGTCTGTCGACTAGTTATGCAACTGTGGCATATTTTAGTTCGATCTCTGTCGTAGTTGTTTGAATTCGTAATCTTGAATAAATATATTTTGTTGATCAGAGAGTGCATCAGCTTAGATGTCGATGTCATGCATCACCTTTATTTTCTTTTGTTAAAGTACACCACCTTTTTTTGAGTGTGTCGTTTCATAATATCGCAACCATTTCGGATATAAAAATTTATTACAACATTGATCTTAATCAAACTCTAGCTTAATAAAAGCTCCACTGCAAAAACGACTATTTTCTTGAACCATTAACAAAACATTCGTTCGTCGTTGTTGTACATTAAAACACGCGTCGCACCTTCTTCATCAAATCGATCGAATCGAAGAACTTAAAATCGCCTATGGGATGGAAATTCATATGTATTAATATATTATTTCGTGGTGTTAAGAGTGTCAAATATAAATGGCCCCATATCGGCCCATATAACTTACTGCCATTTTATAATGTCAAAAGCGAAAGCTTAAAAGCAGACGAAAATATTCCATTTTCCATGTTCGACAAAGATATCATTCTTTTTTTTTAGAAAGAATTACTTAAATATACCAGGAAAGTTGTGAAATGACTACCATAGATATTTATTTTTGAAATTACTGAAATATCAATTTTTGTAATGAAAATGTCAGTTTAGCCAAATTTAAAACTTAAATTACGGATTTTGCCATTATGATTTATTTTTTTTCATAAAAAAAAAATAAAAAAACGTTTTTTCCCCAAATTTTCGATCGTGCCTCCTCTCCTCTGTCTCTTACATCCGCATTCGCTGCACTATCTCCGGAGAAAAAAAATCGCAAAGAGTTATTCATCTTCCGCAATTGAAATTTCAAAAATTAGAAACTCAAATTTCTGCAAATGAAACTTGATTTGGGAATTCAAAAGCTATAAAGGTTTGTGTTTAAGTTACCTTGAAGTTATTATGTTACGGTTTGATGATGATTCTTAAGAAAAAATCATTAACGCACATTTTTCTAGGTTTACGTGGATTTCAATCGAAGAAGATGAACAGTCATGGATGGTTGTACAATATATGGTTCATCATGGTCGATTACGATGGTCGACTTACGGTTCGAGTCATGGTCGACTTAGGTTTCAATCATGGCTGACTTACGATTCAGTGGTTGACTTAAGTTTCAGTGGCTCGACGTAAGTTTTAGTCATGGCTGACTTATAAAATAATGAGTGACTTGAGCATCATCAAGTTAAGCGGTTTTCGTCCGATTTTGTTTGAATTTTCATAAATTATTAGCTTGCGATAAAATTGTTAAATCAATTGATTCTGAACCTAGGATGAGTCTAGTATTTTTTAAAATTGCTTTCAGAATTTTTGGATGTGTGTTGTTAATTTTTTGAGATCGATATCATCAGTTGTGATTAGTTAAACAGTTTATGTCCAATATTGTTTGAATTCTCATTAATTATTGACTTGTGCTAAAATCGTGAAACCAATTTCATCTTAACCTAGGTTGAGTATAGTATTTGATAAAAAATAGTTCAGGAACTTTATGGATGATGATCAGTCTTGATCAGTTTAAAGATTTACACCTAAAACCGTTGGAGAGCTGCGAATTGAAGTACATGTTAATTAAAGTGTCGCTTTCAGCTCAATAAACCTCAGGAAACAAGACACATATGGATCTAAAGATATTTGCATCTAGGTTCCAAAACATCTAAGATCACCTCAATCCGCTCAGCCAATCACCCTGGAGAGGCCCAACAGTGGAGGCATATCTGATGGATCCTATCATAGCCGAAAATGTCAAGTGGGATATTTTGAAGATCAAACATGAAGATCATCTGAGCACGATTTCTATGACCTTAAGAGACACCTAGGAAGCTTCTAAGACCAGCTGAAGTTATTAAAATATGTTCAAAATAAGTGAAAACTAAAGAGAAGATAAGCTCCTTAAATTCCACTTAAGTGGAGCTTAGTGTGACCGATCATCAGCTAGTGTCGCAAATAGTCACGGCTGACTTAGGCTTCAGTCACGGCTAACTTACTCTTCAAGTAACGGCTGATTTACTCTTCATGTGGCTGACTTACTTGAAGTTAAGCAGTTTCTGTCGGTTTAATCTTGGTGATTTATGGTTTAATCTTGGTGACTTATGGTTTAATTCTGGTGAGTTATTGTTTAGTGTTGGTGACTTATTGAAAGTACTTGGCTGACATATGGTTTAGTACTGGCTGACTTATGGGTTAATCTTGGCTGACTTATGGGTTAATCTTGGTGACTTATGGGTTAATCTTGGTGGTCGATGTCTTTGTGGAAGCATGTGGGATTTTGCCCTTTTTTGAATTTTCATGGCTTGGACAGTAAACCAAGTTATTTTATTAAACCTTGAAAAGAGACTTGTTCATTTCACTTTCACTTTTGGTTAGATAAAAAAAAAAATTCTCGATCTCTTCTTTTCTGACGACTCTCTTACGTAAATCGAGGAGAAGTTCCTCGCGAAATTTGGTTCAGATTAACGCCGTGTCTTTCCGTTGTTAAAACCATGATTTTCTCGTCCGTCTCCCAACGACCGCTTCGCAGAATCCCGAAGGCAACTATAAAGATAACTATTCATCGTCAATTCGTTTCATCCCAAAAAATTTGAATCTCAAATTTCGATAGTTAAGCTCTAATTCCCCACTTGAAAACTAGAAAGGTATGTGTTTAAGTTACTTTATCTATGGTAAAAGATTTATAAGCGATGACATATACCTATCATAAATTACGAACCCTAAGCAGCTGATTTTTGGTTTTCTTTACGTGATTTATGGTTAATTTATGTTTGATTTGGAGATTTTATTGCTGATTTATGTGTGATATATTTATATTTTATATAGATGGATTCTTCGATGGACCAAAGAAGTACCCGATTACACTTTTTACGCGCGCCGAAATCGCCTTTTTTGCGAATAAGAGCATGAATCACAACTGTCAACTAGGTAATTTCTCGCTAGCGTTAAAGAAGCTTATAGGAAACGATGCATGGGAACCAATTAAGGAATCATCTGTTGGACTCTTGTTGATTTCGACTACGTTTGGTCGGCTAAGAGTGCATTTTCTCTGATTGGCAATAGAGAATGCATATGAGATATGGGTACTAAATCGGTGGTCGATAATTTTAAGAAATTTGAGATTAACTTGGGCTAAACACCGATGTTTTTCCAAAGCAAAGTTGTGAAGCTCGACTACACTAGCGGCAGAGTTAGGTGTGCCGTATGGAGTTGGGCCAAAGTATGATGAGTTGGCCAAAGCATTTGGTAGGTGCCGCATGGGATTTA
The DNA here is from genome assembly GCA_028015245.1 of Cardamine occulta. Taxonomy (NCBI): domain Eukaryota; kingdom Viridiplantae; phylum Streptophyta; class Magnoliopsida; order Brassicales; family Brassicaceae; genus Cardamine; species Cardamine occulta. The sequence goes on along the minus strand of CM051364.1, from coordinate 19,296,195 downwards.
CCAAAAAGGAAGATGTTTGGGGTTCTATGCATTCTACACATGGGGATTTATGGTTTACATCATAATTCTAGAATGCCTTTAGAAACAAAAAAAGAGTCTTCAAGGATGAAGACTTTGCTGGTTATCCATGGGGTCGGGTTGCATTTAAAAGCCTTATAGAAGGTGTGAAGATGGTTCAGTTTGAACGAATTAGATACCGTCAATGGCTGCACGCGCTGTTGTTTTGGGCGTATGAATCGATTACGGGTATTCGGAGGCGTTTTGGGAGAAGAAATCAGTCGAGTCTTTTGCCATTTCTTCGATGGGGTGGAAATCGTGCGTCTTGATTTAGAAAGGTTATTAGTAAGGAGATTGAACAGTGGTGAGGTATGGTTTTATGTTTGACTGATTTATGTCTCAATATTATAAATGACTTATGGTTTCATATAGCGGTGACTTAGTTTACTATTGTAGCTGACTTATGGTTTCATTTTGTGGTTAAGTTAGTATTGAATATCTCAATATTGTAGCTGACTTATGGTTTCATATATATGGTGACTTAGTTTACTATTGTGGTGACTTATAGTTTCATTTTGTGGCTAAGTTAGTATTGAATATCTCAATATTGTGGTGACTTATGGTTTCATATAGCGGTGACTTAGTTTACTATTGTAGTGACTTATAGTTTCATTTTGTGGCTAAGTTAGTATTGAATATCTCAATATTGTGGTGACTTATGGTTTCATATAGGCTGACTTAGTTTACTATTGTAGCTGACTTATGGTTTCATTTTGTGGCTAAGTTAGTATTGAATATCTCAATGTTGTAGTGACTTATGGTTTCATATAGCGGTGACTTAGTTTACTATTGTAGGTGACCTATGGTTTCATTTTGGGCTAAGTTAGTATTGAATATCTCAATATTGTAGGTATTCAATATTGTAGGCCTACTTACAACAATATTTGATATTGATATAGGTGCGTGTTAAGAGGATGGTCATAAAGCCTATTGATGAGATCTATCCTCCATGGGATGATGACATACGAAGCATAGAAGTTCAGAACCTGATAGTCGACATTCTTGAAGATAAGTTTGTGAAAGGTTATTGGGATGTGAAGCAAGTTGAACCATCTAGGACGAAAGGCAAAGGCAAGAATGTGGAAGTTATCGAGAACAGAAAGAAAGTCGATAAATCAGAGCATCCGAAGGAGAAAAGAAAAAAGATTGATGAAGGGGATGTGGATGGAGAAGGAAATGTTAAGAAGATAAAGGGTGCTGATTGCATGAAAATAGTTAATCAAGGTCCAGATGTTTCTGGGAATGGCCTTCTTAAACTCGTTGAAAACATGATGCTTAGATTTGACAGAAGATTTGATGTTGTTGACGAAAACATTAACAGCATTGTGGGGGTGATAGAAGAGAAGCTTGAAGTTAAGTTCGATGAAAAATATGGCCATCGAATAACATGTGTGGAAGACAAAGTTGGGGATATGGAGAATGAGTTGAAAAGGCTGAAAGCCCTGATAGAACCTCGTGAAATTGAAAATTCCATTCAAAACGATGGCATGTCGAAGGTTTTCGAAGGAGAAGAGGTGACTAGCCCGGTAATATTCTGATTTATGCTTTAAATTATGGCTGACTTACAATTGTGAGGTGGCTGACTTATACTTTAAATGATGGCTGATTTATGCTATATATTATGGCTAATACATAATTGTTTTTGATACAAGATAAACCATATCCGATAAATGTTTCGATATAGATGACAATGCGACCGCTAAAAGAAGTCGAGAAAAGAAAACTGAAAGCATTGACAAAAAAAAAGCAATGAAGAGAAGAAAAGAACAGAAGAAGATAACCACCAAGAAGAGAAGAAAGGAAATGACAAGAAGGAAGACAATGCCCGAATATAGGCCATGAAGAGAAGGTAAAGGATAAGGGACGAAGGGAGTTGTTTATGCCTAAAAAAAGTTAATCAAGAGAAGCACCCCAAGCAACATGATATGAAACAGATTCCAATATTGCTAGATACATCCGAGTTGGCGATATAATGATCAAGTCGCCGCAGATGAGAATAAATTGCTCGATGACTCAAGAAGAGGAGGAGAAGCTTAGGCAAGCAAAGTTGGATGTTGCTTTAAATGTGCTAGAGAAGGAACTAGGGGAGAGCATCTTCTGTTTGGAAAGCGTCCAAGAAAACGTGGCCTTCACCGCACCATATCCGATGGTAGGACTCGAATGGAATGTCGTTAATGAGGAAGGGTTTGGTTCCTTCAAAAGCAATATATGATCCTCTGAAAAGATTGGATCATGGAAAAATGGAGACACTTAGAGAATTCCTCCGACAATATGAATATGTACATATGTATATTTTATTTTGCCTAAACTTGCTCTCAATCTGTTTTTTTTCATCGGTCTATTCCTCAAAGAGAAAAAAACATATTCCTCGAAGATGTCCTTTTCTATAGGGAGCTTATCACTCCGAGAAAGGATTGGCCTCGAAAAGGATTATGGATGGTGGCATCCGAGGTATGTTATGGCTGATTTAAGTTTAAGTGGTGACTTAAGTTTAGTACTGACTTAAGTTTAGGTACAGCTGACTTAAGTTTAGGTACAGTGACTTAACTTTAGGTACAGGCTGACTTAACTTTAGGTATAGGCTGACTTAACTTTAGGTACAAGTCGACTTAACTTTTTGTGCAAAGTGACTTAACTTTTTGGTACAGTGACTTAAGTTTAAGTACTGGCGAATTAATTCTAAGTTTAAGTGACTTATACTATTGTTTCTTCATAAAAAGACTTGACACAGTTTCTATGATTGATTCGGAAGAGGTCTATGAACGCTTCCATCTCCTTTTTATATCGACCGGATTGCTTTTATCGATCCATGGTTCGTGTGTACGTGGGTGAAAGACTACAAACAGTGGAGTTTAGATCCAAAGAAATGGAAATTCACCGAATCAGATCTGGATTTAGCGAATGGCAAATCTCCTGCTGACATGCCAACAAATAAGAAATGGTATGTGGATGTAGATCTCGCGACTTGGTTCAACAAGTTAACGGAGACCACCGGGTAACGTTGGAGATTGATTTCGCTAAGGAGAAGATAGATTGTTACGACAGATTATCATAGGAGAAGGAACTGTAGAGTCTGATAAATTAATACATGAAGCAGGTCACGGGATGGCATGGTGCCTCTTGTTGAACGAAATAATTCCCTCTACCCTCCAAAAGCCAAGTAATCAAGCAATTTAAATTCAGGAGGAGAAAAGGCATCCCCAAAATAAAAACGTTGGTGATTGTGGGCGTCTTCTCACTTAAGTATATTGAAATGTTATCGCTTGCGTTTTCGAAGGTCTAACGATGATAATATCCAGGTATACGTGAAAAGATGGCAGTGAGATTTATGATGAAGTCCCAAACATGTATGCACAATTTATGTAATTATGTTAGATGCTTAATGTTAGAAAGGAATATTTATGATGAAGTCCCAAACATGTATGCACAATTTATGTAATTATGTTAGATGCTTAATGTTAGAAAGGAATATTTATGATGTTTGTATTAAATCACCAGTTATCGGTTTTATAAATCAGCCGAGATTAAACATAAGTCACCAGATTCATAAATCCGCCAAAGTGTCTAGTAAGTCGGACATTGTTTGCGTGGTCCTATTAAGTGGCTGATTTACCTCTATTTACTCGGATAGTATAGCCGTCGGTTTTGACACTTAAATCCTTCTTCGTCTTCATCATTCATCCATCATCTTCTTCAGATATCTATCTTACTCAATCCTAAATGGACCCGGTTATTATAGTTTGCGAATTGGGTGCAAACAATAGATATATTTTCAACGCCGACAACGAGGGTGTCAAGTTCTGAAGTTAATGAACATACAACCTTCATTTAACTTGGCAGATGATTATTGAGGATTATGGGTTACATGAGGTAAGCTGTAAGATCCAACTTAGCTACATGTTCTCGAGCAAGACTTTGCGAAAAAATGGCGCTTGATACTCCACGGTTTATATTTCTAATTCTCGCCAATTAAGAGGTTTTCTAAGCTTACGCAAGAGTGATGAGCTACGTTTATGCGTTGAGGTTATAGATAAAGAAGACAGTGAAGTTATGCATCATGATAAATCGAAGAGAAGATTAAACAACAACTCGAGTCATGTTCCAATAGAAAGAGTTAAGTAATGGGAGATCCGATGAGATCCGGGATAAGGACGTTGAAGAAGACGAATTTGATAAGATTTGATATTTTTGACAATCCGGATGGTGCATCATCCGATGATGATAACTTTAGCTTCTTGGGAAGCATGAACAAGAAGATGAAGATTTTGAGGTATTGCCCGAAGAAAAGAGTACATAATATTTCAAACAACTATCGAAAGACACCGATCCAGTTAGGTTAGATCTGTCTTCGCTAAGTCGTTGTAGAGTCAACGATACGAGAGTAAAGAAGCGTTGGTGAAACGACTGAAACTTCTATCGGTGAGAGATAGGTTTGATTTTGATGTATCGTTTCTCGTGTTGATACTATGATGGTTAAGTGTTGGGTAAACGGATGTGGATGGAGAGTTCGTGCTTTACAACAGACAATCCGCAGAATTCTATATTCGTCGGTTCAATTAGAACACACATGTTTTACAGAGCGATCTACTCGATCTCGGAAGCAACACCGGATGTGTTGGGAGCAGTATAGGGATTTGATTGGCGACTGAGCCATCGTTCTGCCTAGACATGTGGGAGTATCAATTACTAAGCACTTTGGAATTAAGGTAATCTCCTACTTCATTGAGGCTGACTTATTGTAGTTGGTGGTTGATATACGGTTTAGTAATGGCCGAGTTATGGTATAGTTTCCTCGATTTATTGTTTATGATCCTCTAACGGCTGATTTATTGTTTATTATAAGTTACGGCTGATTTATGGTTTAATATAGTGGCTGATTTATTGTTTATTATAAGTTACGGCTGATTTATGCTTTAATATAGTGGCTGATTTATGGCTTTTCTGCGATTGACTTATTTACAGCTCTAACTTTTTTATATAATGATAAATAGATGGATTACTGGAAGGCCTATAGGACATTAAGATTTGCAAGAGAGATCGAGTTGGGAACTCTTGAAAAGGGATATCAAGACTTACCTTCTTATCTCTACATGATACAAAAGGCAAATCGAGGCACAATTACTAGTCTTGAACTCGATGAGTCTAGGAGATTTAAGTATTTATTTATTGCATTCGGAGCAAGCATCAGTGGCTTTTGTTTTATGCGCAAAGTAGTCATTGTGGATGGTACATTTCTCCATGGAAAATACAAAGGGACGCTCCTTATAAGGACTAGCTCAAGATGGAAACTTTCAGATCTTTCCATTAGCGTTTGGGGTGGTTGACACTTGAAAATGATGAATCTTGGCTATGGTTTTTTTGCAATTGAACAACGTTATTCCCGATGATAACGGTCTTGCGATCATCTCAGATAGGCATAAGTCAATTGGGAAAGCTTATTCGAACCGTGATCCATTGGCATCTCGTGGAATTTAGTACGTATCATTTATACAAGAACATTCATTACGATTCGGGGGGGGGAGAATTTGTTCCGTTTAGTGAAGAAAGCTGCTAATTGTTATAGAGTTAACGAATTTGAATCCGTCTTCCGTGATATTGAAGTCATTAACCCTGAACTTCATGGTTACCTCGAAAAGAGCAGATATACGATGTGGGCCCGTGTTCATTTTCCGGGTGATAGGTATAACCTAACGACGACAAATATAGCGGAATCGATGAACAAGGTCCTTTCTAAAGCAAGAAGTTATCCAATCGTTCGCATATTGGAAACGATCAGATCAATGATGACAAGATGGTTTAATGAGCGACGAGAATCAAAGTAATGTCGTTGAAAACAACACTTACACGTGGTGTTGAAAAATTGTTAAAGGTTAGCCAATATATTTTATAAGTCAGCCTATCTATTTAATAATTCAACCATTTTGCAATAATAGGTATAACCCATTCTATTGTTTTGAGTTATACAGGACCGTGTAAATTGTGCCATACATGCGAGCGATAAAACAATTGATGCTTCATATACAAGTTATCTATGGAACATCTTTGCATGTTGTTAATTTGAGATCGAAGAGATGCACTTGTCGTCATTTTGACATCGACAAATTACCATGCGTACATGCAATTGCAGCCGCAAAGACAAGGGTGTTTCTCAGATCTCATTATGTAACCCATATTATTACAGAGGTATTTGCTTAACGCCTATGCAGGATCAGTGATACCTATAGATTCGGCGATTACCGCGCACATAAGCGGAACAAGTGTGAACCCCCCAATTGCCAAAAAATCAACCAGGAAGACCATCGAAATGTAGAATCAAATCTGCTTTAGAATTGGCAAGAAACGCCCAAGAAAGCAACATGCATGCTCGGTTTGTAAACAAGTTGGACATAATGCTAAAACTTGTAAACTAATATAGAATTGTTGTATTGTTTTCTCGATACATGAACAGTGGAGTTTATATTTAGTAGCGTTCTTAGACTAGTAAATACCATTTTTCCAATTTTATGCTAAACAGTTTTATGTAATTCGAAGGTTAATTGTGTTCATGAAATTGGTTGCTTCACTGGTGATATATCGTTTAGTAATGGCCGAGTTACGATTTACGTCCGGTCGACATAGGGTTAGTTACAAGTAATGGCTGATTTATGGATGTGTTATAGCGTGGTATGGTTTATTAATGGCAGGCTAACTTATGGTCAGCTGATTTATGGCAGCTAACAATGAAGTCAAGAGTTGCAAAGTTTATGCTTCGAGACTTGAAAAAGTAGTTCGCGACTTTCCGATTCTCTCGACAGTCGATTAAATCTAACTTTGACAAGGTTTTCGCTGACTTATGACAATCTTTTGGCTGATTAATGACAATGTTGTGGCTGATTTATAACTATGGTTTGCCACCAAATTAATGGCTGATTTATGATTTTACGTTACGGCCGCTATATGGCTATGGTATGTATTATTTATGGATCTTGAAGAGTTGCAACTTTTTATGTTTTTGGGAGATGCTCAAGAGTTGCGACGTTCTGATTCTCTCGACAAAAGATTTAGAGTTCCAACGTTCGATTCTCCTATGTATATATACACCTACTTTACGCAATATATGATCATCTTTAGAACGTTTCATCTTTTACCAAAATGGACAGCGGTTCAGAAACCTCGTCGCTTAACCGCTCATCTCCTACCCCATCATCCCCATCATTTTCCAAAACAACATCCAGTTCTAGTTCTGAATCATCGACTCTATCGCCTCAGCGAAAAGATGTCGTTATGAACGAACTCGAATTCCATCGCTTGTCGTTCTTCTCCTTCTAATCCAACGGACCATTATCCATTTCGTGAAGAGAGACGTAGTGTTCTTTATTCCCCATGGAAAAAATCCTCTCCCGGATTTCGTGCGAGCCACGAAGATTCGATCCTAGTGTGGTGAAATCTCCAACCGAAGATTGGTTGGAGAGTCTCTCGAAGAAAGAAAACCGCATGGCTCTGTTCTTCGTCAATAAGGTAAAGTCTCAACTAAAATAAGATTTGTAGTAATTAGTAACTTCAGTTATAATGGATATGTATATTACTTGTTTATTTAAACTTGTAAAGCTTTGGTTACAGAAGTAGACTTAGTTTGTTGATTTGAATTTTTTTGATATTTAATACATGTTTTTCTAAACAGATCAAGGTTCAACAGAGCGTTATTAACAAGGCACCGAGATCTGGTTAAGCAAGTTCAGAACCTTGAGAGCGATATTCGCAGGCTTGAAGCAGACCCAAAGGATTGGACGAAGGTCGGCTTAGACAAGATCTGTCCAATGGGAATGTTTCTAAGAGACTATCGCGACGCTCCATGGGAAAAAAAGATTAATATACTGTTTTCCTTCAAAATCTATTTGAAAATTTGGTTTTTTCTTTCTTTGGTGATATTACTTTGGTGACATTATGTTGGATTTATTTCGTTTATTTTGGTTAATTTGGTTTTATTAATCAGTTTAATTTTTTTCATGCGGATTTCTATACAATTATATCGTATGATTCTACATGTATCAACCGCAGATAATCAATAACTCAACGGATTACGCACTAAATCAGCCAATAATAAATGATAACTCCACGCAAAATAATAACTCCTCGTCATAATTTTGTAAGCAATCTCCTCAAGCATTTATCTCTTTCTATTGAATCCACGCCCGAAATGTTACAAGAAAGGGATTAAAACATGAATTTGGGAAAAGTCCACTCACCATTGTTGAAGTTCATGTCGAGCTTAAAAAAAGGGCTGATATATGTGCAGAAACGTAGACTTATAATAATTCTACCCGATTTATGAGATATCGACTGATTTATATGCAAGAAACGGCTGACATATAATAATTTTTGCTGATTTATGAGATATTTGGCTGATTTAAATGTACGACACTGAGTTATGAAAATGTTGGTGACTTATATTTTGCCGTACAACCATGACGAATCTCTTCCTTTTAGATCGAAGCCATATTAATTTTTTCCTTCTTCTTCCTCTTTATTAATCTCATCGAATTCGAAATTTTATTCCCACGAAATAGAAATCAAATTTGAGAGAAGTCAAATCTAATCCACATATGCGAGACACTAAAAACCCATGAGAATTGAAGGGAAGATTTTGCTGAAAATTGAGTTTGGTGTATTTGTCATTTAGCGTAGAGAGTGATACAAAGAAATTTCAATTCAAACGAAAGTGAAGCCAACACGTTTATTGCACAATTCGAATCAATGTTTACACGTAAACAAAGAATCGACCGACCTTGTTAAGCTCAAGAAGAACTGAAACAATGGCGAACAAGAACGATGAATTGAACAAGAATTAAAAATTTGATATCAATTAATCCGTTTACAAATCTAACAAACTCTTAAACGTTGTGGTGACTTATGCAATAATGTTAATGTTAATGATGTGGAAGTCGACATAGTAAACATGCCACCAAAGGAACTATAAAACCCGCCACAAGAAATCAGCCCTCACATAAAAATAGGGAAACAAATATTTAAGTAATTTTTAAGTTTAAAAAATCAGCCATTAGATGCACATTAATCAGGTCGATAATTAGGTCAGCCGCTACATTACATAAATCTGCATCAAAAGCATTCTTTTACCGTAATTATGAAAAGATTATATAATCAGTAGTAAATAACCGACTTCCGTTTAATCGGCTACTAAATGGCAGATTAACCATAAGTCACACATCAAGATAACATAAGTCACCGCTTAAGTATAAATCAGCTAAATAAGTCACTAGAAGCAATCGATTATCACCAAAGAAAATATAAGTCAGCCAACATTTTCATAACTCGGTAGTGTGTACATTTAAATCACCAAGATCTCATAAATCAGCAAAAATTATTATATGTCAGCCGTTTCTTGCACATATAAATCAGCCGATATCTCATAAATCAGCCGATATCTCATAAATCGTAGAATTATTATAAGTCACCGTGTCCTCGCATATATCACCATCGTTTTATAAGTCTGCTATAACTATAAGTCGATGTCTTGAGATAAATCAGCCATTCTATTTTTTAAATCAGCCGCTTTTAATAAATCAGCATTTTAGTTGAATAAGTTAGTCAATAGGCGAGATAAATCCCGCAGACTTTCATAATACACGTAGGTTTTTTGTGACACGTAAGTATACATGATTTTCTGTTCGATGTGGAAATTAATAGTAATGGCATTTGTGTAATAACGTTTTTGTTATCAAATGTTTAGAAGGACATTTTGGGAACGCAAAATATTTAAGTAATTAAAAAAAAAATTTGACTCATTTTCGTAATTTCACCTATATTATGTGCTATTTAAGTTTTCCTCCTTTTTTTTATCTGGACAAAATATGTTTTTTTTTTTGGAGATTAAATTCGAGAAAAAGTGTAGTTTCAAAACATTCCAGTGAACATGATGCTATCTTTTATTTTTTTTTAATAAGCAAGAGATATGATTAACTACTTAATTAATTAATAAGTACTTCATATCGAATTTAAATTGGATTGCGGGGATCTTTGCCTCCTCACTCTCCGGTCTTGTGAGAAATTAATTAATTTAGTATCCCGACAAACATTTGTACGCCTTACAATTTATTCATTATCTTAAAAGGAATATAATTCTACCTTTGACTCTTCCATGAGTTGGTTTGTTATAAGTTTATAACATTTATAAAAAGACAGATACTTCCGCATGTTTTTTTTTTCAAAGGCTCATGTTTGCGCTGGTACCCATTATTTTGCTCCTTTATTATTATTTATCTAAATATTTATTCAAACACAATAAAAAAAAAGTTATCAACATATATGATAAGTTATTTTGCTCTTTCATATATTTTTAGATCAATCTCCTGTCAAGTCAACAGAGATTAACGTTCCATATATTAAAACGAAAAAAAGCTGGCTGAAAATTTTTGGAAAAATATTTTTCTAGCTAACAATGCTTCTCGAGTTGGACGTGGATTGTTAGCATTTTTTAGTTTGTTTTAAAGAGTTCTAGGCTTCTAGCTACAGTGTCTATAGATGACACATTTAAGTAATTTAGACCCATTAATAATGGTCTAACATTTGAAATATTTAATGGGCTGAACTTGTTGGCCTGTTTAAGATGAGTGGTATATTACTTGTATCATAATATCCATTGATTGGTTTGTTGACGTGCCCCACTTATTTTCAAGAAAAATAAAATCTAGTCTTAACGTTGGTACATAATTTATTAATTGATAATTGCATTAATAGTGATATTGTCAAATTGTCATCATGATTCAACACCTAATCCAGAGTTTTACCGTTACCTAGGGCTTTAATAATATATACAAGATTTAAGGACCCCATCAGCGAATTATTTATGTTTTCTTACATATCAAATTCAACTAGAAAAGTTATATTTGCTTACATTAAAAATCTTTTTACCGGATGTTTCTCTGAAGAAGTTTCTGATTCCATGAATTCTTGTTCCGGTTTCAGTTCATTTGTGTTTGTTTATGCAAGTTTAAGCTGATGTTAGTTTGGGATTTAACAACATTTTGATTATGCAACTATTAAGAATACTAATAAACAAAGATCGAAGAGATTAATATGGTCTAATAGGGTCCATGATAGCTATCAACTATCAACTATCAACTACAGAGCAAAAACCATCCCTTGAGAATATATGTATATTATTTAGAATTTTGGATTTGAGTAGTAGAAAAAAACCAATGTTAATCTATGATAATATAATGACATGGAAGTAATTATGTTAGAGTCACGTTCTCTTCTATTCCACCGTCAAAACAGTTAAGGGCAAGTTGCTATTTATAGACAAGAAGGGAGACAAAGACTCTCTCCCCATTTGTGGATCAAACTCAGAAGGTAATAGATTGATTCCAAATAGGGAGCTTGAGAGCTTCCACGGAAGTTCTAGGTGGACCGGAGGGTTCACTCTGCTTAGCTTAGTCCACCAACTAAGAAAGTTAATGTTCACTTCATGCGCTTAACCGAATAAACCGATGTGGTTTAAGTGGCAGGTTTGAACCGGCAAGTCATTGAACGGCGGATAGGCTCGACGTTTTCGAGCTTACCAAGGTACTAAAGCTTTACTATCGGCTACCTCTCTACTCGCTAGAGTTTTGCTTCTTCTTTTTTCCATCAATGTTTGTGTCATGTACCTTATAATATTTCTTGTTCCGGTTTCAGTTATTTTGTGTTTGTTAATGCAATTATAAGGAGTTGATGATTATTGAACTGGATCAATTCGGTGTTTAATTCCTCTTGATTTCATGATTGTCTTATATATAAAATGAAAAAGGGTAAATGTTTAATCTTAATAAAGTTTTTTTATAGTTCATTCCCAATATTTCTCTTCAATAATTCCTATAGGTTAACTGGCATTGTTTGCAAGAAATTGTAAAGAATAAGAATAATGTTGTTACAACAACTGTAAAAACAATTTAACTTGTGTAAAAATAACTATAAACAAGAATGAAGCAAGGTGTCAAGGGGTTAATTAACAATTACCGTTTGTATATTTTAACTCTGTTACATATTTGCTCACTACCTAAACTATTTTTCGAAGATTCCTCTAAATTCTAATCACTAGTTACCAAAAACAAGACTATAAGAGTTACTTTTTTTTTTGTTTATACAAATGTCTATGGTTTCAGCATTAATGGGTTGAAATTTTGGTTCTTGTGGGCTGATTTATGTAATACCTTAAGAGTATACGTAATGAACAACATTAAGGGCTCACTGACGTTTTGGTTTCTTGACGTAATGAACATACTTGTACAACAACTCTAACCTAACCAAATAATCTCTCAATTTTCTTCCCCCACCCTTTCTACGCCTCTCTATAACTTCTTTTGATCATTTCAAACAATTAAAACTATTACATTTTCTGAATTCATTATTATACATTAGCTAAACAACAAATTTTCGTTGAGCTAATACCAAAAAAAAAAAAAATCGAAAAAGACGTTGAACTTTGACATTTTACGTTGAGAAACTCAAATTATTCCTAGACGCACGTTTCAAATCGCTAAAATCCACGTTTGAGCACGCAACGATAAGTCTCTCCGCCGCGTTACTCTTATTCCATATAGCGTTTGCGTTAGGCAGAGTCCTCCACTTGCAAATCATTCCTTCTTCTATCTCCGCCGCCACAATATCTCCGGTCTCCGCATCGTTTTGTATATAAACCATATCTCCCAGCGCGTTCAACGTTATAGACGTTAACGGCCAATAAGAATCAGTTACTCTGAGCTTATCCCAACACGCCTTAGGCATAGATCCGATCGATTCGAATTTCAAATCCATCGGCGATTCGTCGGATACTACTTCCCACAGCTCGATTCCCGCCGGATTATCCTCCTCGTCTCCGATGATCCCCGCCATGATTAGACGGTTACCGGAAAATCCAATCGAACGCGAGTACAATCTGGATCGAAACTACTCGCTAGGCCTGATCTCTTCTCCGTCACGAACATCTTCTCCGAGCTCGCCGCGACGGATAGCCACGTGGAAGACGCGGATTCGTAGAGAAAATCCGGCATCGATTCGCATCTCTCCCACGCGCCACCACCGGATTCGATGTCGAACAACTCAACGGCGAATCTATCGTCCTCGAATTCGCTCACGCCGCCGGCAACGATCAAGCTCCGTCCTACGACGGCGACAATTGGATCAATCCTCCACACTCTCGGTGGTGCAACATCTCGCCAAATGAGATGAAACGCGTCGATTGAGAAGGAAAATCTCGCCGGAGATAACGCGTAGAGTAACGTGGAGTGAGAAGATCGAGCAACGGAAACGTGTTCGACGGGAGATGATGCGATTTTTCTGAGGTGGATCCATTGATTGGATTTTGGATCGTAAGCCATCGCCGTCGTGGCCATGTTGTACGGCGGAGAAGTTATTTGACTATAGACGAGCAACCACGGCATGGTTTTAAGACGGCTGAGGGAGAAGAAGACGGCGCGGTTCCAGGATTTTGACACCTGGCAAGCGGAATCGAGATCAAGGAGTGGTAAATAAGAGAGGATTGACTCGAGTATGTCTCCGTCAATGGAATCTTCTTCTCTTACGATAGCTCCATTGTTGTTTTTACCCTCCATTTTTTTTTTCTGTAATGATTTTGGATAATGTGAAAGCGTAAGGAGGGAAAAGTTTTTATATATAGAGAGACGCGGGGAAGCTAGTGAACGACTAGTCACCGATTTACATATACGCGGAGTTGACTTTTTTTTCTTTTTCTTTTGTTCACACTTTTGTCAACTTATCGCAAAATATAACATATAGTATAGAAATACCAATTTAGATCGTTTTCTATTAAAATTCAAATGATTCTATTAAGTTTTTACCGCCCAAGAGGTAGCAATTTATGTAGTTGTTCAAGTCAAGTCCATGGTACTAGTTCAGTGTCTGTGTCTCTCACAATAAGGAAAGCAATAAAAAATGCAAAGACGCAACAAAGCAAAAGTCCAAGTTTGTGTTTATATAGTATGGTAATAAAGACCACATGATTTGTGATATTTATAAGGTAAATGATTACACCATCAAATCATATAAAAAAAAAAGTTGCAGGAAAAGGCAATTAACTCAAGATTATGAATCCTCTGGTTTGTTCTTCAGTTTAAACTCCAAGATTCATACACCTAAAGGGACTCGAGCTTTAGTTAAAATAAGTAGAAATCATGTATACATAACATCAAACCCTGTATATATATATATATACATATCTTATCCAAACGGGTTATCTTATCTATCTACCAACTCAAATAATAAATGCACATTTGACCCACAGGTAGCTACATATGAGATATGGAATTTAAGGAATGAATGGACAGAATTATTGAGCAGGACAATGACCTTACTCCAGAGTGGAGCCAAAGGCTCATTTTGTGTACCTTATCAATGAATGGCTAAAATTTATATCCTTCTCGATGTGACTCATTTTGATACCATTGCTAAGTTCATGCTCAGGAGTTCCAACTTCCAAATCATGGTACTCGGCGATATTAGCAACTGTTCTAACTTATAATGCTTGATTGTTGTGTAATGTATAGAAGAATTTGCGTCTGTTCTCTTTCAGTTTCATATGATGTAATGTATAGAAGATCCTTCGTCCCTTCTCTTTCATAGTAGGTAATGTATGGAAGAAGCTGCGACTTTTCTCTTTCATATCCCAAGGAATTAATGGATTAAAATATCAAGCATGGACCATCTGTGCACATCCCCAAGAACCATATCTCAACTTGTTCTCACTCTCCTTCTTTGTGGCTCCAAATATATTCTATTTAATGTACAGATAAGATATCACAAATGATTGGCAGACAGATATAATATAATATGCAGAAAGAAAATAAGATTTAATTAGACCAACAGCTACACTTAACCATTGAGAATGAGATCTTCAACATAAACACTACCCCTCTTAATTTGAGCAAACACAAGAAACTTGAGCCTCGCAAGAAAAGAATCACCAGCAAATTTGTTGGTGACGGTTTAAGAAAAGTGATATATTTATTGAAAATCTCAGGGAGCCTTCACATTTGTATTTAAGTCTGTTTAAGAGTATGATCCAATCGGTTTCTTTTAATTGGTTAAGAGGAATGAGGAATTAATCTATAAGCATTTCCTTATGGTACTAGGGTTTTCAGTATGTTTACAACATTTACATAAAACAAAGATGAAATTACAGTAACACTTTCGGGTCTATTTTAGTCCCTCCCTCAGCTTTCTAACTATCTTGTCAACGGGCAAAGATCCCACTGGACCAACAGGATCTAACGACTCGTCATCGGAACACTCATCGTTAAAGTCATCGTCTATGTCACTATAATACTCTTCGGACTGGTCCTTGTCATTCACGTAATCCTCTGCTGAGCCATCACTGCTCGACATGACCAATGCTGTGTAAGTGTGTTCTGGAGCCTGTGAAGTGCCTTCAAACTCTTCCACCTTCTTCAATAGATCATCTGGACCGAGATCAAGCTCTTCAAGAATCACTGCCTTGGACGATTCCAAGGCTCGTTTCCAGAGCGAGATCATTTTGGGGCTTGAGATTGTTGTATTTGGATCAGACACAGTTCGTTCTTCACTGGGATTGTCTGAAAAGAATAAGAACAGATAAAAAGTACATGAGAAGAATTTTGTTGGTATTAGCTATGGACAATGGTTGTTGTTTTCGTCAGATAGTACGATGTTTGAAAACGGTTCTTACTTCTGATCTCAGAGTAGTCAAGAGTTAATAATACCTGAGTGATAATGTTCGTTTGCTATGTTGGTCTCAGAAAGATTTGGAATTAAAGGATTGTCCAGAAACCGTGACTTCCAATCTCGTCCTCTCCACATGAGTATTTGCTCATCATCGAAAGACAGAAGCACGCAAGGAACTAACTCCTGCCAAAAGATATGAAATGAAGAGACCGCTTTTCAGATATATAGAGAAATGTTGGATGATGAAACCTTTGGCAACTGAAAATGAAAACCGAACTAACGAGAGAGAGAACATGAACCCAAGTCTAATGTTGAAAAATACTGCGATACAAACCTTTTAAAAGAAATCAGAGAGAAATCAATCAGCATGGAAAATGGACAGTATAAGAGGAAACCAGAGACAAGTAACACTCAGAAGATGAAACTCTGGAACTCCTAAGCTAAGTGAAAAGAAAAATTCAAATTGTCTATGATAAAAATGCTGTGAAATTCAACATTTGAGATTGGCTGAAAGTGATTGCAATGAAGATGCAGAGCTGTGCAATGTATCGATACGGAAAAAAAAGAAAACCTGAAGTATTCATTGACCTTAAGCTTAGCGCCTATTTTCTTATAATCACTTGGTTCAAGCCCTGGGCAGTTGACTTTCACCAAGGGACTCAGTTCGAAGGCATCCTTAACATCTTTGACCAGCGACACATAGACTCCATTTTTAGCTGCAATGAACAAAACAGAGACAATAAAATTAAATATATAGCCAAGTGTCTCACCTATTCTTGCACACTAAGTGCCAGTTTACTTCAGTGAATGCCAGAACCAAAGCTTTAAAGATAAGAAATACTTACACAACTTGCATATAGGCCTAAGAGACTTTCCCTTCACCCTGAACTCATGAGCTTCATCTTTAGTCAATCCTTCAGGAACTTCTTGAATTAGCTTAGGATAAACAGGAGCTGCTGGTTTCCACAACATCAATGGGTATTGCGGACGTGTGCGGTAGTTGTAATTTCTACCCCTGAAAAGATACACCACACCTCCAACTCTATGAATGATCTCTCCTCCTGTCTTTTCCTACATATAAAGAAGGCATCTTTTGTTACTCTCTCAAGACTCAAAACATCAAGTTTCGAAGATATCAAACTTTGATCATAAATCTAAACAAATACCTCAAGAACACGACACACATTATCCATATCCACAGTAGGAACTCCTTTGCATCGAACTTTACAAACACGTCGTCTCTTCCAATGAGAATGTATCAATTCCAACATGTTATGAGTAAATCCATCTCTACCTATACATAAACACATCTAATAATCAATCCAATAAGTTGAAAATTGGAATTCAAAACTCTTAATTCAAAACTCACCTAAATTAACTTGACGATTATCATGCATATGAGGTTTAATCAACATCCCTTTCTCCCATTTCTTCAATGGCTCTCCTAAAATCTCATCTCTATTCATCCCTTCCTTTGGATACCTCCCGAACGGCAACGGTCCAGGCATTTCAACATACTTAACCCCAGATTTTCCAGCTGGTGGTGGATTGAAAGAATCGAACAATGGAATCTTCTTCTTCGATTTCTTCAACGGTGCTTTCCCTGTCCACGGTCGTGGCATCGTCGGAGGCGCGAACGGCATAAACGCCGGTTCTCGGATTCCTACCGGCTTAGCTTTCGGCGTCTCAGAGTAGCTGAACTGAAACTCGAATGGCGCGCCGGGAAGCTGGTACGAGACGCCGGAATCGCCGATTACGATGGTGCGGTCTCCATCTGAAGAGATAACTCCTTCCTTAACCGGTTTGTAGTATCTGGTTCGGTGATGCGGAAGCTTTAGAGCTGGATTTGATTGTGGTTTCGGCTGTGTATTATTTTGATGGTTGGTTCTCGGATTACGATTTCTATGAGATGGTGAGTACTTAGGAATCGGAATCGGCGGAGCTGGCCGGGAAGTTCCTGATGATGAATCCGCCATTGGAGGCGTTGAAGGTAGTGAAGAGAAGAGATTAATATCTCGTAGTGATGCTACAATCGCCATTGATAATGAACTCAACCAAAAAGGTTTAAAAAATCTATTGAGAGATATTCTCACTCTCAGAGACGACGATGAGAGAGTTTCGAATTTCTCAAGCTTTATCCTTGAAACGACAACATTTTAATAATTCCGGGCTTATTTCGACTTAAGGCCCACTAGTTTAACAATTGTGCAAAATCTGTCACGAAGGCCATAGACGACATCGTTTTAATCATCACGGGCTTTACATATTAATTTGGGCCTAAAGCTAGAGCCCATTAGGTTAAGAATTTCGCCAACCCTAATTTCCAAAGTATAAAAGCTCTTAGCTAAGCTCACTGCGTCTCTCTCCGAGCTAAGAAAACAAAAAATGCAGATCTTCGTGAAAACCCTAACGGGGAAGACAATAACCCTAGAGGTTGAATCATCTGACACAATCGACAATGTAAAAGCCAAGATCCAAGACAAGGAAGGAATCCTACCGGATCAGCAACGTCTGATCTTCGCCGGAAAGCAATTGGAAGACGGAAGAACACTCGCCGATTACAACATCCAGAAGGAATCGACGCTTCACTTGGTGCTCCGTCTGAGAGGAGGTGCGAAGAAGAGGAAGAAGAAAACGTACACGAAGCCAAAGAAGATCAAGCACAAGCATAAGAAAGTGAAGCTTGCTGTTTTGCAGTTTTACAAGGTTGATGGAACTGGAAAGGTCCAGAGGTTAAGGAAGGAGTGTCCATCGGTTAGTTGTGGTCCTGGTACGTTCATGGCGAGTCATTTCGATAGGCATTACTGTGGGAAGTGTGGAACCACTTACGTTTTCAAGAAGCCTGATGAAGAGTGATGATTGATTATTAGGTTATGTGTTTTTTCTTATTGCATCTTTTTTGGATTATCAGTGACTTTGTTTTTGGGAAGTTTTGGATGTTTGAGATGGTTTTGTTCTGTTTGAAGGTTAATTTTTCGACTTTATTAAATCGTTTCATTAAGATATAATATTATCTCTGATGATTTCTGCTAGGATAATTAGATATTTATTCTATTTTAATTGAAGGTTGATTTCTGAAATGGTGTATTGTGGATGTAGAATTAGGATGTTGAGCTGAATCAATCTTTGTTTGATCATTTTGTTTTACCATATAGCTTTAGTTCTCGCCGGTGGATTAAGTTTAGCAATGCAATATTTACCCAATTTGTTATTTCGTAGTTGATTCTGATGATTATGTTATTACACCAATGGCTTAAATTTTTGTCTTTGTCGGCTATGATAATTTGTTTGCTAAAATCGGCTATAGATAATCTCAGTACTTGATAACTTCTGTGACCGACCTTAATGTGTTGTCTTGATTTCTAAGCTTACTCTTATATTTGAAGTTTTGAAGTATAGGATTTGACCCACCCATCGAAATTGTGTTTGTTTTCGCCTACAGATTTTGTTGTTGTTGTTAAAGCTGTGAAGAAAATTGCATCTTGAGCTTTCTTGCAATTGATATAAAATCAGGATAATGAGAAGTATAATCTAGAGAAGATTGTTTAACCAAAGCGTATACCATTCCTCTAATATGAACATGTTTAATGAAATCTTAACCTAAGCGGAGTACTCACGCTCTCAAAGTGTTCACTACGCATTATAAACCTTGTTAAAAATGATCCTAATTTGTTGACTTTGTGTTTGGATTTACAAGTTGAGGGGAGGCCAATCAAAATGGGTCGAAACTCTAGTCTCGGTTTGGGCCATCGCATTGGATTCTGCCCACTCAAAAATACAAATTGGTAAGAAATTGAGTAAATATTATGTGAAGTCTTTTTCTTGTAGTTGAACACAACATAGGAGATGAGAGTAAGTGAGACAGAGAGAGAGCAATAAAGACAGAGACAGTAGAAATTACATGAGGAAAGACAGAGAGCACTGAAACTTGAAGAGAGACCAAATGAGAGAGGAAGAGTTAGGGTAAAATGGTCAAGAAACAGTTAGCAAATTGTGAGAGAAGGAAGGACAAAATCCTAAGATTCCGAGTTACTAAAAGTGACGAGTCTCCTAGAAACACCCGCACTAGTCTTAACTCATTGCACTTTCACTTTCACTCTCACTTCAACCTAAACTCCAAAGACTGTTGAGTTTGTGAGAGATTCATTAAATCCCATTTAAAGAGACAACTACACATGAGACAAAGAGGCATTTCTTTCTCAACCTCACTTGTTTTTTTCTTTCTAACTTGCAAACCAAACCACACCACTCATCATTT
Organism: Cardamine occulta; assembly: GCA_028015245.1. Classification (NCBI taxonomy): domain Eukaryota; kingdom Viridiplantae; phylum Streptophyta; class Magnoliopsida; order Brassicales; family Brassicaceae; genus Cardamine; species Cardamine occulta. Next base: position 19,276,187 of record CM051364.1, on the reverse strand, counting down.
ATTAACCAACTCTCTTCGATCTATCTACTGTCTATCTGCTCTTCTACAACGTGGCTTTCCATTTTCACATTGTAACAAATCTCTTTAGTCTTTACCATTGATTATATCTTTTGTTATTCTATATTTTCATTTTCTATTGTTCAATCTAGTTTGATCTTACAATAATCCATTTTCTCTTGCACGCTTATGTATATATATATATATACAGTTTATTTGTCATGGATTCGTAAAAGATAACGTGAAATAAATTTTGGAGAGAGCAAATGTTTTGCGTTTATTATAGGTTCATAAGGTGTTTCTTAAATTATTTTGACAACAAAATCCCTCCTATAATGTTAAACTCTCAAAACTTTATGTATCATTTTCATATATATTGTGTGTGAGTTGTGACATAAGAATGTAGCTACAAAAATCTTAAATAATGCTTTAATTTAACGAGATCCGGATCTTAATTAAACAAAAGTCAAGATGATTGTCACTAGAACTCCATCATCAACAATATACTAATTGATTTTCTTTATAGACGATAATTAGTTCAATATTAAGGAGTTGGCTAGGAATGTGATTAATAGAAAGAGTGAGCATTATTTACTGCTCACAGCTCATCGAGAGGATGAAGATTCCAATCAATATAAGACGCACATATATAAGAGGAATTGAGTATAGTGCATGTTAGCATATAACCAAAGCATTTCACATGAAAAGATAAAATAATAATATATACATTGCATTAACGTTTAACAACACCTATCTCTCTATCTATATATACACCCACCCACACACATATATTTCCTATCGTTCATCGTACACACTTTCTCTTTCTCTCTATGACAAGAATGCCCAACATGACAACACTCAATCATCTGTTTGATCTGCCGGGGCAGATTTGCCATGTCCAGTGTGGTTTTTGCACCACTATTTTGCTGGTACACTTTAACTTCTTCTCTTCCTCTCTCTCAATCTCTTCTTATGATCATTTGATGAATATATATGTGTTGCAGGTGAGTGTGCCGTTCACGAGCCTGTCAATGGTGGTGACTGTGAGATGTGGGCACTGCACAAGTCTCCTCTCTGTCAATTTGCTGAAGGCTTCCTTCATTCCTCTCCATCTCCTTGCTTCTCTGTCTCATCTCGATGAGGTTCCCATAAGATCTATACTTAGAGAAACACACTTTATATGATCAGTGTAGTTATAAGTATGTACATATATGCGCAGGCGGAGAAAGAGGAGGTTGCACCTACGGATGGTGTGGAAGAAGAAGCATGGAAAGTGAATAAGGAGAAGGACAGTCCAACGACTTTGGTTTCATCTTCAGACAATGAAGATGAAGATGTGTCTCGTGTCTACCAAGTTGTCAATAAACGTACGTTTGGATACAACTTCTTCTCTTCCACTCTCTCCATCGATCTCTTTCTATACCTAATTACAACTTTAGTTTTGCGATTTCTTGGCTTTGATCAGTCTATTCTGTTTGAGTTTGTACAGCCCCTGAGAAACGACAAAGAGCTCCTTCAGCTTACAATTGCTTCATCAAGTAAGAAATCAATCCTACTTGCATACATATAGTTACATGTGTATGTTATGTATATTCTTACAAAATTTAATTAGCTAGATAAATTAGATTTTGAGTTTGTAAAACGTTTTCCTTTTTGGGGGTTGGATTGGAGCAGGGAAGAGATTAGGAGGTTAAAGGCTCAGAATCCAAGCATGGCTCACAAGGAAGCTTTCAGCTTAGCTGCCAAAAATGTATATAAAGCTTAATTAATCTTAGTTTAAAAGAAAAACCCTAATTACTTTTCATCTCTTATAGTCAGTTTAACTGAGAGATCTAGCTAGCTGATGACAACATTTTGTGATTTCAATTTGATTGATTTGGGTTGGTGAAGTGGGCCCATTTCCCTCCAGTGCACAACAAGAGAGCTGCTTCAGGTCAATGTTTTTGCGAGGAAAGTAACAATGAAGTACTACCATGTAATGCTCTCGAGGTAATTTCTAATAACTATGTTTTTATATTTCTGTTATATCTTGCTTCAAAATCAATGATCATATAGTACTTGACTAATGTATAAACTCCACTAGAAAGCGTCATTTCCAAAGCAAACTTAACTAGATCCAAATAGCATCACTCTCAGTACAAATTTCAGAACCCTAGCAATAGTAATTATAAAAAGGATATTGTTATTATTTACTGGTAATTATTAGAGTGAAATCAAGGAGAGGGGTAGTGAGAATCATTGATACTCAACTACTACAATGTGTGAAATTTATGACCTAAACCCTTTTATAGTATTGAAGCTCACACTGTACACAGATTACTTTTATAGAAACCCATTCAACTAATTAAAGCACTCAAGCTGAATATGTTTATTTTTCAATTAATGTAATGAAATGTTTGGGATGCAGGACCATGAAGAAAGCAATAATGGGTTCCGAGAGAGAAAGGCTCAAAGGCATTCCATTTGGGGGAAATCTCCATTTGAGTAACAACAGTTTGGCATATGAATTTTAACAAAAAGAAATTTAATGGCATATGAAATGTGATGGTGACTATTTTCTTCTAGGGTTTGATTTTGTTGCTTTAGGGTTTGTGTTGTTGGAGAGAGAGAGATTGAGAAGAAGAATCTGAAAACTACGTAGCATTTGGGTGTTCGAGGGGAGTCTTGGGAATGAGCGATTTTATTCAGTAATTTTCGTACTTTTCAACTTTGAACTTAGTTTGAAGAGACATTGACTCCATACCAAATTCTAGTTTTGCATTCATGACTACTTATGTCATGAATGTTTTTAACATTCCATGAAACACTTTAGTAAGAATCTTTGTTAAGCTATCAATATAATAAAGGTACTTCTCTTGACTACGCATAATGCTTTTGTATGATGGGGAAAAAACAAAACACATCGTATAATTTATGAATTAATGTTTTTGATATTTTCATTTGATTGATCTTAGTTGATAACTTAATATGGATTACAAAGAATATATAAATAACATCAATATTCATGAAAAAAAAAAACAATTTGCATCAGAAAATAATTGGAATGACTCGACTGTAAATAAGAACTTCTTCAGCTTAACTATGTATGTAGCTTGAACTAGCCATTTTTTATTATATATATAAAAAAGTTGAAGTTCGATCTACCTTGCACACAACAAATCTTAATTAGTAGAGTTGAATCGATCGAAATCCTTTAAACATGTCATTTTGCAATTAACTGCCAGCGAACTGATCTGCATGAATCTAAATAAAATCATGTGGTTAAACATACTCGTTCATGTATTGTCCCGGCGTGGAAATAATCAGGGGCGGATCTAGGTTATGAATGGAAGGGGCAGTTGCCTCTCCTAAAATTTGTAAAATTAGTCTAATTCTTTAAGAAATTGTGATAATTTCTCCCCTAAAATTTCAAAAAATAGTCTAATTTTGTAAATATTTGTAATAATGTCTCGGGTAAATTTTATTTCTAGATCCGCCCCTGGAAATAATACATCAAAACAAAAATCGGAAAAGTTTGGATATTATGTTTTAGATATATTGATGCATGTTAAAAATTTTCTATATGTTTACTATCCCATAGTGAAACACTATCCATATCTCAAACACTATCTACGACATGTTTTGATAACTTTACTAAATAAAAATTTTAAAGTGAATACCTGCGCGTATATATACAAAGGGGTTTTTCATAGTTTTCCAACTAAACAAGGATTATAGTTCTCTAAACTTTTTAAAGGTAAGTTAATTTTCAAAATACATAAGATTAAGGTCCCTTTTCACAAGGCTTTTTTTATTTTATATATTTTGTTTTATCCATCCCCTTTTCCTTAGTTTATATTTATTTTTTGACATCACCACTACTGTCCTCTTTATTTTCCAATACAAATATTTTAACATAGCATTACTTTACCTTTAACAAAAAAAACAACAACAAAACATTAACAAAACATCTAGTAGTAGTTTTGCACGTTTTCCCTATCTAACAACAAGGGCAATTTCGTAAAATGACGTATATATCGGTGGGTCCGTTGGTACACAGCAACTATTTAATGTGCCGGAATCACAACTTCCTAAATCCCATTTTCTTTATTATCTTCTCCCAATAAAAACACGCCACGTCATGATTTTTCCGTGTCATCGATTGGATAACGACCACCTCAGACGGTGTCGGAGACGTTTCATTCCCCGGCCTAGTGGCATTTCCGTAAATAAAGACGTAAAAGGGTGGGTGTTCCATTGAGGTGTGCTTATAATAAGTCCACCGCGTAAACTCGATGTCTCTTGTTATTCGCCACAACAAGAAACCAAAACCCAATTTTGTTACCTCTTTCCTCAATCCATAAGGCAAAACCAACCCATCTAAGCTCAATTTTGGGTTTTTGATTTATCTTCAATCGGAGTTTCGAGATATTCAGGTAAAAGATCCGATCTTTATTCATCAAATCAAGAACTGTGTCAACTCTTTTCGTTTTGTATTCACGATCAATCGATCATTTTGTTGAAACTTGATTTGGTTGCTTTGATTGGTATTATTAATTTGTGTGTTTGAGAATTCAATTTTAATTGTTGTATGTTTTTTTTTCTCACTATGAAGGTGGAGATGGGTTCTGAAGGGCCAAAAGCAATAACGATTCATGTGACTGGTTTCAAGAAATTTCTTGGGGTTTCTGAGAATCCAACTGAGAAGATAGCTAATAATCTGAAATCATGTGTAGAGAAACGAGGTTTGCCTTCTGGATTGAGTCTTGGTAGCTGCACTGTTCTTGACACTGCAGGGGAAGGAGCAAAGTCTCATCTTTACGAGGTTTTGGAGTCTAGTGTTGTCTCTGCAGATAAGAACACCAATGGAACTGTTGTTTGGGTGAGACTTTACTCATTTTATCTGTGCTTTTTCTTTGTGAAACTGTTTTCTACTCTAGTGTCTTCAGTCCAGTCTAGACCTTTGTTGAAGTGTGATATTACTGTGTTTACTCTTTCATAATGTGTGATAGTAAAGAGAAAAATATGAGGCTAAACATTGACTCCATCATGGTTCATTGGTTCTTGCTTGTTTGTTACATTTGGTTAAACGCACCATTGGTATCTAAACACTGTGTTTCTGCGTCTTGCTTGATTGATGTGTTTAGGAGCTCAAGATTGCTGAGGTCTTAAAAATGTTTAGATTTTCGAATAACTTATAACTTTGAAATCAGAAAACTTGTTTTCTTCTTGTGTTTTCTCTTTCAACAAGCCTTGTTAAATTGCAAATGCTTGTTAAACACACATTTTCTCTTGATTCTGGTGCTTCTTTAGCTTCATCTTGGCGTAAACAGCGGAGCGACCAAATTTGCCATTGAAAGACAGGCAGTGAACGAAGCTCATTTCCGTTGTCCTGATGAATTGGGATGGCAACCACAGGTAAAGGGAGAGCGATTTCGTATGAATTCACTTCAGTAAGATCCGCTTTTCATTATTACAAAAACATATACAATTCGAGGAAGAAACTAATCGCACATCTCTTTAAACGTTTCTTTACACAGCGGCTTCCTATAGTTGTTGAAGATGGAGCCATTTCAAAGGCAAAAGAGGTATATACACATACACATACATGCCTCACCGCAAAACTCACTGTTCTTATATTTCTTGCAAGACATTCATGCTCTAATTTAGATTTGAATCTAATCTAAATCTAATTTAGATTTGAATTGTGTGTTTTCGCTTTCCTGAAGACTTCATGCTCGACGGAGTCAATATTCCAGTTATTGAAGAAGAAAGGCTTCGACGTGGTTCAATCAGACGACGCTGGACGTTTTGTATGCAACTATGTGTACTATCACTCTCTTAGGTTCGCCGAGCTAAAGGGACACAAGTCTCTATTCGTTCACGTACCTCTCTTCTCCAAAATCGATGAAGACACTCAAATGCAGTTCGTGGCCTCTCTCATGGAGGCAATTGCAGCTACTTGCTAGCGTTTATTATCCACTAAAGCCATAATATTGTAAGTATTTTATGTATATCCATTTGTCTTTCTACGAAGCTTTTGTGTTCTTTTGTTGGATGGTTTGGGGATAAAAAAGATGATTGCTTTTTGGCTCTCAAAGAGCCTTTTGTGATCGTCTCTGTAATAAAGGATTCTCTTATTCGAAATGTGAAAGGTCGGATTTTTATATAATTTTCTGTGGAGGTTTCTGGCTTATTTTACTCTCGCAATCTTTAAAATTCCTAATGGACATAATCAGCAGCATCGGTAATTTTCTGTGGAGGTTCGGGAATTTTAGAATTCGGTTTCGAACACAACTTCACCGAATTAAACTGAAACTAGAGTTCGGTTCGGTTCATAGTTAAATATTGGTGAAGAAATGGAACCTAAAACCGAGTTTTGTTCGCATTTCGGTTAAATTGAGCATAAAATTTCGGTTAATTTCGTTTTGGTAGTTGATTCGAAACCAAAGAGAACCAGTGTCGTTTTGGTAGGAGAAGTTGATCAGTTTCCTTGCACACTGATACTTGTTGTGCAAGGAGGAGAAAAAAAAAGCATTCAAGTTTTGTCTTATAATATTGATTAAAATTAAAATGCGAATTACGGCTGGAAGAGATATTACTGTGTTGGAGAGACATGCGAGGGTCTCAAGCTTTATACTTTCTTCGTAGAACAACAACGACGTTAGCTCAACATTTGTGTCCTGCACCGTTTATTGCGGCGCGTCGTTTGGAGTTGGGTTCGTTTCTTCAAGAGAACCCTAGTGACCTCGTTTATACACATAACCGAAAGATTTCTGAATTGATTAAATCCGGGAACTTGATATCTGCACACGAAATGTTCGATGGAATGTCTGTACGAGATGTTGTTACTTATAATCTTCTTATTTCTGGGAATAGTCGAAATGGTTGTTCTTTAGAAACTATCGAGCTCTATGCAGAGATGGTTTCCTGTGGTCTTAGAGAGAGCGCTTCCACGTTTCCTTCTGTTCTGAGTGTGTGTAGTGATGAATGGTTTTGTAGAGAAGGAATTCAAGTTCATTGTAGGGTGATTTTGCTCGGGTTTGAATGTAATATGTTCGTAAGATCTGCACTTGTGGGTCTTTATGTGGGTGTGCGACTTGTTGATGTTGCTTTGAAGTTGTTTGATGAAATGCCTGAGAGGAATTTAGCTGTTTGCAATTTGTTGTTGAGATGTTTTTGCGAAACTGGAGATTCCAAGCGATTGTTTGGTGTGTACCGTAGGATGGAGCTTGAAGGTGTTACTAAGAATGGGTTAACTTATTGTTATATGATCCGTGGTTGTTCTAATGATCGGTTGTTATGTGAAGGGAAGCAATTTCATTCCTTAGTGATTAAATCTGGATGTGACATTTCTAATATATTTGTGGCTAATGCGTTAGTGGATTTTTACTCTGCTTGCAACAATTTATCGGGTTCTAAGAAATCATTCAATGCTGTCTTAGAAAAGGATGTAATATCGTGGAACTCGATTGTCTCTGTGTGCACAGATTACGGGTCTGTGCTTGATTCCGTTGATTTGTTTAGAAAGATGCAGTTTTGGGGGAAGAGACCTTCGATACGGTCATTCGTGTCATTTCTGAATTTCTGTAGCAGAAACAGCGATATTCAGTCTGGGAAGCAGATCCATTGCTATGTCCTCAAAATGGGTTTTGACGTTTCAAGTCTTCATGTCCAGTCTGCTCTAATTGACATGTATGGCAAATGCAATGACATTGAGAGTTCTGTGTTGGTTTACCAGAGTTTGCCTGGCCTGGCTCTGGAGTGCTGTAACTCGCTGATGACTTCTCTGATGCAGGGTGGTATCACTAAAGATATCATTGAGATGTTTGGTTTGATGATTGATGAAGGAACTGGAATTGACGAAGTCACTCTTTCTACTGTCCTCAAGGCTTTATCACTCTCTTTACCAGAAAATTTACATAGCTGCACGCTTGTACATTGCTGTGCCATCAAATCTGGTTATGCATCTAATGTTGCAGTCTCATGTTCTCTAATTGATGCATATTCAAAGAGCGGTCAGAATGAAGTATCTCAAAAGGTGTTTGATGAGCTTGATTCACCTAACATCTTCTGCTGGACTTCGATCATCAATAGCTATGCTAGAAATGGAAGGGGAAGAGAGTGTGTTGAGATGCTGACAGAGATGGATCAAAAGAATCTCATACCAGACGAAGTTACAATCTTGTCTGTACTATCAGGCTGCAACCATTCTGGTCTTGTTGAAGAAGGCGAGGTGATTTTTGACTCATTGGAATCGAAGTACGGAATTTCTCCAGGAAGGAAACTCTATGCGTGCATGGTGGATTTGCTAGGGCGTGCTGGTTTGGTGGAAAAAGCTGAAAAGCTGCTTCTTCAGGCAGGTGGAGATGCAGACTGCATCGCATGGAGCTCGTTACTTCAGAGCTGCAGGATTCATAGAAATGAAATAATAGGAAGAAGAGCAGCGGAAGTCTTGATGGATCTTGAACCTGAGAATTTCGCTGTTTATATTCAAGTTTCAAAATTTTACTTTGAGAACGGTGACTTTGAAATATCCAAGTGGATCAGAGAGATTGCTGCTTCACGAGAGCTAATGAGGGAGATTGGTTACAGTTCGGTCATTGTGAAAAACTGATAAGCACAAAGTTGCAGGACAGTGTTTTTGCTTCAGCTTCATGAAAAAGAAGAGCGAACCGGATTGCAAAGTTCACACCTTTTTTTCTATATATCTGAAATGGGTTCTTTTACTTGAAGCCATAACACATGATTGACACTCTACAGAGACAACACAGAAAGGATAACATTCTTTATTTCCCAGGTTGGTGCAACAAACTCATTGACCTCTTCTATTTTTGTCTCTTGGTACATACTATAGAATGTCTGTTCTTCATTCTTCAAAACCACATCATGTCTAAAAATCTAAAAATAGCATCTTGAGGTGAAAAAGTTGAGAGATTCTCAGGTCTTTCTTTCTCGTTTTTTTATTTATTTCAGATCTCATGGGACCAACATTCATCAAGAACAAGTTGACCACAAAGGTTTTGTGTAGAGGTTTTGGAGTAAAGCAAAGAAGTGAAAAAGCACATGACTTGTGCTTTAAGCGTAGATATATAGAAAAACAAGGCCTTCTCTTCATGTACTTTTAAGCCAAGCCAATAAACCCCACAAACCCCATTAATTACTCTGCATATAAATTCAACCCAAAACCAATAATCTCTAGCAAAGAAATCTCATTAGTGGGCACTGGATTTAATAATCAAACAGGAATCTTCTTCTCTTGGAGTTTTGATTGAGGCATATGATGGAGAAGCTCTTCATTCTTTCCCTTTTGGGTCTGTTACTGGTAATTACTTATGGAGCTACAGGGAAAATGGTGTACACCGATCTTGACATCCTTGAGGAGCTTGAGAACTTTGATGAACTGCTAGATGATGGTGATGATGATACAAATCTCTTTGAGTTGCCATCATTCACAAGCCGTAATTCTGGTAAGAATGTGGTGAATGTGGATACATTTGGTGCAGCTGGTGATGGAGTTTCTGATGACACTCAGGTGCGTTTGAGAATCATTTTGCTTATTCCATGAAAATGACACCTAAAAGGCTATCAGTTCTATGTCTGGAATAAAACATATCCCCAAATTTGAAATCATGGAGAAAATTTATAAACAAATTGTGTTCATTTGAACTATAGATTTTGCGGGGTTAAATTCGATATTCTTGCGTAACTAATCTGTGCAATGCTCTTCTCAAACCAGGCATTCATAAGCGCATGGAGCAAGGCATGCGGTACAACAAAATCCGTGTTCCTGGTTCCAGAAGGACGACGATATTTAGTAAATGCAACAAAGTTCAATGGTCCATGTGAACAAAAGTTGATCATTCAGGTCAAGTTTGACATTTTAAATCTTAAATTTTCGTTATTTTCAGCAGGAAAACAGAAACTAGACCATTATTATACATATACAAGTATGTCTTATCCAATTCAGAAACTTGTCTTTGTTTACAGATTGACGGAACGATAGTGGCACCAGACGAGCCCAGCAATTGGGACTCAAAGTTCCAAAGAATTTGGCTAGAGTTTTCGAAACTCAAAGGGGTCGTGTTTCAAGGGAAAGGAGTTATAGATGGTTCTGGCAGCAAATGGTGGGCTGCTTCCTGCAAGAAAAACAAGTCTAACGTAAAATCTTGTATACTCAAATTTGACTTTCTTTAACTCAATAAGTAAAATGTCTCGAGATTTCGAACAGAATCTTACACATCTTTCTTGCTCTCTTACAGCCTTGCAAAAGTGCACCGACAGTAAGAAACCGTTGCCTTCATCATTTATCAGTTTTTCCTTACAAATAGCTGCTTGTTTAGTTTGGTTCAACAATTTGTATATTTTGTTCTCCTTGCAGGCACTAACTATAGAATCTAGTTCAGGTGTAAAAGTAAGTGGCTTGACGATCCAGAACAGCCAGCAGATGAATTTCATTATAGCAAGGTCAAATTCAGTTCGAGTCTCCAAAGTTATGGTCTCTTCTCCAGGAGATAGTCCCAACACTGATGGAATCCATATCACTGGATCTACCAATGTTATTCTTCAAGACTGTAAAATCGGCACAGGAGATGATTGTGTATCGATTGTGAATGCGAGCTCGAATATAAAGATGAAGAATATCTATTGTGGACCTGGACATGGAATCAGGTACATCATCAAATTTTTAGAGAACGTGTGTTTCAAATTCAAATTATAATTATTTGGAATTTCTCACAGCATTGGAAGTCTTGGGAAGGATAATACGACAGGCATTGTAACACAAGTTGTGTTGGACACTGCGGTATTGAGAGAGACAACTAATGGACTCAGAATCAAAACATACCAGGTAAACTAAATAAGCTTCAGTCTTTAATAAAACTTCGATTTGGCTCGGTCAGCATAATTTTTTCCATTGCTTCTCTTCGAACAGGGAGGTTCTGGTTACGTTCAAGGTGTTCGATTCACAAATGTGGAGATGCAAGATGTAGCAAACCCGATACTCATTGATCAGTTCTACTGCGATTCTCCAGTTACATGTCAAAACCAGGTTTCCTTATATTATAGCTATACAACCTCGTGACTTTGATTATTTCTATCAAAACAAAACTCAAAGATGTGAAAACTCTGTTATGTTTTCTTTGATTTTTTGTTATAACTGTAGACCTCGGCTGTTAAAATCAGCCAGATAATGTACCGGAACATAACCGGGACAACCAAAAGTGCAAAAGCCATCAAATTTGCGTGCAGCGACACAGTCCCTTGCAGCCACATTGTTCTCAATAATGTGAATCTTGAAGGCTCAGACGGTCAAGTCGAAGCGTACTGTAACTCAGCTGAAGGTTTTGGTTATGGAGTGATTCATCCGTCCGCGGATTGTCTCTACTCGCATGATGACAAGTGCTTGGACCAGAGTCACAAGTCAGATGAAGCTGAGACTGGCCATGACGAGCTCTGATGTTGGTGATGTTCTAAAGTGTTGTAGTGAGGGATGATATGTAAAATAGTTTTCTGAAGCATATGATACAGTAAACAATATTTTTATTTTTATTTTTACAATCAACCATAATTAAAGGTTGTTGTTAACAGCATTTATCCACCTTTTGTATCACACGTTTTTTTTTTTTCATACAAGTTATATATGCACCTTTTTATAACATTAAAATTTAGTTTGAAGTGTAATGGTAGTGAAATTTAAATACGTATTGATATTGAAAATAATCTATATAAGTTAGGTAGAAAATGTCTTATTTATATGATCATTATTTGCATATGAAAAGTTATAATAGAGTTTTAAGAATGTTTAATCTTTTCCGTGTGAAAGTTTCACTTTTTGTATCTAGGATTAGAGGAACATCACATGGCGACTCCGAAGGACGCACTTGAAAATTTCATAATTTGATATTGAATTGTTTGATATGTTTGGCACGTGCGTAACTCTTCCCCTTTTTTTCACAATTATTATTATTTTTTATATAATATTCCGCAATTGATGTTAGCTGTAGACATCAATGACCAATGCCAACCCATTAATTTACTCTTTCAATAACAACTCAACAACTATACAATGACCTAAGATCTAGTCTTGGCTTGCAATTTGCAAACAATTACTTTATTATAATGTGAAACGGATTTTTGTATTTGTAATCAAATGACAAATTTATATGGTATATAATAATTGTTTTTCTTTCATATGGTATAGAATTATAAGTTGATTGGTTTGGCTATATCCAGAGGAATGCAAATATAGAAATATTTTCCTAAAACTTAGAAATAACAAAATTATATGGTATATTTTCCTAAAACTTAGAAATAACCAAATTATATGGTATGGATGGACCCGGAGAATCTAAGACGTGCAAGAATAATGATTTTGTTTACCATTAAAAACAAATAATGTTCATGTTCATTCCATTTCCACCTTACTGTTTAATATTGTCACAACAAAAAAAAAGAGAGGAGAAGAACCAGAAAGTAGTGGTGACAGAGAGAAAGCTTCTGAGGTAAAATCACAAACTCTTCATTTTTCAGAAATCTCATTTGTCAAAATTTGATTGACTCATATTGCATTTGCTTTCAAGTTGTATCAATTATTGTTATTGCAAGTAAAATCTCTAAAGGTTCATGGCTTTTAGAATTACTCTTTTTGATATTTAAGCACATTTTCTGTATCCATGGACTGGCCAAAACTTTTGTTCAATTGATAATGCAGATCCAATGTGTTTTAAATTTTATTTTATAGATCAATCCCCCAAAAAATCAAAAAAGAAGCCTGCCATCGAACTCATTCATTGTTTTTTTCCAGCTTTTGAAACTGAGCATTCACAAATCCAACCCTACACTAGATCATCCATATTCCTTATGACATATCTTTTGTTTCCTTAGATTAGTGAAATAGTTTTTTTTTGTCGACATGTTCTTCTCGTAATAAAATTACAAAAAGCAATATTTGCAATATTTTTCACTCTGAAAAAAAGACAAAACATTTTTTTATAAACAGTTTGAGAAAATAACACGTCATCAGAGAAGTAACAAAGTTTTTGAAGCAGTTGAGGAATGTTCAATATTAGAAAAATAGAAACAAAAAGTCAACATCACTTTTACAAAATAATACGAGTACACAACTGTAACATTTACTTCGACTTTATCTACGAGGGGATTGAGCAAGTTGGATGCAATTTGACTAAAGATGCATCTCAAATCATAGCTTATACTTATAATTATATAAGACCAATCTTTTTCCTGTCTCTTCAAGTTGTTTAGATTTAATCTCAATAATAAAAGGTAATGAAGAGAATGTGAAGCTAGTAACCATTATTTAAAAACAAGATCTGGTCCTGACATTGTTTTGAATCATCAAACTTCAGGACATAAACCAAGATCTCTGCTACAGGAACAAACCCTTTTCCTCCATGTTCAGGTTTTGAACTTCTACAGAGTTTTAAGTCCTTTGGAGAATAATGTCACCATTTATCAAATTCTTTCTCTTTCTCTATGATTCTCTCCAACCTTCCTCTTGGTTTCTGGTAAATCATTTCTCGTTTTCTCTGTTTTACTTACTTTTGATTCTTATTTTCACATTATATAATATCTTGTTTTTTTTGGTTTTGTGGGTTTAAACTTTAAAGGTCCAAAGACACAACTTAGCAGCAGCATCAGATACAAATGAGGTTGTTAGAAGTGGCATAATTGGAGAAGTTGTATACATTTGGAAGCAGACAAGAATCTTTATCTTTATACCAATCTTGAAATTCTTAGTGACATTATGTTTGGTCATGTCATTTTTGTTGTTCATAGAAAGAGTTTATATGAGCATAGTTGTAGTGATTGTGAAATTACTTAGAAGAACACCTGAGAAAGTACACAAATGGGAAGCTTTAAAAGATGATGATCTTGAGCTAGCCAACACAAACTATCCAATGGTTCTCATTCAGATCCCAATGTACAATGAAAAAGAGGTAATTACCAGTAATTTCTTATTAACCATATAAATTATTTTAATATGCTCCTAATGAAGGAAACATATTCTTGTTGTCACAGGTTTGTCAGTTATCTATAGGAGCAGCATGTAGGCTATCTTGGCCGTTGGATCGAATGATAGTTCAAGTTCTTGATGATTCCACAGATCCAGCTAGTAAGGTCCTTTGTTCAATTTTCTTTCTTCCAAAAATCTTTGGTTTATATAGAAATTTGACTACACTTAAATTTATCATAGTTTTGATATATGAAATGATTTGGAAAAGACAGGATTTGGTGAATGAGGAATGCGATAAATGGGCGAGAAAAGGTATAAACATAATGTCAGAGATTCGAGACAACAGAGTTGGATACAAAGCAGGAGCATTGAAGGCTGGAATGATGCACAACTATGTGAAACAATGCGAATTTGTCGCCATTTTCGATGCTGATTTTCAGCCTGATCCTGACTTTCTTGAACGAACCATTCCTTTTCTTATTCACAACCATGAAATCTCTCTTGTTCAATGCCGTTGGAAGTTTGGTAAATCATCAAATCTTTTGGAAACTTAATGGTTATTATGTTAAGTCAAATTGGATTCTAATGGAGGGAATGTTTTACTTGTAGTGAATGCGAACGAATGCTTAATGACAAGAATGCAAGAGATGTCACTAAACTATCATTTCTTGGCTGAGCAAGAATCTGGATCATCAATCCATTCTTTCTTTGGATTCAATGGAACCGCAGGTGTTTGGAGAATCTCAGCTTTAAACGAAGCTGGTGGATGGAAAGATCGAACAACCGTAGAAGACATGGATTTAGCTGTAAGAGCTTGTCTTCATGGATGGAAATTTGTCTATGTCCATAACGTCGAGGTACTTCCAAAAACCTTTTAAGCTCAAACATTACATAAAAAACTATAGACTAAAGATTATATTAAAGACATTATGTTGTACATTCAGGTGAAAAATGAATTGCCAAGTACATTCAAAGCATACAGGTTTCAGCAACATAGATGGTCTTGTGGACCAGCTAATCTATGGAGGAAGATGACAATGGAGATTCTACAGAACAAGAAAGTGTCGGCGTGGAAGAAATTGTATCTCATATACAATTTCTTCTTCATAAGGAAGATTGTTGTACACATCTTCACATTTGTCTTCTACTGTCTGATTTTACCAACAACTGTGCTATTCCCTGAGCTCCAAGTTCCTAAATGGGCTACTGTTTATTTTCCTACTACAATCACTCTCCTTAACGCAATCGCTACACCTCGGTAATTAACATCTCTACTCTCTCTATACTCCATTCAAACTCTGTTTTCTCATTTTCGAATTATCATTAAAAAGTTTGATATTATCAAGTGCAGGTCACTCCATCTTCTTGTATTTTGGATCTTATTCGAGAATGTAATGTCTATGCATCGCACGAAGGCGACATTCATCGGGTTACTCGAGGCAGGACGGGTTAACGAATGGGTTGTTACTGAAAAATTAGGTGACACTCTCAAATCTAAGTTGATAGCTAAAGCTAAAACTAAGCTTTATACAAGATTTGGACAAAGGTACTAACTACACATACTTACAATTAATTAACCGTCAAGCATTTTGAATGTTGCAGCTAATTTTTGGTTTAACATTTGCAGACTCAATTGGAGAGAACTCGTTGTTGGGCTATATATATTCTTCTGTGGATGCTATGATTTCGCCTATAGAGGATCATACTTCTATGTATATCTGTTTTTACAGTCTTGTGCATTTTTTGTTGCTGGAGTTGGTTATATTGGAACTTTTGTTCCAACTGTTTAGAACAGACTTTTGTATTTCAAAACAAATTAATGTTTTGCCATTTGATTAGAGAGACCAATTAGGAATTGGATCATGCTTAAATGTTAATTTTTATGTTGTTATGATCTTTGAACAAAAAAAGAAAAAAATTATTGGGAGAATTATGCAAAAACAAGTCAACATCAATGAATAAGATGACGTGGCGGTTTCAGATTGGTCAGATGCCATCCACGGCCAATGACCCATGACGCATGTAAACCGCGTAAGCTCAAGCCCCTCCACGAAAACATTCTACACCCGGTCTTCGATGGGTATTTTGGTAATTCTAATGTTATTTTACTGAATTGACGTTTTCATCCTCTGCCTCTATAAAGATCTTCTCCGTTTTTGCAATTACGGCGTCGCGCATTTAGCGTTGCTTTGAAGCTCTCTCTCTCTTTCAAATTCTGTTCGTCTCTCTCGCGATCTCAGATAGCTCCGAAACTTTCACGCAGAGGTACGCTTGATCTAGATCTGAGCTAATACATTCTCAATTACATTTGCAGATTTGTTCATTGTGTTCTTAGTTTACATTCCCGTTTTGTGATTTGATGGTTTTGGATTTGGATATCTTGCTTCGATTTAGGTTTACGATGATGTGAATCTTTGGATGATATCGATGCTTCGGTTGAAAATTATGATCCGATCTGTAACTGCATCGTCTAAGTCTGGATCTATGAAAATTATCTTCGATTTCATCTCTTATCGCCGTAATTGCTTCTTATAGATTCTGAATTCTGTACGATCTATAAGAATAAGAGCATTTAGGTTTTGGAATCTGTTTGGATCTGCCTTAGCTAATCTAATTGTGCTTATTTTTAGTGATCTCTATGTACTTTCGTAATTGCTAATGCATTGATACGGTGTACTATGTTGCTGTGTGTCTTTGGGCTAGCCAGTGAAGCAAGATGGGTTTGTCTTTCGCCAAGCTTTTTAGCCGGCTTTTCGCCAAGAAGGAAATGAGGATTCTCATGGTTGGTCTTGATGCGGCTGGTAAGACCACCATTTTGTACAAGCTCAAGCTCGGAGAGATTGTTACCACCATTCCCACTATTGGTAAGTTTTAACATCATTTCATAATTCAGTTTTTAGAAAAGCTTAGTTCCAACATTCATATGATTTTGATTAAACTACAAATTGTGGACAGGGTTCAATGTGGAAACTGTGGAGTACAAGAACATCAGTTTCACAGTGTGGGATGTTGGGGGTCAAGACAAGGTATATGATTACCCAACTTTTAAAGCATTAAGAAGTGCTTTTTTGCATCACAACCTGTGGATCTTTTGCCTACTGTGTTTTGGTATTATCGATGATGAACTGACATGGCATAATAAAACCTGAACTTTTTTTCAGATCCGTCCCTTGTGGAGACACTACTTCCAGAACACTCAAGGTCTTATCTTTGTGGTGGACAGCAATGACAGAGACCGTGTTGTTGAGGCTAGAGATGAATTGCACAGGATGCTGAATGAGGTTCGTTTCCAGTAATATCTGCTTATTGTACTGAACTCATATAATAAAAGATGATTACCGCGTTTCTCGATTATAGTAAGATCTCGTGCTAGTAAACTTACCAAACACTTGTTGGGTTTTTACAGGATGAGCTGCGTGATGCAGTTCTGCTCGTGTTTGCTAACAAACAGGATCTTCCAAATGCCATGAACGCAGCTGAAATCACTGATAAGCTTGGTCTCCACTCTCTCCGTCAGCGTCACTGGTAAGTTTAAACATATAATCTTCCTTAATCCCAGTTTCCCTCATGTTGACTTGTTCCCTTGTGTAGAACGATTCGAGTGATATAATTCCAAAGATTTATAAACACTCTGATTGAGTTATATCTATGAAATCTCTCCAGGTACATCCAGAGCACATGTGCCACTTCAGGCGAGGGGCTTTACGAAGGTCTTGACTGGTTGTCCAACAACATTGCCGGCAAGGTAAAAATGTCACAAATTGCAATTTATTTTGGCTAATTATATTCACGCAAATTGTAATTGTCTTCTTGTTGCTGATTGTGCAGGCGTAGAGGAAAAAGTTCGTGGTCGAGTTTTGATTTGCTGAGCAAATCTGGATGCAGGGGCAAACATTATCTGAATTTTTTTTTACCCGGTTTTTCTTATTGTTCTGTTCTTTTTTTTTGGATATGTGGATGCATTTTGTGATTGTTGTTCTGATTGTGTAAGGATGGGTCTTTGTACGTAGAACGTAGAAACTACCTTTTATATAGTTTTGGTAAAACTGTAATCGAAGATTTAATCTACTGCTTTCGTGGTTTTTTTTTGTTTCGTTACATTTCACTTTTGCACATTTATTCATAAGTTGAGCTGTGGTTTCGTTGATAATGGACAGCATGAGATCGTTCACATGTTATCGAGACCTTCAGTTGCTAAACGGAAACTTTATTAAATCCAACAAAACTGGATTTGGTATGAGAATCAAAACACTAGAAAGAAAGCTGAAGAACATATCATGGCATGTTTGAATTTGCATGTTCATAACTTGATACTATGTCTGGAGAGAGAGAGCGCCTTTCACTAATGCCACAAAATGAGAAATTTCAATCTGGCCGGCCACTCTTTAATCTGAGTGCCACTCAAAATGTGATAACCCAATTGTACCCTTAATGAAAAATGGAAAAAAAAATTCAGCAAAAAAAAAAAAACTATTTAGCTCACGACAATTCTCTCGTCGTCTCCTCCAAAGTCCCCTTCTTGTCGGAAAATTCAAACAGCTCGCGTCTGGCCGGCCGTTGACTCCGTGGCTCGTTTTTTGCAGTTTCTTCTCCTCTCACCTCCGCCATTGCTTTGAAGTAAGATCTTTGTTCTTCTTAGAGGGGTTTAGGATTTTATAAATTTAGGGATTGATATGAAAATTGCTTGTTTGGATATGCTCCATTTGGTTGGTAATCATGTTTAATGGTAATATTTTTCAAATGTAGTTGTTGAATCATGTTGAATCTTAGGCATTAAGCTCAATTTGGATCCCCGATTAGATTTCCGATAAATGAGATCTGCAGAAATATGACAAATGGTTAAATTGGGACAAATGGTACATATGGTATAATTGAGAGACAATATGACAACTGGGACAAATGGTACAAATGGTATAACTGAAACAATGGGACAAATGAGACAACTGGAAAAACGGTGTAAATCGTAATTTTGACAACCTGTGGAATTTTATTTTCAGGACGCGATGAAGAAGAACAGCAACACAAATGTACATTTTGACTATGGAGGATATTATTCAGAAGAGCATGAGTGGATTTCAAGAAATTATATATACGATATATCGTTTAAGACTTCATCTTTGGAAGAGATAACTTATTCCGTGCTAGTAGATAAGATCTGCAGGAAGATTGTGAATGATAAAACCTTGAAGAAGCTGAAATCGAGTTGATCTATCTAAATCTCGGAGAGAGTCATATATTATTGATGGCGAGGACATATATGTTTTTATAACATCAATGGATAAAGAGGGACTTAAACCAGTTTTGCATGTGGAGTTATTAAATGAGTTGGAAAACAATGAGATGGTGGAACATGTTTCAAGAGCAGAGCGAACAAGTTCATTTGGTGTGAATTATGGTGAAACATCGGCGAACAGAATGATCTCGATTATTGAAGAGCTGATGCAGAATGTTGTTAATGGTAATGATGTTAACGCTGCTAATGAAGATGCTGTTAATGAAGATTGTGGGAATGTATCACGTAATGAGCTGAACGATGTGTTGTTGCTAATCGCTTTAAAAGTGATCGAGCTCAACAGCTACCACCTTGGCTGGCATAGACTTGGAGAGGTGGTTGCAGGCGAAAATGATGAGGAAACTTAATTTGTTTATGTATTTTTGTGAGTATTTGTTATTCTTGGATTTGTAGTACAACGGTCAACTAAGTACAACTATGTTTATGTTCTTTAAAGAAATCACTTTTATTCAGCAATTAACTCGATACAATTTTAACTAATCTCATAACTATATGGATTCGAAAAACATATTTAACTATAATGAAAATATTTTAAATTAATACAACAAAATTTTATGATTTTCCTAACAAATATTATTGTTGTCACATAAAACACTCCTTATAATACATAGGAGACTATGTAAGTGGCGACATGTTATGTTGTCAAAGAGGTGAAAAACATGATTTCAAGTTATATTTTTCTTAATAAAACATCGTAAATGAGGATTAATAGTGAGAAATCATGTGGCCAACTGCAATAGAATGATTTACATCATAGTTCAACTTCAAAAACGCAAAAAAACGCATTTGTACAACTATGAGGATGAAAGGCCAACTGAACATCTAGGGACAACTATGGTTATATCATCATTTTTTTATTAATATCCAGCCGCCAAATTGGAAGTGGGGTCATACACGTGGGATGAATTTTCTATTTTTCCTCAATTTCTTTTATTAATCTCTCTTTATTTCTCTTTCATTCATTCATTTCTCTTTCTTTTCCTAAATTTATTTTCTTCCCCGATTCTCTTTTTCCCTTTTTCCCGATAAGAGACAAAGAGGAGAGCGAGAAGAATTTTGGGTTTGCTAAGCACGCAGATTTGTGGGAGGTAATTCTAAATCACGATTTATAGATCTGGGTTAATCAATTTAGGGTTGAAATTAGGGTTCGTAGACTTTCTGATTGAATATTTCCTTTATATAGTGATTATGCCGCTCAGTGATCCTGGAAGTTGCAATGAAAGTTCAGACTCGGGACCAAGATTGGACCTCTACGTTAGAGAGGATGGTAATTTTGGTGTTCTGTCACGTTGTTTTTGTGGTCAATTCATCTGAGTGTAGGTGTCTACCATTGTCAAAAATCAAGGAAGAAGATACTACAAATAATTTCCAATGAGTGAGGTAAGGTTAGATCATGTTCCGTGACGTTGTTTTTGTTTTTGTGTGTTGTGTTTGTAAAATAATTTCCTGAGTAATTATGCATAGGATGGTGGAGAACACCTCTTTAAGTGGTGGGATGAAGCAGTTGAAGAGGAGCTGACAAAATTAACAATCCGACTTGATGATGCTTTTCGATTTGGAGGTATTAGTGGTAATCCTGCGTTGGAGTCAATTCGAGTGTCAGTGCAGCAAATGCGTGTTGAAATTGATGATCTTAAGGAGCGCTTAGTGCAGAAAAAAAAAGAGATTGCTAGGTTGAAGGAGTTACTTGCTAAGTGATGATCTTCTCATCTTATGTTACATTTTCCAAACACTAAGTTGTTAAATTTTAGTTTGTAATGGTTAAATATCTGTGGTATCTCATTATTAGTTGTACCGATATATCTAATTGTACCATATAAACCTAGTTGAACAAAAAAACTGAATATAGTTTAACCAAAAACAAAAGAGAGTTGTACCATATAAACCTAGTTGAACCAAATCCTGAAAATCATGAAAATAGTTTACCAATACAATCCACAATTAACAATCATCACATTACTTCTTCCTAGTCTTCTGACACTTCGCAGGTTAAACTGTTTTAAACGGTGTTGTTAGCAATGAAAATGGTTTCCTTACTCATTTGGTCCTTGTTGGTAACACCACAGTTTCATTGTCCTTCTTTTTATTATTCTTTTTCTTTTGTTTCTTGTTCTTCTCTCGCTACAGTGGTTGGGAATCATCATCATGAATATCCTGCAAATTTTAACACATAAACTTAATAAGTTGTTTCAGTTATCCTAGTTAGTTGTTCAAGTTTTCCGGAATCGATAAGCCTAAGTTGTCCTAGTTGTACTAGTTGTTTCATAACCACCATTACTAATTTCCTAAACTGTTTCCACAACAAGCATCCTAATCACAGTTCAAGTAATGCATGAAGATCTTAATGTATATACCTGATGGTCAAGGTTTTCTTCCATATTCTTTTCTTCATCCCCATCACCTTCACTTGAGTTTTTCTCTTCTTAATTCCTCTTTGTTTTCTTCTTCTTCATCTTCGTTTTCTTCTTGTCCTCCTCTTCACCTTCAATTTCTTCCTCCCCATGAGTTTCATTTGAATTACTTACTTATTCCCCTTCATTTTCAGCAGCCTTTGCTTATGTTATAGCTTTTGCTTCTGTTCAAGACATATCACGATGAGTGTTTAGCGCATAAAGTGACTGCAAAGTATAAATAAATAGTGCAGAGGAATGCCAAAAGAGTTGATGCTGTTAAAAGATAATCATGCCTCTGAATAACGATGGAGCAGCTACCCAACTCTCCCCACTTCTTCATAGATTGTCCTCTCCTTAATGGTGAAGATACTATCCCATCCAGCACCATCACGAACATACCACCCTTTACATTGACACACAATCATTTATTGTGTCTATGACCTTGCTTTTTACCACTGAACTATTTGAAACAAGATCAACCACTGAACTATTTGAAACATTGTGAGGCTGATTAGATTTTGATCTCATAGGATGAAACCCAGAACACGAATGTAACGTTGATCCTTCTTGTAATCGATCCAAAAAGTTATTGATTGACAAAACCTGAGTAACCAACCGGACTTCCTATAGTATCATTGTCGTGAGAGAGAAAGAAAAAGAGTATGTCGCCGAAAAATAAACTATTATACAATCATATTACGATCACCTCCATTGCTTAGTTGAAAAATCACTCCTCAATTCCCAATTGCTGGATATGATGTGAATTTAGGTACAATCAGATTTAACTGAGAATGAAAGGAATTTATGAACAAAACCTTGCTGCAAATAATACACAAATCAGTTTAGTCAACGATTGAAAAATATGGGTTTCAAAGACGATGGAGTAACAGAGCCGCCACCTCTCTCTTAAGGCGAAGAGTTTTTTTGTTTGTTTCAATTTTGTTTTTTAATTGACTTTTTCAAATTAGAATTAGAGTAATATTGTGAATATGTTGGAGTTGGATCGGATAATGGGTTTGGAGTGAATTCTTTAGGTTGGGTTTGTAGTTTTAGATATTTGGTAAGGTTTTTTAGACTTTTACACCAATTTTGATTTAAAAAAAATTGTTAAAAGAAATTAAAAATCTAAGAGTGGCACGAGAGAAAACTTTTTCTCAACTTGTGGCATTAGAGCCATTGATTCGGAGAGAGAATAGAAGTAAAGATATTATTTAGAAGCCGTATGAATCGGGGTAGAGTACTTTTAGATGATTAGATGGGATAACAGATCGGTTATAGCGAGTATTTTGTTGAAAAAGACCCATGCAGAATGCAGTGCACGTCCAAACACTTTAAATGTCTTAAGCAAAATTTGTAATTTTTTAAACATTTAAATTTCAATATTTGTGTCTGTCATTTCTTTACTTAAATATTGATAAATAATTTGGCTATTCTAAAAATATTGATATCTAGGCATTTTAAAATGGATTTTAGTAAAAATGAATTAAGTACAATATGCATTTTAAATATTGATATCTATTTTAACAAAAATATATATATATTGATATCTAGTAAAAATATTGAGGGGAGGGGTGTATAGAGTGATGAATTTGAAGGTATTTGAATTTTAATGAGTTTCGAGATAATTTTGATGAATTTTAGTGAATTCAAAATTCTTTTATTAAATTTTTTTGAAATCTTACGTAAAACCATGAGATTTGGATCTTAGTATTTATATAGTACAATTGAATATATATTTTCAAATAACTATTTCAATAACGCTTGATTTTAGAAGATTTTTTCTGATTCATGTTTAAATTACATAGATTTGCCATTTTAATATAGCAAATTCCTCGTAGAGTGAAGTTGACTGTATGTTTTCAAACCACTATTCTAATAACACTTGATTTTATAAGATTTTTTAAAATTTAATGTTTGAATAGCATAAGATCTGCCATTTTAGTATAACAAAATCTTCTTTCATTCATCCCGGAGTGTACAAGATTTGGTAAAAATATTGATATTAGTAAAAATGGATTCAGTTTAAAATATCAATATTCCTAAATATAAATCTTTATTGAATACAATGAATATCAATGTTTTACTAATATATTCATTGGATTTAGTTTTTTTTTTTTTTCTGTTGGCACCATTCATTGGATTTAGTTGTTTTCCAAAATAATATCATTTCTATAAACAAAAAAACAGCCAATTTTGGATGTACATTTTTTCGAAGTCTTCGTATATAAATACTAGTCTTCTTTTATATACATATATTCATCAATATACACATAAGTAGATATCGAAAATATAAATTTCTCTTTACTTTCTACAACGCTATTGGCATTGTCTTCTATTTGCTTGTTTTTCATTGGTGATGCTCAACAATTTTCAGGAAATGCAACAGTTTCAGCACTTTTCGCTTTCGGAGATTCGATACTCGATACCGGCAATAACAACAATCTCAATAATCTTTCCAAATGCAATTTTTTTCCATATGGTAGAAATTTTAAAGGCGGAATACCTACCGGAAGATTTGGAAATGGAAGAGTTTTGATCGGATATTATTGGTATATATGTTAATATATATATATATATATATATTAATATCTACTATTTTGTTGATATAGCTAGATACAAACTATACATAAGGTTTCATTTTCAATGATAATTCATGACCTTACTAATGTTTTTATTTCACCAATATTATTATTTGATAGTAGTCTTTTTGTGCAGCCGAAGGTTTAGGTTTAAAAGAACTCTTACCAGCTTACCACAATCCTTCCCTTTCGAACAATGATCTTCCGACCGGTGTTTGTTTCGCATCCGGTGGATCCGGACTCGATGAACGCATTACAAGTAAAAATTAATTATTTTTGCTTAGAGTTAATTACTTTACATGCCATTAAATCTTATTATCTTATATTTTAAAAAATGTTCTACTTCTGGGTGATTATATAGGGAGTTATATGGGTACCTGATCAGGTGAAAGACTTCAAAGAATATATCACTAAACTAAACAACGTCGTAAGATGCGAAACAAAAACAAACGAGATTATATCAAACGCTGTCTATTTAATCTCAGCTGGAAATAATGATCTTGCCATTACCTATTCGACTGAAAGGACAGTATATAAACTATTTCAGCATACACTGATCTTATGGTCACTTGGACTGAAAATATTCTAAAGGTACAAAGTTAATACTTTCAGGATTAAACATAATTGCGTGGTTATTTTTTTTTCCGCAATCTAATATATATATATATATATTTTTTGATACTTGAAGAGTCTATATGATATGGGTGCGAGAAAATTTGCGGTTCTTGGAACACTACCGTTAGGTTGCTTGCCAGGAACAAGACACAATTGGAAATTTATTGAATATATGTTTAGTTTCTGTAAATCAAGATGCTGCTTTATTCAACCAAAAGTTATCTGCGAAACTTAAGAATCTTCCAACAACTTTTCCCGGTGCCAAGTTTGTCTACGTAGACATGTATAATCCTCTTCTTAATCTCATTAACAATCCTCAAGCTTCAGGTAACGACATGACTCAAAAAAAAAAATCAATATATCTGTTACTTCTAATCATATTTCATATTTATTCTTCTTCGTTGGTGGCTATTAATTAGGGTTTATTGATGTGGCTGATGGATGTTGTTGTATGCCGACATCGCCGGTACCGTGCCCGGATGCATCTCGTTACGTGTTTTGGGACTTTGGCCTCCCGAGCGAGAAGTCATATAAAACGATTGCACCAAATATTATAGAAGAACTCAAGACAAAACTCGCATGAACGATTTCTCCATGTTTTTAACTAAGTTAAAAGTGAATTTACACAATGTTCTATTTTTGTAACTTCGTTCTAAATATATCACTTATAAAATGATTTTGTTCTGACGCAACAAGCATGCTCAACTCTGAACAGTTGAAACTATAGACACAGTCATCTGCTTGTATGTATTCTATTTCCGGCTAATCCACCAAAAGAACAATCCAATCTGCTAACTTTCCAACGATAATATATACACAACGATACAAGGGAAAACACAAATCATAAAACTCCAAATACAATGAAGCAGTTCACACCACTAAATACAGAATCTACATCATTTAAGAATGGACAACGATGATACACAATTGATGCTAAGGGTAATACAATTTCATTTTTTTTGTTCAGAACTACTTCTTAATCATATCATGGTACACAATTTTTTTGTATCCGGTAAAGCATGCACATATTGAGATAAATAAAGTGACTTTGAATATTAGTGTTCTGTTATTCGGATTTATAATAAAGTGATTTTATAACACTATTTACCAAAACGGTATAACACTATTTCAAACACCTCGGATCATGGCACCGGTATCTTGAAGATCTTCTATTAGATCCTTGGTGGTCTTGATGGTGATCCTACGTATGTACCAAGAAAGTGGCTCATTGTCACCTTCGACGCAATCCTTCCTTGTCCACCGCTACATTTTTGGTATTCTTCTCGACTCTTTGGCTTCATGTGCTTGCACAAACGTTCTGAATCTACAAATATTGGCTCCACTTGCCAGCTACCCTCGAAATCTTTCATGAACTTCATTTTCTTTTTCATATATACTGCCTGAAGACAATAAGCTAGAGATTAATTTTTCCAAGACTGAACAAAAAGATTTGATTCTCGTGAGAGATAAAGAGGAGTTTCTTACAGTAAGATTTTTACGGTTTTCGACGAAAATTAGAGTTATTGGGATAGTTCCAGACCATGAAAGAAAGCTCTATGCCACAGCTTTCTCCGACTCCACCATCTGCCTCGTTCCATTATCCGTCAATAACTTTCTTGATACGTTTTCCTTCGTAAAGAAAAAAAAAATACACTCTTAAAGATTATTATAATATACTCATTTGAATCACACAATGATAAGAAAAAAAAAACCAGAAGTTCGTGGCGCTCTTTGATAATTGTGGAGTATGATTGGTTGTCTGGATTTGTTAAAACGTCATAGGCTGCTTGAGGAGGCAACCCCAATGTAAATTCCATGTTCATATGGCAAAGACCATTTTCTGTTTTCACCTTCAAACATAAGAATGTATATATAAGAAAACATTGGGATCTTTTATTTTAAAATTTAGCAATTCCTTTATAGGAAAATTAAATAATCAAAGTATTAAGATTATTGTTAGCTGATTTGGTCTTACCTTCACCTTAGCAGGAGCATCATGCCATTGTTCCTTCTTATCTGCAACTCTCCAAAGTCTTAACTGCTCCATCATCTCATCATCTCTCTCTTCGTGAGTATTTATCTCTGACATTGACTTAGCTTTTACATTTTCAGATCTCTTGGATTCAGCCTATAACAACAAAGAAAATCATTATCTATTTTCTATTAGTAACCAATATTGTAGTCTAGTTTTATATTGATTTGACTTGTTGGGTTCTCTAATTGATGGAAATGAAACTAACCCGTGGAGACTGTTGTGTGTTCTGATTGATCCAGCTACCAAATCCAGGAGTTTTTCCCATTCCCTCTCTGAAACTTTAGTCCACAAAGAGAAAATAACGATCAAAATAGAATGTCCGAGGAGTTGACTTACGAGGAAAAAAAGTCAACGGCATAATATAAGGTGTCAGGGACCTTACATAAAAAGATGGATTTTGATTTAGACAAAATATAGTAAGAAATTGAAAGAATAAGCGAAGGTGGAGTGTAGGATACGTTTACTTAGGGCGAAAAAGATAAACTGGGAAGCTCAATTCTCGTGACTTCTTTCTTGACGTACAAGCGAGAGCTACCATGAGGAATGTTAATGGGCCTACAAAGCCCATTAGGATGAATGATTATACAACCTGTAAGAGGATGGCTCATGGCATGACAAATCTTGTTCTAATCCCTCCACAAAATTCTTTGATATTTTTTGTAAAGATTGTATTTGTAAATGTTTATCTAACGTTTGCGGCTAGAATTAGAAATGTTTTTCTTCATTAACGAAAAATATAAAGAAGTAAAGCTAATCAAAATCAAAAGGCGACCCCATTATGTACAAACACAAGAAACATTCAACTATTTTAAGAGACACAATTTAGTGGGAAACAAAACTGGCATGAAAGAACACAAAAATGTGCTTTACGCTAATCCCTATGTTGTTTAAAGTTTAAACTTTAAACCATTTCCTCTCATGGAGCCCCACAACATTAGACTCCTTTATCCATTTACTCTTGTCATTTGAAAAATTAATATACAAATTTTTGGGGTTAAATATTTATATTCAGTTGTTATGTTATTCAATTCGCATATTATGTATATCTCGCACTAATCAGTACAATCACCAATCAACATCTACACTCCGAAAAATACACACGAATATATGCACATTTGTTCAACATAAAGTGATTACGGCATTGAAACGGGGCTTAGTCCATTTAAAGTCTATCTATATCATTTTCCTTCTTTCATAAAATTTTAAATATAAATTAAATTTCAAATTTATATCACTCACCAATCAACAATCACCTTTGTTCAATATATAAAGTGAGTATGTATATCATTTTCCTTCTTCATATAAAAATTGGAATGTATGTTGTGTAAAATAGTGAGTAATGACTAATGAGAATATAGAGGAGTCAATGATTGGTAAAGCCCACTCCATAAATCTTTTAAATTTTCTTGGGAAAGATTAAATTGTACCAAACCCTACTTTATCTCCTCGCAAAGAAAACAGATTTGTTCCAAAGTGCATCTCTCTCCATGCTACACATCACAAAGAATATCTTTAATGGTCTTTCTTTATAAAAAGAAAAGAAAGAAAAACAACAAAGAATGTTCTCTCAATTAAAAACTTTGGTTTCTGACCCATTAGTCTTATTCCTTTCATTACCTGTCACTTTTGTATGATACATATCAATTAGAAACTTTTATATTAAACCATAAATGCTAATTACATTACCCCTATATCACATGGAACGAAGCATATTCACATTTCTTGTTCCACAAGTACCTTCTTAATAACCCTCCTTAGTCTCTACTCAAGGAACTCCAAATAAAAATCTTGCTCAACATCTCACAACTCCAACATCTTCTTATAAAACTTCTTCATTTATCTCTAAGAACCGAACCAAAACCAAAACCTAGGAGAGAAAATGGGAGATCAAGGAGTTCAACAGATGCAACAGCCTATTGTTGTGTATCCAAACACATACACTAAACAATATCCAGACCCATCTTCTTCTTCAAAACCGTCTTCTACCTCCAGCTCAAGCGGAAACTTTGGGACGGTGTTTATAGTCCTAGCCGTGATCCTTGTCTTGTCAGCTCTGGCTTGTGTCTTTGGGAGGCTATGTAACCGTGGAAGCCGTGTGGCTAAGCAGCAGCATAGTAAGCATCCAAAGCAAGAAAAAGCTTCGTCTAAGAAGAGCCGTGAGATTCGGCCAGTGGAGCGTGAGCCAAGAGAGAGAGGTGATATGGAGTTTGGATTTGATATGAAACGGCCTGAGCCAATTGAGAAACCCTCTGGAAGAGACGGAGAGGACATTGAATTTGGATTTGATAACAAGAGAGGAGAAAGAGGCGGAGGCGGAGGAGGACCACCTCCACCGAGTATTAAACATGCAGTGAGGTTCAAGTTACCGGAAAAGGAAGACCACCATGGTAAAGGGGAAATCAGACATGGAGGTCCTGAGTTCGATTTCCGACCAGGTCACTAATGATCTTAATTTGTCTAAGAACAAATTAACCACTTTATGTTTATGTCTTAATTTCTTCCTTTCTTTTATGTTTTTTTTTTTTCCTTTTATGGGTTAATTTGTTCTCCTCTTATGGGTATGAAACTTAGAGCTGAAGCTATCAAACTTCTTATAGTCTCTTGGGTGTGGAGTTGATATTCTGATATATAGGTACTAAATAATATATGTAGAGTTTTCTAAGCAAAATCTGTAAAAATCTTGGTAAAAGAATCAACAAATTTATGAAGAACGTTTTTATCATAATACAGAGTTCTTCACTATCTTCCTCACTCAAACAAAATAACTCTTCCGCAACTTTTCTGAGTTCTATTTTTTTCTTGAGAAAATTAGCCATTAGAGGATAAAAACTAAAGGCACCTACCAAGAAATGCATCTCACACAGTATACAAAAAGAATGGCTTTACAGAGGTCAAGAAAGAGGCAGAGGTATATGTTACTTTCACCTATTTTTATGATCAGAACCGTCGGTTATTGAAAGGTCGAGTCTCAGATTCATTCCCTGAGAAATCAGAAGAGCTTTTGACAGAGTAATCTGCACTGTACATTCCTGTCTCTGAGTTGTTATCAAAACCAAACGCCATTTTTCTGAACTTCATAATGTCTTGGTTGTATTGCCCTGAATCATAAGTTGTGCTTTGCCCAACTTTGATTCCATTGCTAATATCTCCTGAGTCTTCGTCGCAGTCCAGTGCTCTCACAACCTTAGTTGACCAATGAGGTAAGTTTTCAGATATGATGAAACTAGAATCAAGAACTGCATAGAGCAATCACTTGTTGCTATATATGTGAGCTTTGGACTTTTAGTTAGTCAGAATTTACCTGAACCATGCGTGGACGTTTTGGACCAGAATGTCTAACACATGCAGCAGCTGTCTCAATCATTCTGAAGACTTCATGCTCTACATAACGCTTTTCGAGCCGTCTATCAATCAATTCGCTAAAATCTCCGGTCTCAATGGCTTTAAGAAGCAGCGGGCGTGCCTGTGAGTTCATGTATAAGTACTGCATGAGTGAACTAGAGAAATCTTTTACTGTAATGTATGAAGATTGTTTTTTTACCCATTCGACTAAACTCTCTTCTCCTAGAGGCTGACTCTGATCAACTGGTTTCCGTCCAGTTACAAGCTCTAAGAGAACCACCCCGAACGAGAAAACATCAGATCTATCAGTCAGTTTTCCACTAGAGGCATATTCCGGCGCTAGGTACCTGAACACAACACATATTAGTCTTGAATCTTATCCAGTGGGATACTAGGAAATTTTTTATCTGACGCTAGAGAAAGAAACTTGTCTTCAATCATGGGATCAACACGGTCCATTTTTGGAGTAGAGTTTGTGAAGACTGTTTGCTTACCCGAAGGTTCCCATAACGCGAGTTGATACGTGAGTTTGTGTTGTATCATTGAGTCTAGCAAGTCCAAAATCAGCAACCTAAACACCCGGAAAAACAACAAACAAAAAACCAAGAACATGTCTCATCAACTAATTACAGAGTCACAGAATGGAGTTAAAGTATAGGACTTTTTCGTTATTACCTGAGCTTCATATTCATCATCCAGAAGAATGTTAGCTGACTTTATGTCCCTGTGAATGATTTTTGGATGACCTGTAAAAGAAAACAAGGATGTGATTCTTGCTGATGTTATGAAGTATATGAACTATGAAGTGCTTAACCAAAACACACACAAAAACAAAAGATGTGAAGGCTGTAATTTTGTTTGCGTTTGAACTATTAGCGGTTTCTTAACATATGGATGAGGAATCACTTACAGTCTTCATGCAGATACGCCAACCCTTTGGCTGATCCTATAGCAATCCGAACTCTCTTAGACCACTCTAAAACCGGCAATCCCTTTCCTATCGAGATAAAACACCATGAACTAAGTCAGCCTAACACATAAAGCTAACAAGTCTTATCTAGAACGAGAATGGTAAAAGCCACTCACCATGCAAATGATGCTCCAACGTTTGATTCGAAACAAACTCATAGATAAGCAATCTATGCGGATCAGAAATGCAGTAACCAACCAAAGAGACCAAATGGCGATGATGAACACGGCTAATGATCTCAACCTCTGCCTTAAATTCACGATCACCTTGTCCACTTCCAGCTTTAAGCTGCTTAACTGCAACAACTTTACCATCTTGTAATGTACCTTTATAAACACATCCAAATCCTCCTTCTCCAAGAATGTTATGGTGAGCAAAGCCTTGTGTTATGTTTTCGAGCTCTTCGTAACTGAAATGAGTCTGGCCAGTTCCAAGGATAGCAGAATCAAAGGCGCCACTGGATTGCATTTGATGATGAGGATAACCTGTTTGGCTCCCAAAGCTGTTTCCCATAGCTGAATGTTGTTGTTGCTGTGAGTTATACATTGAACCACCAGGACCAGAGGAGTATCTTTTATTAGGATCTTGACCGTATAAGAATCCATCTAACATCAAAAGCAAAGAAATTAAACACAATGTTGATAAAAAGCAAAGCACAGAGATGAATCAAAGAGCTAAAGGTAAGATTTTTAACCTGATTTTACAGAAAAATTAGGGTGTGGCAAGTATTGTGAGTGACCATAGCTATCAATGTTCTTCTTTTTCTTTCTTCTCACTAAGAACACAACGGCTATAAGCGCCATTATCGCGAAACCAGCTACAGCCATACCGACTACAGTCTTCCCTTGATAGCCATTGCTATCTCCATTGCTTTGGTTTGATGAAGGTGTTACTTTGCTAGGAACTGTAAGAGATGGAGATACAACAGGTCCACCGGAAGCAGTTTTGGGTGGTGCTATGTTGAATGGAGTCGGCGGCGCGTTGGGATTAACCGGAGGAGAATTGACTGGTCCTAATGGTTGAATTGGAGGAGAATTGTTAGAGTCTAACGGTGGAGCTGGAGGTGAATTGGTAGGATCTGATGGTGGAGTTGGAGGAGACGGTGGTGATTCCGGTTTTGTGGGTGAAGATGATGATGGAGGAGGTGATTGAACGTTAGGAGATGAAGGAGGAGAGTTGTTATTGGATTCATTAGGTGGAGCTGGTGGTGTTTCTGAATCCGTTGGTGAAGGAGGAGAAGGAGTGTTGTCTGATGTTGGTGGTGGCGGAGAAGGAGTTGTTGAGTCAAACGGTGGAGATTCGGAAGCTGGAGGTGGATTCGCCGTTATTGGAGGTAGAATTGAAGGTAGCGGAGGAAGCTGTGAATCTGGAGGAGGAGGCGATGGTTCTGACGGCGGTGGCGGTGATGAGTCAGCTGGTGGGCTAGGAGGAGAATTATCAGCAGGTGGAGGAGTAGAATTTCCGGATGAAGTTTCCGGTGGAGGAGCAGAATCAGCTGGTGGTGAAGAGCTCGGCGATTCGCCTGAGTCTGACATTTTTTTTTAATTTCTTCAACACTCAAAATTGATCAATAAACCCAGAAATTTCCAGATTTTGTTAAAAGATTATCTCAATTCACTGAAGAACACAATTATCTCAAGTCTCTCTTCTCCAAAACTTCCTACTTATTTCTGAGAAACAATTGAATTGAATAATTACCAAACCAAACAAAAATAATAAACGCAAAATAATATTTGATTTTCTCCTCAAAAACGGGAAAAAAAAAAAACTAAAGTTTATAAACCCAGTACCTTGAAATCAAGTGGAGAGAGAGGAGAAAATACTTAAGACGTTAATGGAGGAAGAACCTCTCTATGTCTCTCTCTCTCCTTCACTTGCTTTTCCTGGAAAAAAAAATAGGAAAAGGAAATTTTGAAGGAATCTAACAAATCGCAATGATCAATTTTTAGTGATGATAAGTCGAAGGCACGTCTCTGTGTTTTTTTTTTTTCCTCCATTGCATTGTTTCTTTTGGGATGTCAATCCATGATTCCCGGGTTACCGCGCAAATTAAACGAAATTTTAAAAGTGTTATCGGACTCTTTTCGACCCGACCCAGTAACTCGTTGAGGTTTCTAGCACGCATCTTTAGCGAGCCTTTTAATTTGTGAATGTATATGGGCCTTTATTTGATATACGTTATTGAAGCCCATGTTTAATGATTTATTTTGATGAAATTGGCCGACCTTAGTTGAAATAATTCGTTTTTAACATCTTAGATGATTTAGTGCTATGTATTTTGCAATTGGTGTAAGTCATTAACTTGTGGTTATTGCTCATCGTAAAAAAAAGGGTTGACTTCAGTAAACCCCCTCAACTATTGAATCCCATTCTATATCCACCCAAACTTTTAGACTCATTACTAATCCACCCATACTATTTAAATCAAATTAATTCCACAAATTTAATAAAATCTGCTTAATTGTGTTTAGTTAACTAAAACGCGATTGAAAAATTGCATTTGCCCATGATCCGACCCGAAACCATGTTGTCCGACCCTAGAATGTTAAAACCCCAAAATTTCCAAGCCCGACAAAAACAATCTTTATCGACACGATACCTTGTTTCGACAAAAGATAATCAACAGAAGCAGTAAAGGAGAGCGAAATTGAGGAGATATAGTTGAAGGGTTCTTCGTTTTGCATCTTCATTATCGTGAAGGATAATGAAGATTTTCATCTCGCCAATATTCCTAGGTGATTCTCTAGTTATAATAAGATTCTAATTTTGCCTCCATGAGAGATTTGTGTCATTTGGCTTTTATTACATGGTCTTCATTATGTGTTGCTCATTCAACTTTCAGCAACGATGATGAAGATACAAAGTTATTGGTTATTACACATGTTGAGACGAATAAAATTGGTTGAAAAGAATAAAGTTTCAGCCATTGAATATATCACCATATGTATTTTTATCAATTTGTGTCAATATTTGGTTTGTTTGTTGTTACAGGGAGAATGCGAATGATAGAGAAAAAGAATATGAAAGTGAGAAGCAAAAAACAGAGCATGCTAAAAAACAATTTAGAACAGAGGGTGGAGAGGAAAACGTGAATGTTAATGAGGAAACTAAGAATGCTGAAGATAACAACGGTGAAGATGATGAGTTTGTAGATCGATATGAGCATGAGGTTTAGGAGTCGGTTGCTGACTTTGTTGATGAGGAGTTTATTGGCCGTAATTCTATTCCTGAAAGCTCGGATGAAGATGAGGACGACTTGGTAATAAGAGATACAAGAATGAGAAAGAGATCAAAAGATAAGCTAGCTTTGGGAACAGCTTTCTATTCGGGTTTTGAGTTTAAAGAGGCGGTGTTAGGGTATGCTCTTAGCAAAGGAAAGAACATTAGGCAAGATAGATGGGATAAAACAAAGCTTAGCTTTAAGTGTGGAATTGGAGGCAAATGTAAATGGCGGATATATTGCTCTTATGATAAGTCGAGTCAAAAGTGGTTGGTGAAGTCTAGGTACAAGTATCACAGTTGTACTCCTAATGGGAAGTGTAAGCTTCTTAAAAGTCCGGTTATAGCGACGTTGTTTCTGGACAAACTGAGGGAAGATAGTAAATTAATGCCAGAAAAAATTCAAGAGCAAATCAAGGATATCTGGAAATTAGTGGCGTCGAGAAATCAATGCCAAAGAGGAAGACTGCTGGCTTTGGCACGACTTGAAAAGGAGTACGAAGAACAGTTTGCTCATCTCCACGGTTATGTGAAAGAGATACTTGGTACAAACCCGAGATCAAGTGTGGTACTTGAAACTACACCTAATGTTGCTGGTTTAGATGTATTTAATCGGTTCTATGTGTGTTTTGAAAAAATTAGATCTACTTGGAGAGGGTATTGTCGGCTAATCATAGGGCTGGATGGCACTTTTTTTAAAGATCTTTGAAAAAATTAGATCTACTTGGAGAGGGTAAAGTCTTGGTCTTTGGCGTTTTTTAGGCTTGGAAGCTTCTGTGAGGACGTAGATAACAATTCAACTGAGTCGTTTAACTCAACTATTACCAAAGCTAGAGGTAAGGCAATAGTACCAATGTTGGAAACAATTAGAAGGCAAGCAATGCTCAGAATCGCAAAGAGAAACAAGAAATCTTTGAGGCGGCAGAAGAGGTATACAAAATATGTTGTCGAAATGCTTGAATCAGAAAAAGAGGATGCAGAGAAGTGCAGAACGATTCCTGCTACTCATGGAGTGTTTGAGGTTGTTCTTTTTGGAAATTCTTATGATGTCAACACTACAAGGAGGACATGTTCATGTGGGAAGTGGCAAATCACAGGAATACCATGTGAACATGTTTATGGTGCAATGATAGATGCAGGCTTAGATACAGAAAATTATGTCTCAGACTTCTTCTCCACATTTATGTGGCAAGAGACTTACAGTGAATCCATCAACACAGTAAGAGGACCACGTTTCTGGATGAGAGGTACTTTCAGATTAATAATCCCACCTCCAGAACCCACACTTCCTGGGAGAAAGAAAAAGAAGAAACAAACCAAGTTTCCGAGAAAGAAAGGCAAACATGAATCACCAAAGAAGAAGAAGCAGAAAGAAACACTTGGAAGGGCTGGCCGCACCATCCACTATTCAAAATGTGGTGCACCTGGACACAATGCAGCTGGCTGCAAGATACACCCAAAGAAGAAGATGAAGATGACACAAGATGAAGATGCTGCACCCGAGGAGCAGGTATGCATGATCCAGTTCTGTTTGAGACGTGTGATTTTTATGTTTTCATCTTCGTAGCTAATTCATTGATTTTGGTACTGATTTGTGTTCTTGTTTGTGTTGATAGTTTTGTGTTCATGTTGGGACTGATTTGTGTACATTTTATTTATTGGTATTCAGGCACTGTCATCATCTCAAGGGCCTGGGGCTGAAGAAGAGTGTCGAAGACAAACAACACTAAGACCTTAAGCTATATCGTTTTTTGTTTGGATTCTTATTTTATTATTGAAAGATTAACGGAAATACTGAAGTAATTTGGTTTGCTAGACTCTTGGACTAGTTTTTTTTAGTTCAGATCCTTAGTTCTTATAATATTTTTCTTGGATATTTATGCTTAAGCAATTTTAGGAGCGACGTTGTTTCTAGTTTTTCGAGCAATTTTTGAATGTATGCTTATATTTTCTGTTTTTTATCTTTCTGAAAAAAATCAATTTTATTGCTTCATTGTAAACAAACAAAAATTAGTATACAAAGTTAAAAAGGAAAGGATGATGATAAACGATAAAATTAGTATACATTCAAATCAGAGTTATGTAGTTTTCATTCACAACATAACACGAAGAATTTTTTTTTTCTGGGTTAGGATGGGTGGGTGTTAGTTTTGGGTCAGGTGGGCAAACACAATTTTGTAAACGCATTTTAGTTGATTAAACTCAATTAAATAGATTTCATTAAATTTGTGGAATTAATTTGATTTGGAAAGTATGGGTGGATTAGTAATGAGTTCAAAAGTTTGGGGAGATTAAGAGTGGGATTGAATTGTATAGGGAGTCTACCGAAGTCAACCCTAAAAAAACGTTCGCTACTTTTATTTTATTTTATTAAATTTCTGATACAATTGCCTAATGAAGCAAGTAACGTTAATCTAGTATAGGGGTAATATAGTCATTATACACATCGGGATTGAGAAGAGAGGAAAACAAATTCTTGTCGTGCAAGCAGAAAGTAACGGCACCGCTAAAAAAACCGTTTATTCTCAGACGACGACTCTGATAAAACTTTAACCACTTCTTCTACATTCTTCATTTTTTCCCCTTTTCCCAAGAAAAATTCTCTCATTTTTTTCTTTTTCTTTTTCTCTTTTTTGTCACATATTTTCGCACTTTTTTTTTTGCTCTCTACTCTGTTCTTCCTTGGTAATGGCGGCGCAGGTCGAAATTGAGGACCAAGCGTCCGTCACTAAACTTGATAATGGCGAAATCTTCGATTCACTTTCCGACGATGCAGATTCCTCGGTTTCACGCTCTAGATCTGTTTCCAACACCGACTCAGTGATTCTTCTCCGTGAAGGAAACGCCGAGCACGACGTTATTAAGACGTGTTTATTCTCCGGATTAGGTACTGTTTCTAGCGACACTACGATCGTGACGATTCGTAAAAACTCATCGGAAGGAATCACGACGAGAGCTAAGTATCTTTCGTTTAGGATTTTTACTGAAGCAATGGCGAGGAAACACGGCGGTGATGCTAATGTGAAATACGGTTGGTACGCTGGCTCTAAAAAAGAGATCGAAGGTATTATCTCTTACGGTTTTAGCAATCGTGAGGTTGGGAAGTTCGAGAACGACGCTGGCTCTTACGGAATCGGAATCCATTTGGTTCCTTCTAAGTGCTCTCTTCTTGCGTAAGTCCAATTTCTGCGTAATTTTGGGCTAATATAGTCGGATTTTAGTTGTGAACATGATCGGTGAACTCGTGCATGAGAAGAAGAGTTGATTTGATTTGAATCCTTGGTGTTGAATTTGATTTTGATATACACAAGTTTATATTGGGGAAGATTGAATTGGAAATGTATGTTGATGTAATTGAAAATGTTTTTGCAGAGCTTCGTCTACAGAGCCAGATGAACAAGGTTTAAGGCATCTTCTCTTATGCCGTTTAATCTTGGGGAAGCCTGAGATAATCATCTCTGGTTCTAAACAATCGTATCCGAGCTCGATTGAATTCGATTCTGGTGTGGATGATCTCCAAAATCCTCGAAACTATGTCGTATGGAGCTGTGACATGAATTCGTATATTCTCCCGAGCTATATCGTTAGTTTTAGGTCTCCAAGTCTCAGAGGTATGAACACTTTCTTTCTTCAATGTCTATTGTATTGTGATTCATAACGCTAATTGTTGTATATTGTTTCAGTAAGTAGAGGTGGTTTTGCTGCAAGGCCAAGCTCGCCATGGGTTAGTTTTGCCGCCCTCATGTCATTGCTGTCCAAATCCATGGAACCTTCAAGAATGAACTTGATCAACAGAAATTACGACGATTTTCGGGTATAGATTTCATTTCATTTCATTCCAATAGCTTATTGTATGTTTCTTATATTGTAAACTCAATTAATTAGATCCAATGTGGGTTTATTGCAGAAACGAAAGATCAGGAGAGACCAATTGATTAGGAAGATGAGAGAAGTTGCTGGAGATAATCTTTTGGCTGAGATTATTAAGAATCACAGAGACAAAAACACGGTCAAGAATTAAAAAAAGGGTAAGCAAAGTCTATTATTCTCAGCTAATCAAAGTAATGAAAAGTGAAAGTTCTTATTCTTTCTTATTGAGCAAGGATTGTTTTATTTTTTTAGGGTATATATGAAAGTGATATTTTTTTTCTTGTCAAACTCCACATCAGCTTATATAACTTTATACGTGTGTTGATTGTTGATCCAACTCATCAATGTTTGAGACCATTCGATTGCTTTCATTAAACTTATAGAAATTAAGAAATGTCTTTTCCTTGTAGAATATTATAGCATTGACCTTCTTTTCACACGTGTGACAGATGACAAGAAAAAATCAATAGAAGAACACACACGTTTTAGACGTACATAAGACAGGTCAATCAAATGAGGAAGGAACTTGTTATATGAGAGTTTTAAAGCATTTTTTTTTTACTATTGGATGGTATAGTTTCTGTTAGTGACACAAAACAGAGGATCATGATATTTTCTATGTGATTGAAGAAATTCAAAAATCATAATCTCTTTAATTACATCGTCTTAGCATTCGTAAATCTCCTCCGTTTACTCCTCCTATGCGATCTCCATCTTTCTTTAATGTCCTCGGCTTTGCTCTTCTCCAATACGACGACGTTTTTGCCTTGATCTTCAATACGACCTCCTCCTCCTCGGAGCCTAGCAGCTTCAGCGAGAAGATCTTCAATCATACTCTCTGTGGTCTTAACTGTGATCCCACGAATGTACCAAGAAAGCGGAGGCGGAGTAAGAATAGCAGAAGGCTGAAACATCTGATCCATTGTCACTTTCGACCCGATCCTTCTTCGCCCGTTGCTACATCTATCGTAATCTTCTCGAGTTTTTGGTTTCGAGGTCTCACATAAATGTTCATCTATAAACAATGGCTCCACTTTCCAACAACCCTCAAACACTTTCATGAACATTGTTTTCTCTTGCTTATAATTTGACTGGTCTCAATAAGAAAGAAAGAGAGAAAACATAAATTGAGTTTGTGAAGACAGAACAAAAAGATTGTTTCTTTCACAAGGATATAAAATCTTTTATCTTACGGTGAGATTTTTTCGGTTTTCTTGGACAATTAGATGTACAGGGAGCGTTCCAGCCCACCAAAGGAACTTCCAGGTCGCAGCTTGCTTCACTTCTACGGTCTGCTTTAGTCCTTGGTCGATCAAAACTTTTCTCGATATATTTTCCTGTTTCGGATTAAGATCTCTTTCTCAAGTTATTTGCTGTAATACTCAATTCAAATCAAACAAAACAAGACCGTGAGCAATGTACAATACCTTGATGTTTTTGAAGTATATTTTGTTGTTTGGATGAGTGAAAATGTTGTAGACTGATTCTGGAGGCAATCCTACGTTTACTTCCACGTTCAAATGGCAAAACAAACCATTTTGTGATTTCACCTTCAAACATAAAAATTTAACAAATTTGTTTTAAACACTTTCTATTTGTTTTTCTGAATTCAACCGAGTCTAATCTTATTACCTGCACTTTACGAGGTTGATCAATCCATGAAGGATTATCTCTCCAAGCTTGTAATTGCTTCTCTAATTTCTCCTCGTATTTGTGCAGATCGTGAATAGTCTCTATCTCTGACGTTGACTTAATCAAGCTTGGTTCTTTAACATTCCTTAATCTATTGAACTCAGCCTACACCAACAACTGATATATTGTGTTTTTAGCATCTTAATAGCTTTGTTTCTAACTCATTTTCATTACATTTCGCATGATTTCTAGGCATTAGGTGCATACTCTAGTGTAGTTTGCATTTGCATGTCGTTTTGCAGGTTTTGCTTGGAAATGGAGCTAAGAAGTGCAATTACATAGCTAAATGGAGTGAGGGATGAAGTTAGAAGGTCCGAGGCTTGCCAGCGGTCAGGTCCAGCGGTCCAGCAAGACATTCGGAACCCCGCCATCCGTTATGCTCACAAGGCCATAGCCCACACATTCTTTGCGAGAAGAGAAACGGGAACGATGAAGGATCCGGAGATGAAATTTCTTATGGTGGGACTTGCACCATTGCTGAAATTTCTCAATGATAGTCGAGGCATCGAGGCCAACATAGTTGACGTGAGTGTGGTCGGGATTTTTGTACGTTACCTTCTCTACATCCAAGATTGGGTCATGACTACACCGGATAAAACGCCTCAAGTAAGCATTGGAGGCTTGCTAACACCGCTCTTCCAAGCTAAGGGAGTTGAGCTAACCGGTAAGAGAGTCCCGCTCGAGAGTATAGACGTGCAATACCTCACCCGGACGCATTTCCTTTGCGGATCACTTGGCACATCCTTCGGATACAAGTTTCAACGCACAGCCAACGAGGCCAAGAAGTTTCTTCTACCAAACATCACCTACACATCTCTTGGGACCGAAGACAACATCCGATTCATCTACGACGAGCCTATCTTATATGATGTTTTACGCGATGGAGCGCTCACTAGAATCGGGAAGAGCATGGGTGAGAGCTCGACACAAGTTCCACAGGACCTTGGACCCGGAGACGAGGACATACCACCACCGCGCGAGAGAGTGTATGGGAGCGCGAGATATGATTTCCAGCCTTGGGACGAACCGATCCCCCCTCGTCAACCCGCTCTACAAGCCGCCCACAAGCACATCAACTTGCTTCAACGACTGTGCAAATGGCAAGGAAGGACACTCAAAAAAGTCATGAACCAAGTGAAATACTTGACTAGAGAAGTGCGGGAACTCAAAGGCGGCTGCTCTAGTACCCGACGGGATGACGTAGCTGACACGGGCATGGGACAAAGAGAAAACGAGGACTTACACCAAGAGGATCCGGAGCCCACGAGAGATGATACCGAGGTCCCGATGGAGGATGATGCTGGGACGAGACACTCCTTTCAAGGAGAACCGAACCCAACGGACGATGATCAAGAGCCAGCCCGAGCCTCCTCGTACGAGCCGCGCCAAAGATGGAGGAACAGACGTGCGACCCGCTCACCCACACCACCGCTCCCGCCTCGAGCAATGAGTCGTATTCATTCGGCTCCGACACTTGGTACTAGGTACCACCCCCTTCCCTTGTGTAGTCTTATTCTCGGATTTATTCTCGCACCGAGACGGTGCGAAATAAGTTTGGGGGAGAGACTCGGTTGTAAATGTCATGTTTTCAGTCTTGCATTGTTAATAGCTATGTTTAAAAAAAAAAAAAAAACCAAAATTTTTTTTTGAAAAATTTCGAAAAAACAAAAAAAAATTTCATATAGTTTGCATTGTCATTTTTATCATTTAGGATCGAGTCTAGAAGCATATAGGATTGAATTTCCATTTGCATAGGGGGCAATGATTAAAACTACCATGAGAAGTCCTTAGCTTAAGGCGCGATCACCTTGATAATAGTCTTGTAGCGCTTGTTTAATCTTGAAATGCTTGAATCTTTGCTCTTTGATCTTTTCAACTCGAAAGATAGTCACATAGGTCGAAACTTGCTAGCTTGCATTCAACTCTATTTAAGTGGAACTTAATCTGGACTTAATTATCTCGCTTAGGGCTTCGAAATGCGCTTTCATAGTCACTTTAAAATACTTGAGCTTCTTATTCACTTTGCCACTCTTTGTTGACTCAAGTAGCTATCCTCATCATTAGGATAGTCCCACACCATAAACCCAAAGCTTTTGTTCTGACCATCGCTATTCTTGTGTGTATGTGAGGCCTCTTTCTTGATAATGTTTACATGGGCAAAAACTTGAGAGTATTGGAGACGACAAGGCTTAACCTCTATTATAGGAGCTAGAACATCAATGGCTAGCATCTAAGTGCGGAATTGAGAAAATATGTAGAGTGTTAGGTGGTTTAGTTTGTACTTGGTGATGGTGATTGAGAGATGAAAAAGAAAGTGAGGGTTAAGGGATGAAGTTAGACTCTAAGGGAATTCAATTAAGATATGTGATTTAGACTCTAAGTGTTGTAATGTACCTTGATTGCTTCCTCCAAAATAAAATAAAAAAAGAAAAAAGAATGAGGAAGCCAAGGTGTAAGGAAAAGAGATGAATAGAGTCATTGTTTGAATAAGGAAAATGATTCCCTTTAGAGAGTTATTAAAAAAAAAAAAAAAAAAAAAAAAAAAAAAAGGGTTGGGGTTAGTGAAAGAAAAGAAAGAAGTGAAAAGGGGTTTTAGAGATATGCATCTAAGGATGAGAGTGGGAGTTTGATTAGGGAGAAGAAGTTTAGGATCGGGTAGAACGATAGAGGTTGAACTTGTATGCATGAATTGTGTCCGGTCTTAGATGGATTTTGCCTAATGTCAAACATTCCTTGTGTTTTTGAGAGAAACCCTTCACTAATGAAGAAAACCACCTCTAAATGGCCTTCCCCTAAACCAATTGAAAGCGATTGACAACCCCTTAGCGAGACTGCACGCATAACTTTAATTGAATGTCAAAGAGTTGATTGAATAATTGCTTGTGTAGATTTCTGATTTCTGTCCTAGAGCAATCAGAAAATTAGAAGTTGCGATAAGAGTAAGGTGGATGGTTGATTAGAGGTTCGAACTTGTGTTGCTTGATGCCCAGTTTGGCTTAATTGATTATCTGGGTTGTATGGTGCTGGTAGCTTGGTGAACTTTCTCGTGGTTATGAGTCCTCGCCTTGAACCTTTCTCCGGCTTGAATTTTTGTTGTTTGCTTGCGACGAAGCAAAAAGGCAAGTTTGGGGGAATTGATATATTGTGTTTTTAGCATCTTAATAGATTTGTTTCTAGCTCATTTTCATTACTTTACGCATGATTTCTAGGCATTAGGTGCATCCTCTAGTGTAGTTTGCATTTGCATGTCGTTTTGCAGGTTTTGCTTGGAAATGGAGCTAAGGAGTGCAATTA
The DNA here is from genome assembly GCA_028015245.1 of Cardamine occulta. Classification (NCBI taxonomy): domain Eukaryota; kingdom Viridiplantae; phylum Streptophyta; class Magnoliopsida; order Brassicales; family Brassicaceae; genus Cardamine; species Cardamine occulta. The sequence goes on along the minus strand of CM051364.1, from coordinate 19,232,934 downwards.
CATAGCTAAATGGAGTGAGAGATGAAGTTAGAAGGTCCGAGGCTTGCCAGCGGTCAGGTCAATGATCCAGCAAGACCATGAGACTCCAGCGGTCTCTCAATGATTCGACAAAGGCGTCCACAGGAGTTTCTGAAGGTTTGGTGGATCACCCCCTGCAGCCAAGGCCGACCGAAGGATCCCAGCGGTCAAGTCCAGCGGTCAAGACAGACCGCTGGGATGCCCGAAAATTAGATTTATTTTCCTTAAACCGGATTTATTCGGATTTGTATCTTTTTAATTAAACCAATTTAGTGTTTTGAGGCTATAGATAGCCAACAAGAACCAAGATTTAGGGGGGGGGCTTTATTTTTTTCCTTTTGAGAGAGAATTGAGAGAAAAACCTTGTATGAATCCTATTTTCAATAATCTAAGTTTGGATTTCTCTTCAATTCTTCTATCTAATTAAAACTCTGAATCATGTTGATCCAAGCACAAATCCAATTGCTTTGTGTTGGCATGATCATGAGTGAGTAGTCATTCTAGATCCTTGGGGTTGATGGATTAGGGTGATTATGACCTAGGTTGATGGAGTTTTAGGATTGCTAGTCAATTATTCATTCTTAATATGAGTTTTAAATACTAGATGAACCCTGATCAAGTTTGTTTAGGACTTAGGATTTTTATGACCGAGGGGTGTTTGTTAAAATTCCTGAAATAGATTATTAAGTGCTAATCACTCCTTACATACGAGAGTATTTGTCTAGGATGTTTAGTGGCTAGTTAAACTTGCTAAGAATGCTCACTGTTTAATCTTTGGCTAACGAGAGTTATTGTCTGAGGATTAACTAGTGAAGATACTTTTGTCACGAGAGTGGACTAGTTTGCAATAGTGTTTAAGGCCTATAAATTGGAATTGAGTAGTTAAGATTGAACTCCATTGACTGAATTAGTAATCGCCTTTGCATATCCATCATATCCCTTGGTTCTACCTTTAGTTATATTAATCAAAAGTCATTTGTTTCTGCTTAATTTAGTTTGAATTTATTTACAAAGTTTGATTTCAAAAATCCAATATTTTTTATTAGCTTAGCTCAAGATATAACTTGCATTGTTATTGTGTTGAATCTTGCTTCCTCGTGGATTCGACTCTTAAGTATTACAACGATACTTAGGGTTATTTGGTAACCCGGATTGAAAAATCCTACTATCAAATTGGCGTTCTTGACGGACGCGATTTAACCATTAACATTTGGTTTTGTTTTGCGACTAAGTTTACTTTTATTTCAGTTACTGATTTTTCTTTCTTTTCTTTCTTACTAGGTGCATGAACCTGAGAAGTCGCGGACCAACAAATCCTATTGACCGAGTGGACGATATAAGACAATTGGAACGTGCTCATAGTAGGGCAAGGAGAGAACAAGAACGGTTAGCTCAGGAAGAACAAGCAGAGATGGCCGATAACAGGAACATACCCAATGATCATGACGATGGTGAACGTAGAGCAGAAGGTGGAAACCCGCAAGTACACCCTCAGAGACCTCGTCAGAACATTGGTGCTTACGATGAACCGCACACACATGGTCACCGAACCGGCATTCAGCCGCCTCCAGTAGACAACCACAACTTTGAGATCAAAGCAAGTCTTATCAACATGGTTCAAGGCTCGAAATTTCATGGTTTGCCAATGGAGGATCCCCTTGATCACTTGGATCAGTTTGATAGGTTCTGTGGTACTACGAAGATGAATGGCGTCTCTGAAGATGCCCTCAAGCTACGCCTCTTCCCATTTTATTTGGGGGAGAAAGCTCATACTTGGGAGAAGAACTTACCTCCAGATTCTATTACAACTTGGGATCAGTGCAAGAAGGCGTTTCTGGGTAAAATTTTCTCTGCTACACGTACTAACCGGTTGAGGAATGAGATATCAAGCTTTACTCAGCGTGGTAATGAGAGTTTCAGCGAAGCTTGGGAAAGATTCAAGGGTCTTACTTCTCAGTGTCCACACCATGGCTTCACACCGGGTAGTCTCTTGGGAACTCTTTACCGAGGAGTCTCGCCAAAGTATAGAGCTCATCTTGACATTGCTAGTAGGGGAAATTTCTTGGGTTAAGAAGCTGAAGATGGTCTGAATCTGGTGGAGAGTCTTGCGACTAGTGACAGTAACTATGGAGGAGAAGACTATGATAGAAGCTCGAGAGATGGTAGTGAGGCGAACGAGAGGCACCGTAGAGAGATGAAAGCTTTGAATGAGAAGATGGATAAGTTGCTGCAAGTGTCTCAGAAGCAAGTTTATTTTGTTGGTGACAATGAGGGGTCTCAAAGGTATCAAGATGCTGGTGATGTGGGTTATGAAGATGCACAAGAGGAGATGAACTACATTGGTGGTCAAGGACAAGGTTTTAACAAGGGTTTCAATCCCAACTATAGGAACCATCCAAACTTCTCCTATAGAAACCCAAATGTGGAGAATCCACAAGACCAGACTTACCCATCTGTGAGACCTCAAGGAGGAAATCAACAAGGAAACTTTCAAGGCAATAATCAGCAAGGGAACTATCAGGGAAACAACCAAGGGAACTTCAGGCCTAGAGCCCCCTTCGCGCCTAACCAAGCTTTCTATCCGAACCAGAGTCAAGCCAGTGCTTCTAAACCAAGTTCAGATGACACTAATGCAATGCTTAAGAAGATATTAGAGAATCAAAGCAGAGGAGCAATGAAGCTCACAACTCAGATGACAACAATCCACAACAAAGTTGATGGGGTTTACTAAGACCTCAATGCCAAGTATGAGAGCCTGTCTTCCCAAGTTGCTCAAATGAGCAGCTCCTCTTCTAAGCGTCCTATTGGTGTGCTACCGGGCAAATCAGAGACTAACCCAAAGGAATATGCGAATGCAATTACTCTTAGATGTGGGAAGAAGTTACCTAGTGGAGACAGCAATGTGGACAATGCCAAAGAAAGAGGGGAGGTAGTGATTGAGGTTGAGGATGAAACTGGGACAGTAAATGACGAGGAAAGACTGAAAGAGAAAGTGGAAGACACCGGGATAGATGTGGAGAAAGTGGTGTTAGAAAAGGGTAAAGGAAAAGTAGTAGAAGAAGTTACCAAGGACAATATAGGGGTGTCAACTCCAAAAACGGGTTCAACTTTTTCTAAGAAGGAAAAACTCTTTGTACCACCTCCCTATGAACCGAAGCTTCCGTTTCCAGGCTGGTTCAAGAAGCAACTCATGGAGAAGTATCGAGCCATGTTCGATAAGCAAATGAAAGAGGTAACAGTCACAATGCCTCTGCTCGATGCCTTTGTGCTCTCACCACCGTACAGCAAGTTTCTCAAAGATGCTGTGAAAGAGAAGAAGACTCAAATGGAGAGCATGGTGCTCCTTACTCATGAGTGCAGCGCTATCATTCAGAGGAAAGTGATAGCAAAGAAAAAAGAAGATCCAGGGAGTTTTACTTTGCCTTGTTCACTCGGTCCACTATCATTCAACCGATGTCTTTGTGATTTATGAGCATCCGTCAGTCTAATGCCATTGTCAGTTGCTAAGCGGCTTGGTTTCACAAGATACAAGGATTACAGGATCTCACTTGTGCTGGCGGATAGGTCTATTAGGACACCCATTGGCCTACTTGAGGATCTCCTGGTCATGGTCGAACACTTTGAGATTCCGACAGACTTCATAGTGCTTGAGATGGATGAGGAACCTATGGACCCAATCATATTAGGGCGCCCATTCTTGCGTACTGCAGGGTCTCTGATTGATGTGGAAGGAGGTAAGATAAACTTGAGGTTGGGTAGAGAAGTGTTGACCTTTGATATCAACAGAGTCTTGAGGAAACCAACAATTGAGGGTCAGATATTCTACATTGAAGAGATGGATGCTCTAGCTGATGAGTTGCTAGAGGAGATTGCCTTAGAGGACTCCCTTAAAAATGCATTGACAGTGAAGAAGGGTGAGTTTGGGTTGCTGGAGATGACAAGTGAGGGGTATGAGAAGATACTTGATTCGCATCTACCATCTTGTGAGGACAACCTATTTATAGAACTGAATGAAGAGAGACATGGGGCTGCATTACTCGAAGCTAGCAATGGTAAGTCTAGCATGGAAGGAGACTGGAGTGAGCTCAAAGCACCCCAAATCGACCTCAAGCCTCTTCCCAAAGGTCTAAGGTACGCATTTCTAGGCTCTAATGACACATACTCGGTTATAATAAGTGATGAACTTAATGAGGTAGAGACTTCCGCCCTTCTAGGTGAATTGAAAAAGTTTAGAAAAGCCATAGGATACTCCCTAGATGATATTAAAGGCATCTCAGAAACCCTTTGTGTGCATAAGATCCACCTTGAGAGTGAATCAATGACTTCCATGGAGCATCAGAGGCGGTTAAACCCAAACCTCAGAGATGTAGTGCGGAAAGAGATTCTCAAACTCTTGGATGCGGGAATAATATACCCAATTTCGGATAGCACATGGGTTTCGCCGGTACATGTGGTACCAAAAAAGGGCAGAATCACGGTAGTCAAGAATGATAACAATGAGCTAATACCAACTAGAACCATAACCGGTCATAGAGTTTGTATAGACTACCGAAAATTTAATGCATCAACCCGTAAAGACCACTTTCCCCTACCCTTTATCGAACAGATGTTAGAGAGGTTAGCAAACCATCCATACTATTGTTTTCTTGACGGGTACTCGAGATTCTTTCAAATCTCGATACACCCAAATGATCAAGAAAAGACAACTTTCACATGCCCTTATGGTACCTATGCATATCGTAGGATGCCATTTGGGTTATGTAATGCCCCAGCTACCTTCCAAAGATGCATGATGTCTATTTTTTCTGATTTGATTGAGCATACTATGGAAGTGTTTATGGATGACTTCTCCGTATATGGAGATTCTTTTGCTTCTTGTCTAGCTAATCTTTACTGAGGTATTGGAGGCGGTGCTGAATAGAGCGAACCTCGTCTTGAACTGGGAGAAGTGCCATTTCATGGTGAAAGAAGGAATAGTGTTGGGACACAAGATCTCCAAGGAAGGAATTGAGGTGGACAGAGCGAAGATTGATGTAATGGTTGGTTTGGCTCCACCGAGAACAGTGAAAGACATTAGGAGTTTCTTGGGTCATGCAGGCTTTTATAGACGGTTCATCAGGGACTTTTCAAAGATTGCTAGACCTCTCACACGGTTGCTCTGCAAGGAGGTTGGTTTTAAGTTTGATAAAGAGTGCATGGAAGCCTTTGAGACAATAAAGAAATAGCTAGTGAGTGCACCTATTATTCAAGCACCAGATTGGAGTATCCCTTTTGAGATAATGTGCGATGCTAGCGACTATGCAGTTGGAGCAGTTCTGGGACAGCGGAAAGAGAAGAAGTTTCATGTGATATACTATGCTAGTAAAACTCTCGATGATGCACAGGTGAAATATGCCACGACGGAGAAAGAGCTGCTAGCTATAGTATTTGCTTTTGAGAAGTTTCGGTCTTACTTGGTTGGCTCCAAGGTCATTGTGCACACAGATCATGCAGCATTGAGACACCTCTTGGCGAAGAAGGATGCAAAGCCGAGATTACTGAGATGGATCTTACTTCTCCAAGAGTTCGATCTGGAGATTAAAGATAAGAAGGGAACTGAAAATGGCGTTGCTGATCACCTATCTAGAATGAGAGTTGTTGATGACATACCAATCAATGATTCTTTGCCTGAGGAACAACTTCTAGCGATCACTGTACTACATTCTACCTCGATACCCTGCAATCAGCTTGAGCAGGTTCCGAGTTTGAGTGCAAAACTTCCTAGGTATGGTGACATAGTGGACTATCTGGCTTGTGAAAGAGAACCACCGAACCTTGATGCTTATCACAAGAAGAAGTTCTTCAGAGACCTTGGACGGTACTATTGGGACGAGCCCTACTTGTACACTCTCTGCAAAGATAACCTATCTGGGAGGTGTGTTCTTTGAAGAAGAAGTTGAGGGTATATTGACGTTGTGCCACGGTTCAACCATTGGGGGACATTTCACCAATTTCAAGACGGTTCAAAAGGCACTCCAGGCTGGGTTTTGGTGGCCAACTATGTTCAAGGACGCGTTTGACTTCATCTCGAGGTGTGATCCTTGCCAAAGGAAAGGAAACATAAGCAAGAGAAACGAAACTCCTCAAACCCCAATCCTAGAAGTGGAGATATTTGATGTGTGGGGAGTTGATTTCATGGGACCATTCCCATCATCTTACGGTAACCAATACATCCTTGTGGCGGTAGACTATGTTTCGAAGTGGGTAGAGGCTATAGCAAGCCCCACAAATGACGCCAAGGTTGTGCTGAAGCTTTTCAAATCAATCATCTTTCCAAGGTTTGGTGTACCGAGATGTGTAATCAGTGATGGTAGTTCTTATTTCATCAACAAGGTGTTTGAGAGTTTGTTGAAGAAGCACGGTGTGAAACACAAGGTAGCAAGTCCGTATCACCCGCAGACATGTGGTCAAGTCGAGCTTTCTAACCGAGAGATCAAAGCAATCCTGGAGAAGACAGTGAGCACTACTAGGAAAGATTGGTCAGTGAAACTTGATGATGCATTATGGGCCTACAGAACAGCTTACAAGACCCCAATAGGTACCACGCCATTCAACCTTCTATATGGGAAGTCTTGTCACCTCCCTGTTGAGCTAGAGTACAAAGCAATGTGGGCGACCAAGCTGCTCAACTTTGATATCAAGACCGCGGAGGAGAAGCGCTTGATACAGCTGCATGAGTTAGATGAGCTGAGACTTGAAGCTTATGAAAGCTCAAAAATCTACAAGGAGAGAACCAAGGCCTTTCATGATAAGAAGATAGTGCCAAGGAACTTCAAAGAAGGTGATGAAGTCCTTCTGTTCAACTCTCGCTTGAAGCTCTTTCCCGGAAAGCTCAAGTCTCGGTGGTCGGGTCCCTTTGTTATTGGAGAGGTACGTCCCTATGGCGCTGTTGTTTTGAAGAACAAGGACGGTACAGGGTTTGTTGTGAATGGTCAGAGGTTGAAGCCGTATTTGGCAAATGTCACATCGAGGGAAGGTGCAACTGCATATCTCTCGGATCCACCATCCCAATAGACGCCAAGGCAAGTCGAGCTCATGACATTAAACGAGCGCGCTTGGAAGGCATTCCCATGGTATCCTTGTACATATTTTTCTTTCATTTTATCTTTTTACATCATGTTTTTGACTAATAGGTTCAGATATTGCCAAGGGAAGGTGGAATAAGAAGTGTTTGGAGCAATTTCTACGCCAGCGGTCGACCCCTGCGGTCAAGACAGACTGCATCACTACTATGGTCAGCTCCAGCGGTCCAGCATGACCGTAGGAGGCTCGAACTATTTTTACAGAACGTTTGGTGGAGCTGTTGCTGCGGTCTAGACAGATCGAAGAGAACCTGCGTTATACTCCAGCGGTCTAGACAGACCGAAGGCTCCCAGCGGTCACTTCCTGCTGTCAGAACAGACCGCTGGCGAGCCCAGGTAAGTCTCCTTATTTTGATTTTCGGTTTAAATTGGTTCATTAAAGACAAACCACTTCGATTTTAAATTTGTTTTTACATTATTCTCCTCCCAAAATCGATTTTCATCGACACCCTTCTCATTATTTTTCAAAACCTTCAATCTAAAACCTTGAAAACTCAAGAACTTTCTCAATTCTCAAGTGTTTTCCGTGATTTCAATTGCTAAATCCGAGTTTTTCAAGCATCTGTTGAGTAATCCCTGCTTCATTCCTCATCTAGTTCATCCATTCATCCGAATCTAAGGTGATAATGACTAAAGTAAGAAGAGAAGAGGACAATGAGGAATCAAGGAGAAGAGCTAAGGGTAAAGGAAAGGCTACCGCCTCTCAAGAGCGGTCACGTAAGGGAAAGGCGAAGGCGATCGAACCATCGGGAGATGCTAGTGGTCCCGAGGATCCCCGACCTCAACAGTACACACTTGCCCAACGGAAGGCGAGGTTTTCCCAACTGGAAAGGGAACGGAGTCTTAAATTTGTTGCGACTCGATATCCGGACGAGGAGTTTTTGATGCAAGCGGGGCTTTATGAGGATGTTCATGCGATCTTTGAGTATATGGGGCTTGCCAAGTTCATGAGTCTAGCCTCCGATACCTATGCCGACCTAACCAAAGAGTTCCTTATTACCTTTAGAGCTCGGGAGAACAAGCCCCAGGAGCTTGAGTGGGATGATGTCGGATACATTGAGTTCATGGCAAACCGGAGGTGGTACACGGTCACTTATAAGGAGCTGAGCGATATCTATGGCCTCCCAAGAGGCATACATCTATCCACAGGCAGGTCTGATACCGAGCCATTCCTCGTGTGGGGGACGATTGGTTCTGGGCATTACTCCAAGGGTCTCACGAAATTGACAAACATTCGGAACCCCGCCATCCGTTATGCTCACAAGGCCATAGCCCACACATTCTTTGCGAGAAGAGAAACGGGAACGATGAAGGATCCGGAGATGAAATTTCTTATGGTGGGACTTGCACCATTGCTGAAATTTCTCAATGATGGTCGAGGCATCGAGGCCAACATAGTTGACGTGAGTGTGGTCGGGATTTTTGTACGTTACCTTCTCTACATCCAAGATTGGGTCATGACTACACCGGATAAAACGCCTCAAGTAAGCATTGGAGGTTTGCTAACACCGCTCTTCCAAGCTAAGGGAGTTGAGCTAACCGGTAAGAGAGTCCTTCCGAGATATAGGCGTCAGATACCTCACCGGACGCATTTCCTTTGCGGATCACTTGGCACATCCTTCGGATACAAGTTTCAACGCACAGCCAACGAGACCAAGAAGTTTCTTCTACCAAACATCACCTACACATCTCTTGGGACCGAAGACAACATCCGATTCATCTACGACGAGTCTATCTTATATGATGTTTTACGTGATGGAGCGCTCACTAGAATCGGGAAGAGCATGGGTGAGAGCTCGACACAAGTTCCACAGGACCTTGGACCCGGAGATGAGGACATACCACCACCGCGCGAGAGAGTGTATGGGAGCGCGAGATATGATTTTCAGCCTTGGGACGAACCGATCCCCCCTCGTCAACCCGCTCTACAAGCCGCCCACAAGCACATCAACTTGCTTCAACGACTGTGCAAATGGCAAGGAAGGACGTTCAAGAAAGTCGTGAACCAAGTGAAATACTTGACTAGAGAAGTGCGGGAACTCAAAGGCGGCTGCTCTAGTACCCGACGGGATGACGTAGCTGACACGGGCATGGGACAAAGAGAAAACGAGGACTTACACCGAGAGGATCCGGAGCCCACGAGAGATGATACCGAGGTCCCGATGGAGGACGATGCTGGGACGAGACACTCCTTTCAAGGAGAACCGAACCCAACGGACGATGATCAAGAGCCAGCCCGAGTCTCCTCGTCTGAGCAGCGCCAAAAGCGGAGGAAGAGGCGTCGACCACCCACACCACGCCTCCGAGCAATGAGTCGTATTCATTCGGCTCCATCACTTGGTACTAGGTACCACCCCTTCCCTTGTGTAGTCTTATTCTCGGATTTATTCTCGCACAGGCGGTCTGAAATAAGTTTGGGGGAGACTCGGTTGTAAATGTCATGTTTTCAGTCTTGCATTGTTAATAGCTATGTTTAAAAAAAAAAAAAAAAAACCAAAATTTTTTTTTGAAAAATTTCGAAAAAACAAAAAAAAATTTCATATAGTTTGCATTGTCATTTTTATCATTTAGGATCGAGTCTAGAAGCATATAGGATTGAATTTCCATTTGCATAGGGGGCAATGATTAAAACTACCTTGAGAAGTCCTTAGCTTAAGGCGCGATCACCTTGATAATAGTCTTGTAGCGCTTGTTTAATCTTGAAATGCTTGAATCTTTGCTCTTTGATCTTTTCAACTTGAAAGATAGTCTCATAGGTCGAAACTTGCTAGCTTGCATTCAACTCTATTTAAGTGGAACTTAATCTGGACTTAATTATCTCGCTTAGGGCTTCGAAATGCGCTTTCATAGTCACTTTAAAATACTTGAGCTTCTTATTCACTTTGCCACTCTTTGTTGACTCAAGTAGCTATCCTCATCATTAGGATAGTCCCACACCATAAACCCAAAGCTTTTGTTTTGACCATCGCTATTCTTGTGTGTATGTGAGGCCTCTTTCTTGATAATGTTTACATGGGCAAAAACTTGAGAGTATTGGAGACGACAAGGCTTAACCTCTATTATACGAGCTAGAACATCAATGGCTAGCATCTAAGTGCAGAATTGAGAAAATATGTAGAGTGTTAGGTGGTTTAGTTTGTACTTGGTGATGGTGATTGAGAGATGAAAAAGAAAGTGAGGGTTAAGGGATGAAGTTAGACTCTAAGGGAATTCAATTAAGATATGTGATTTAGACTCTAAGTGTTGTAATGTACCTTGATTGCTTCCTCCAAAATAAAATAAAAAAAGAGAAAAGAATGAGGAAGCCAAGGTGTAAGGAAAAGAGATGAATAGAGTCATTGTTTGAATAAGGAAAATGATTCCCTTTAAAGAGTTATTAAAAAAAAAAAAAAAAAAAAAAAAAAAGGTTGGGGTTAGTGAAAGAAAAGAAAGAAGTGAAAAGGGGTTTTAGAGATATGCATCTAAGGATGAGAGTGGGAGTTTGATTAGGGAGAAGAAGTTTAGGATCGGGTAGAACGATAGAGGTTGAACTTGTATGCATGAATTGTGTCCGGTCTTAGATGGATTTTGCCTAATGTCAAACATTCCTTGTGTTTTTGAGAGAAACCCTTCACTAATGAAGAAAACCACCTCTAAATGGCCTTCCCCTAAACCAATTGAAAGCGATTGACAACCCCTTAGCGAGACTGCACGCATAACTTTAATTGAATGTCAAAGAGTTGATTGAATAATTGCTTGTGGAGATTTCTGATTTCTGTCCTAGAGCAATCAGAAAATTAAAAGTTGCGATAAGAGTAAGGTGGATGGTTGATTAGAGGTTCGAACTTGTGTTGCTTGATGCCCAGTTTGGCTTAATTGATTATCTGGGTTGTATGGTGCTGGTAGCTTGGTGAACTTTCTCGTGGTTATGAGTCATCGCCTTCAAACCTTTCTCCCGGCTTGAATTTTGTTGTTTGCTTACGGACAAGCAAAAGGCAAGTTTGGGGGAATTGATATATTGTGTTTTTAGCATCTTAATAGCTTTGTTTCTAACTCATTTTCATTACATTTCGCATGATTTCTAGGCATTAGGTGCATACTCTAGTGTAGTTTGCATTTGCATGTCATTTTGCAGGTTTTGCTTGGAAATGGAGCTAAGGAGTGCAATTACATAGCTAAATGGAGTGAGGGGTGAAGTTAGAAGGTCCGAGGCTTGCCAGCGGTCAGGTCCAGCGGTCCAGCAAGACCGAAAGACTCCAGCGGTCTCCCAGTTCGAGACACACAAGAGCGTCCACAGGAGTTTCTGAAGGTTTGGTGGATCACCCCTGCTAAGGCCGACCGAAGGATCCCAGGTCAAGTCCGTGATCAAGACAGACCGCTGGGATGCCCGAAAATTAGATTTATTTTCCTTAAACCAGATTTATTCGGATTTGTATCTTTTTAATTAAACCAATTTCGTGTTTTGAGGCTATAGATAGCCAACAAGAACCCAGATTTAGGGGAGGCTTTATTTTTTTCCTTTTGAGAGAGAATTGAGAGAAAAACCTTGTATGAATCCTATTTTCAATAATCTAAGTTTGGATTTCTCTTCAATTCTTCTATCTAATTAAAACTCTGAATCATGTTGATCCAAGCACAAATCCAATTGCTTTGTGTTGGCATGATCATGAGTGAGTAGTCATTCTAGATCCTTGGGGTTGATGGATTAGGGTGATTATGACCTAGGTTGATGGAGTTTTAGGATTGCTAGTCAATTATTCATTCTTAATATGAGTTTTAAATACTAGATGAACCCTGATCAAGTTTGTTTAGGACTTAGGATTTTTATGACCGAGAGGTGTTTGTTAAAATTCCTGAAATAGATTATTAAGTGCTAATCACTCCTTACATACGAGAGTATTTGTCTAGGATGTTTAGTGGCTAGTTAAACTTGCTAAGAATGCTCCTTTGTTTAATCTTTGGCTAACGAGAGTTATTGTCTGAGGATTGACTAGTGAAGATACTTTTATCACGAGAGTGGACTAGTTTGCAATAGTGTTTAAGGCCTATGAATTGGAATTGAGTAGTTAAGATTGAACTCCATTGACTGAATTAGTAATCGCCTTTGCATATTCATCATATCCCTTGGTTCTTCCTTTAGTTATATTAATCAAAAGTCATTTGTTTCTGCTTAATTTAGTTTGAATTTATTTACAAAGTTTGATTTCAAAAACCCAATATTTTTTATTAGCTTAGCTCAAGATATAACTTGCATTGTTATTGTGTTGAATCTCGCTTCCTCGTGGATTCGACTCTTAAGTATTACAACGATACTTAGGGTTATTTGGTAACCCGGATTGAAAAATCCTACTATCAACAACAACAACAGCATAAATCATAATCTAACTCAATTATATAATTTATTGAGACTTTGGGGATACTCTGAGATGGAAATGAAAGTCTGACCTTAAGAGGCTCTTGAATTGTCTGATTGATCCAGACCAAAAATCCAGGAAATACAACATTATTTTCAAATAATTTAACGAAACCTATACCACTCTTCTCCTCTGATCTTGAAATTTCAGATCCACCCATTTGTTTCTGTAAACTTAGACTAACACAAAACAGAGAAAGATGAAAATGATAAATTCAGAGGAAACAGACGAAAGTCAACCATATGATTTGAGGGAGAAATTCCATAGAGAAGGTTTGATTAATCAAAGATTATAAATGAAACTAGTGATTAGTGATAATAATAATAATAATAAGAAGAAGAAGAATCAGTTAGGAAGAGATGGTAGTGTACCTTACGCACCAAGAACTAAAGATCTGGGACAAGTTCCATTCTCGTGAGTTCTCTCTTTCGTCGTTAAAGCATGTGCGTAAAAACAGGCGGACATTGCTTTCGACTCGTGTTTCACCTTGTCGCAGTTAAACCCGTGAAACTCTAACCTTGTCTCTTCTACAACACGACCAAAAATCGACTCTGTTTTTTTGCTATTCAAACCCAATAATTGATCTTTATTTTCTTTATTCCCTTTCCCAGTATTGTTTTTGTTGTTATTTTTACAAAAAAGTAAGTAAATGTATTTGTTGAATAAGAATTAAGATGGCGACAAAAAAGAAAGAAAGAAAAAGAATACCAACTGATATTTTTGATTTTTGCATAAACAAAGGCTGGCGGAGAGCTACGTGACATCCAAGCATTATGGACTTAAGATATGTAAATGAATGGGCCTATGAATAGTGATTCTTATAAAAAGATAACGGATCTTAGCATGTAAATACATAATTTTATTTACATGTCAAAAACGTTCGTGTAGTTAAATGTTTTAGGTGGATTCGCATGCATGATCGCATGTCACCATGCATGACATAGACTAAGGAATGGTATAGAACGTGATGTGAGCAACAACATATATCTGTTTATGATCATTTAGGCTAAGATTTTCAATGTTTGTTGTTTTCCTTTTTTTTTCTGGATATCTTGTTATATTTCCATATTCGTCGGTTGAAGTCACTAAACCTGGACTTCGATTGTTTATACCCCAATTCTGAAGTGTTCGGAGAGCAGTTTTGGTGTTCTTGATGATGATACCACGAATGTACCAAGATAGTGTCGGCAGATTAAAAGGAAGATATGGCTTAAAGTATTGGTCCATTGTCACCTTCGAAGCAATCCTTCCTTGACCGCCACTACATTTTTTTTAATCTTCCGGACTCTTCGGCTCCATGTGCTTGCACAAGCGTTCTGAATCAACATATAGTGGCTCCACTTTATAGCTACCTTCGAACACTTTCATTAATATCATTCTATCTTTCTTATATTTTGCCTGTCCACAAATAAGCAAGAGAAACCCGAGTTAAGTTTCACCAATACATAACAAAAAAACATAAACTATTGTGAAACTTCTTCCTGTAAGATCTTTTCCGTTTTCATCCACAGTTAGACTTATGGGGATAGCAAAAGACGACCCAAGGAATTTCCATTCCACGGCTGTCTTCACTTTCGCGATCTGCCTCGGTCCATCCTCCTCCATCAGAACCTTTCTTGATTTGCTCTTCTTCATAACAAAAAGAGTACTTTCTCAAGAATTGCTAAAATTAATACCATATTTGAATCTTACAATGACAAGAAAATTTAACCAGAGGTGGTCGCAAAAAAATCCCTTAGGATTAGTAATTAATGCGAAGACTGTATCAGGAGGAAATCCCAATGTCATTTCTATTCTCATATGGCAAAGACCCTTTTTTGTTGTCACCTACACACATAAGAAATAACAAAATTTTAATATCTTTATTCTTAATTTCTACCCATTCCTTTAAAATTCTAAAAGTATTGAGATTTTTTAAGATGATTTGCTATTATTACCTTCACCTTAGGAGGGGCATCATACCATGGATGCTTCTTCTCTGAAGCTATCCAAAGATATATTTGCCTTTTCTCCTCGCTGACATAAGTATCCATTTCTGACTCCGAATTAGATTTAACATTCTCAGATCTATCGGACTCGCCCTACAATTTACCGATATAGTATTTTATATAGATTTGATTTGTTGGGGTTTGATTGATGGAAATGTAACTGACCTTAGGAGGCTGTTGAATGTCCTGTTTGAACCAGCCACCAAATCCAGGAAATACACTCATTTCACTCTGAAAGTTTGGTCCAGAAATGATACTGTAGTTACCTAATTAGAGCAAATTGAGAAATCTTAGAAAGGATATTAAAATATTTTCACCATAAGATTTCAAAAAATTAAATAGTTAATACTTCATAGCATTTGTCGTAAATGATTATTTTAACTAAATGCGTTTTTGACCGTAAATAATCGATATTAATGAATTTTTTTTTTTTAACATAACCCATCTTGAGATTGATTCCGAGCACTCAGATTCAAAAAATGACTTCCCAATTAATGTTTAGGAGAAATTTCCATGTTTCCATGTCTGTCTGTTGAAAAGATTACACCTGGATTTCGAATACTGAAACCCCAACGTTGAAGTGTTACAAGCACAGTTTTGGTGTTCTTAAGAGAAGTTATGATATATGAAAGTTCAAAGAAGGCAGTACATGAAGGTCAACCTCGCTATAGCAACAGCGTATTATCCTAGAAATAGGTTGGTGAATCAGGCGGCGTGTGACAGTGGTGGGGTTGACCTTGTAAAGATCACGTTTTGATCGTTTGAGATAGATTTATTAGTCCACTATACTCTATAGCTTCCATTTTCTAAAAGTCAAAACAAAAAAATCAGATTGTGATGGATCTTATAATGGATGGATTTAAAGATGATTTTAATCAATTTGCTTCAGAAACTAAAGACTCGTGGTGTGGAAAATAACTGCAACCCAGAGTGGAATGATGAATTGACGCTTGGAATCAATGGTCCTAATCAACCTGAGAATCTTGTGAGTTACTTTTTCATCTTAGTTATGAGATTCTTGATCAAAACATTCAAAGGTCTTTGCTTTTGTTTATCTGAGGTTTCGGTGAAGAGATTTTGTTTCTGACTATTTGCTAGCAGGAAGTGTATGATAAGGATACGTTCACTTCGCATGATAAGATGGGAGATGCAGAAATAGACATCAAGCCGTTCTTTGAGGTTCAAAAAGTGAATATTCAAGAACTTTCTGATGGAACCGAGATCCATAGAGTGAAGCCGAGTAGAGACAACTGCAGATAAAGATCTCTTCAAGTGTAGAGAGATCATATTATTCAGACATTTTACAAAACACACACAAACATAGACAGATAGATAGATTGATATATATGGACATCCGATGAGTCCTCTAGACTTCGGACGAAAGCATTTCGTCCATGTCTTTGCACATATTGACAGACATCGCAAGCTCATTCTCTGGGTGAGCCACCTTCTCGTCAATCCTCTCATATTTCAAGATACACTTAACCACACTTCCAGGTCCTCCTTGCTTCTGTGTCGCCTGGAAAATAGCGAAGAAGCTCTTGAACTCTTTCAATACATCTCCATCTATTACCTTGAGCACTATCAGATTCTTCTCCGGATCCAAGGCCTGGATCAGCTCCTTTGACACTTGTGGTTGCCCATCTGCACCCAAAACGAAAGTTTTACTAATCAAATCAGAATTATATATTTAGATAAACGTTTAGGACTTACCAACAGCATAGTTACACGACAGGACACTGCCAACTTCGCCAAGTTCTCCCTCTACCAAATAATATCCCTGGATGTTGTCAGGAGAGGCTTTTGGAATATCCTGTGGTCTTCCAACGAACATTTGGTAAAACTTCTCTGCCGAAGCTTTGATCTCAACATCTACCTCAAGCTCCCCTACCAGAGAAATCGGACTCTCTTCCATATTTTTTTTGATACGGATCTTTTGCTTCTTTAGGGTGTTAATGAGAGTGAGTACTGGGGCTCTTTAGAACTCATAGCCCCTTTTTAGGCTTTTATAGAGGAAGAAATCATGAAAATTTGCAGGGTCGTCTCAAATAACCATCTTTTTTTACATTCTACGGCACGATCACTATCATTTTTTTTTTAATCGATCATTCTGGTCAGATTCCACATAAACTCCTATTTAATAGATTTATCGGATAAATAACCGGGATAATATATTCTAGTAGATGGTTATTACTTTGTCATTTCCATTTTATAATATGTTTTTGACGAAGTTAAGGAATTTAAATATATTATTATGATTGGATTAATTGGTAAAAATATCAATCGATCAGGTGTACCTGAGTTAGCTAGTTGACATTGGTTTTATAACAATCAAGAAAAAATAAAAATAATATATATATATAGTAACAACCCTTGATTGTTATAAAACTAAATGTCTACTAGTTGACTTAGGTCAGGGTTGTTATTATTTTTTGAAATCTATAATTTTTTTCTTCAAAATCTCTGAAATTGTCTACAAAGAATCAGTCTTGGCAACAAAATAAATTAATAACCCTGATATTCGAAGAATCGAGTTATTTAATGGCTGTTTTAAACACAAACTTGCGGACTAACTAATTTGCAGAATACAAAATTTACTATTTGATAGAATATATAAACTTTTTGTTTCGCCGTACAAATATAATTTTGTGGAAGTAACTTATTTCGGCCTTAAAGAGTTTAGCCAACTTTCACCTTTTAAGAAAAAAAAAGAATCATATCGCATGCATTTATAAAGAACTAGATCTGCTAACGGATATATGTGAAAAATCCACCAAACACAAAATAAATTCATGAAAATGATGTCATGTCACTTGTCTGTTAATTAAGTGGTTGTTTCCAGCAATTCCGCTTGAATAAAGATACCATTTGAATTAAAGAACACTTCAATGCAGCATATGGATCTATATTATTTAAATCTGATCTCTATATCAATTTAAACTGGTTTCTTTATCCGAGCTAAAAATCCTAGAATTAGAAGTGTCAAAATAGTTAGACCGTCCATGGTTTGATCATATCCACTTCATAATAGATGGTTTATGGATAAACTCATATACAGAATGGGTTAAAATGGTCTAAGCCTAACTAGCCCATGAACAAAACGGGTTGGACACTGTTGGACAATGGTAGGTCCATGAACTACAAAATTTTAGGTCAAAATCAATTTTTTCCAAATGAAAACTTATTCACATTTTTCTTAAAACAGAATACCGCTCACAATTTCTGGTGATTTTTGATGATTTCCGGTGACACGGGCATAAATGGGTCCAATTGACAGCCCATATAAACACGGGCGTTAATCTGCTTGAGTGATAATAGATACGGGCGCTAATAGACACAGTCACTAATTTGTCCATGATAAAAATGGTCATTATTGGACAAGTTAAAATGGACGTGGACAGCCCATTTTGTAGGACTGGACACAAGGCAAGTACTTGCTAATTTTCAAGTACTTGTGACTCGCCTTGGCCCGTTCAAGTAATTGAATGTTCGACTTGACACTTGACTTGTCCGAAGCAAGTATTTGCTATATCAAGTACTTGTCCAAAATCTCATTACTTGCAAGTAGCTTGACCCGCCTTGTTACTTGCCAAATAATTTGACTTGACTTGTTACTTGCTATTTAAACTAAAGTACTTGGATTTCTTGGGCTATAATGAAATAAATCTTTGGATTGGGGTTTAGTTCTTGGGTTTTAAAGTAATTGGGCTATAATGAGAATCATACTTGAGCTAGGGTTGAGTTATTTGAGATCAAAGGAAGTGAATGAACAAATCAAGTAACGAGGCACGTGGAAAGTAACGAGGCACAAAGCAAGTACGAGGCAAGTATCAATTTTTTTATGATACTTGATACTTGACCCTTACTTGCAAGTAATAGAATTATCATATTTGTTACTTGACTTGACTATAGTGGGTACTTGAATTTTCAAGCCGAGTACGAGCAGAGTAGCGGGTACAAGGCGGGTAACGAGTAATTATGCCCATGCCTACCATTTTGACACCTCTATCTAGAATCAAAAGATTTATGACTTTTGCTACTAGCAAATTTATGGATATTGATTTAGTCAAAAAAATATATGAGATTTAACTAGATTTCCAAAACATATGGTGATTTGGATTTAAAAAAACAGACGTAAATTACTTTTGAGCATTCCACAAGTAAAATATATTTGGAGGCAGTTTAATACATATTATAAATATGACCAAAATGAATCCAAATCCAAATTAGCAAAATTCTTGACTTAACAAGCATACAAATTTTTAAATTTATATTCAATTTAATTTGATTATTTAGTTAAACTAAATAACGATCTATTAAAATATATTTTAAACTTTTAAATTTTTTTAATTATTATAAATAAATACTTAAACATTGAAAGTATTTTAAAATTTTGAGAATATTTAAATTTTATGAAAACTTTAAAATTTACAAATACTTTAATTTTCTAAAAAGTAAAAAAATTCCCACCAAATATCATGGAATCATCAATTTTGTTGAGTTTGGCAAATGTAAATTTTTTTGAACCATGTCATAAGTTTGGCAAATAAACATAAATGCCCTTTTGACAAAAAAATCATAAATGCCGCAAAAAAATCATATTAAATATATTTTATATGTATATAATTTTATTTTTTCTAAATTATAATAATTTTTAAATAATTCATTTTATTAACTATATACACTTTCAAAAAGATAATTAAATTTTTATTATTCTAATATTGTTATTCGACGAAATCAATCTGATATTTTAAAGGTCAATCTATTTTGAAAGTTTATATTATTTGAAGATTTATTTTAGAATAATTATTTAATTGGAGGTTTGAACTGGAATCAAACAAAATTAAAGGTTTAAGTTTGAAAAATATACTGAATTGGAGGTTGATTATGGTATTTTCCTAGAAGGAACTCCTCAACTTCTACAATTTGATTACAGAGGATAATAAAGTTATCAACTATTGAGAAAGTGTCTTTACATACTAAGGGGCAAATCAATTTTTTTTTAATTTTTTTTTTATTTCATTTGAATTTGAAATTCAATTCTGGAAATACAGCCAATTATAAGAGAAACATATATTATAGGGTCTTTGTCCCAAGAGTTAGTATTGACTTTTGCAATGAGATTCCATAAAAGCATACATATAACAAACTCCATCAGTGTTTATCTTTCTCCAATTTAAGAAAATATGTACACGTCTAATGTGTTCTTTGTTTTTGCAAATATACAGAAAGGAATAGCGATTGCTCACTATTTTAAACAATTACGAAAGTCATCAGCCCTTATTATTATTTGTTTTTGTGTGTTTGTGGATTACAAGTTATTATATTGATTGTGAAGTTTTGTACTACTCGTCAACCACAAATATTAAAAGGAACATAGGTCACAACCAGAGGCACCTCTTTAGTTATTTTGTAAACTTAACTATTTTGATTTAAATTTAGAACTTTTTCAGACCTAAGAAAAGACTAATAAAGAACAAGTCTTTTTTGTTTTTGATAAATCTAATAAAGACTAAGTCACTAAGAGAGGTTTAAAGTTTTAAGTCTTTGGGTTTGAAATTAATCAAAAATAGTTGTCTGAGCGGCAAATGAATTTAATGGTGGTATATATATATAGTTTCAAACGTATAAATTTAATGGTTTGAAATAGTTGTCTGAGCGGCAAAAGGATACGTTCACTTCTCATGATAAGATGGGAGATGCAGAAATAGACATCAAACCGTTTTTTAAGGTTCAGAAAATGGATATTCAAGAACTCTCTAATGGAACCGAGATCCATAGAGTGAAGCCGAGTAGAGACAACTGCTTGGCTGAAGAGAGCAGAATCATCTTCAGTAACAGAAAGATCGTCCAAGATATGATTCTCAAGCTGAGAAATGTAGAAAGCAGTGAGGTTGAGATTCAAATCGAGTGGATCAATGTTCCAGGAGCAAGGGATCTTTGAATGAGACATGAAAAGATCAAGTTTCTGAGTTGTTCTGATTGTATAATAAGGCAGCAACGATGTCAATAGCCTCATAGCTAACTCAGTAAGAGTCGTTAATTTATGCTTCAGAGAAGAGATATTTGTTTAACTCTTTGGATGATTGATGTAGTGAACTGAAGCATTGTTTTAGGGTGAGCCACCTTTTCATTAATCTTCTCATATTCAAAGTGTCACTTCATAAAACTTATAAGCCCTATTCTTTTCTAGTCTGATCTATAATAGAATTAGTTATTATTTTTATTTTATTTTTTTGGTGTAAATGTTAAGTTGAATTAGTTATTATTTATAAACATAACACGCATATGCGAAACTCATAGCAACACAAAAGTTACGATTTGCAAATTCAGCAATGCCAAACATTATGTATATGACATATATATATACTTGCAGCTTAGATCTCTTCAAGTCTAGAGAGAGCACATTATTCAGACGTTTTACAAAACACACACAAACATAGACAGATAGATAGATTGATATGGACATCCGATGAGTCCTCTAGACTTCGGAGGAAAGCTTTTCGTCCATGTCTTTGCACATATTGACACATACTGCAAGCGCATTCTCTGGGTGAGCCACATTCTCGTCAATCCTCTCATATTTGAAGTGACACTTAACCACACTTCCAGGTCCTTCTGGCTTCTGTGTCGCCTGGAAAGTGGTCAAGAAGCTCTTGAACTCTTTCAATACATCTCCCTCTAAAACCTTGAGCACAAACAGATTCTTCTCCGGATCCAAGGCCACGATCATCTCCTTCGACACTTGTGGTTGCCCGTCTGCACCCAAAACGAAAGTTTTACTAATCAAATCAGAATTATATATTTAGATAAAAGTTTAGGTTTTACCAATAGCATAGTTACACAACATGACACTTCCAACTTTGCCAAACTCTCCCTCTACTATAGCACATCCCTGGATGTTGTCAGGAGAGGCTTTTGAAAGCTCGTGTGGTCTTCCAACGAGCATTTGGTAAAACTTCTCTGCCGAAGCTTTGATCTCAACATCTACCTCAAGCTCCCCTACCAGAGAAATCGGACTCTCTTCCATATTTTTTTGATACGGATTTTTTGCTTCTTTAGGGTGTTAATGAGAGTGGGTGGGTCTCTTTAGAACTCATAGCCCCTTTTATAGAGGAAGAAATCATGAGGAACTGTGACTAGGCAGAAAATTTGGAGTTATCTAGTTGAGTTTATTTTCTGGTGACCATTTTTTATTACCTGAATTTTAGTAGTTTAATTTAACAATCAAGTGTTGGACATTTTAGTTTTACAACTAGCTGATAACAACTATAAGATTCTGTCTATTAATTTGTGTTAACTATGTTACTGATAAAATATATATATATAGTAACAACCCGTGATTGTTATAAAACTAAATGTCTACTAGCTGACTTTTTAAAAAGTATATATTATAGATGGTTATTACTTTGTCATTTCCATTTTATGATATGCTTTTGACGAAGTTAAGGAGATTATAAATATTATCATGATTGGATTAATTGGTAAAAATATCAATCGACAGCTAGTAGATATTTAGTTTTATAACAATCAAGAAAATATATAGTAACAACCCTTGATTGTTATAAAATGTCTACTAGCTGACTTTTTTAAAAGTATATATTATAGATGGTTATTACTTTGTCATTTCCATTTTATAATATGCTTTTGGTGAAGTTAAGGAGATTATAAATATTATTATGATTGGATTAATTGGTAAAAATATCAATCGACAGCTAGTAGATATTTAGTTTTATAACAATCAAGAAAATATATAGTAACAACCCTTGATTGTTATAAAACTAAATGTCTACTAGCTGACTTAGGTTCACCTGATTGAAAATCTATTTTTCTTCTTCAAAATCTCTGAAATTGTCTACAAAGAATCAGTCTTGGCAACAAAATAAATTAATAACCCTGATATTCGAAGAATCGAGTTATTTAGTGGCTGTTTTAAACTCAAACTTGCGGACTAACTAATTTGCAGAATACAAAATTTACTATAGAATATATAAAATTTTTGTTTAGCCGTACAAATATAATTTTGTGGAAGTAACGTATCTCGGCCTTAAAGAATTTAGCCAACGAAACCTTTTAAGATATTTTTTTTTAATCACATTGCATGCATTTATAAAGAACTAGATATGCTAACGGATATATGTGAAAAATCCACCAAACACACATAAATTTTATTTCAAATGATGATGTCAAATCACTTGTCTGTTAATTTAGTGGCGATTCTTTCTCTCTACATGTCCAGCAAATTTCGTCAAGCTTCCATCGATCAATGCATCACACCGCTGAGCTGTACCGGTGTCACCATGTCGCTGGAGCATCCCGCTGAACTTGTCGACGTCACGACACCATTGCACCAAACCACTACATCCTCAGTTTTACATCAAATTTTCTATTTTGATCCATTCTTCACTCCATTTTACCACTTCACTCAAAGATCTACTAAAAAACAAGAATGCCTATACAAACCTATAAACAACGCACCTAAACTCTAAGAATAAAATGCAAATACAATAAATCAATGGGAAATACAATAAAAAAGAGGGTAAAACCCCAATGTATCATTAACGTGTATCAACATTTAACAAACTTAAAATTCAAGCGATTAAACCAATCACTTTATTTTCTGTAAACCATGAGAGCAATTGACAATAATAAAAGAAGGAAATAATACTCATAAAAATGAAACACAAAAAGAGCAACTCATGTGGCATTCGTTTGGTGGGTAACTTTTGTCGGTTTTTATTTTGTTTTGTTATTAGATCATGCCTTTGGTTTTCGTATTGATCTTTTCTTCACTAAAGGGAGACACCGGCGAACCACTGTAGAAGAAACGTGAATAGGGCTGAAGAACCTCCGTGAATCTATGGTTGATTTCTTCTGTTTTAGCCGGAAAAGTCAAGGCGGTGGAGAGCGGCAGAGTGGCGGAAAAGCTTTCACTCAACTAGGCATAGGCATTCGTGTATCCGATCATATATTTCGGGTTTTTTGGGTATAGAAATATAGACCGATCGGATATTTTTAGATTTTGGGTCGGATTCGGATAAACATCTATTGGGTATGGGTGTTTTCGGATAATATCCAAAACCCGAAAATAGACATCGGATTCAGATTGGATATGGATGTTTTCATTCCAAACAAAGAAAAAACCCCAAAATTAATCTGAATGCAATTAAGAAAAAAATAAAAATCAATCCCAATTCATTAAACAAATTATAGATAGTAGAGTCAGAAAGTACCAAAAGGCAAACATTAACAAACATAACAGATTGTAATCATTCATTAAAAACTAAAGTTATCATGAAAAACCAACAACTCCAAAAGCCAAAACACCAAGTTCATTAGGAGATACCGAGATAGTTCTTGTCTTCATGACTTCCTGAGACATCAACTGACATTAAATTCAAAGTTAGAATTATATAATATATCTAAACTAACATACGTAGACTAACATATGAAAATGAAAACTAATTTACCTTATAGCCGAGATTAGAAAACTAGTAAATTGTCTTACACTCTTACTCTTCTTGTGATGTTGGAGAATTAGGATTAGATTAAGAGATATCTTATGTAAGTCCTTATATAGTATCGGGTAGTTCGACTAACTTCGGTTATTTTCGGGTATACCCGATTGAGTACGGATATCCGATCTCTAAAAATTTTTCATCTGATCGGGTATTTTGGTACATCCGTATCCTAACCAAACTGCCTATTTTAGATCGGGTTCGGGTTCAGATATCAGATGCGGATTTTTTGCCTAGGCTTACCCTCAACCCTGAGATTGAACACGTGTCTCAACTGTATTATGTGTTAGTGTCCTTTAGTTTTGGGCCACTACTGGGCTTCATTTTTTTTTTTTTATATTTTGCCTTTCGACAATAAGCAAGATAAACCTAGCTATATTAAGTTTCATCAATGGGAACAATGATTTTAGATTGATTTTATAGAAATGGAAAGAGGAGAGTTGCACAATGTGACAACCCTCAAAGTTAGAGACATTGATGCTCATTACATAACTATATATATATGAACTACTTGCTAGAAATCTAGTTATATGGAATGCATAAATGGACTTTTGGTTTTGTTATTGGGCTTGATATGATGTGCTTCTAATACTGTGTACCGACAAAAGAAAGCTACCATCATATGATAGCAATTAATTAACTTCTAAATTTTTTTTTAACTTGACTTGCTTCAGTTGGTTTTATAGTTCAACTTTTATAGTTTTGTACCAATTAGTATTCGGATGTTCGGATTTATATAAGTGATTTTTTTTCTTTGTTAGAACATGATTCTGTTACAATATTTCCATGTTTGAGTTTAATGTTTGCATTAAAATTGTATAAGTAGCCGCCAACATCAGATTTGAAAGAGTTTCAAACGCCTCTGATAACGGGGCCTGAACTTGAAGATCTTCGGCTAGAGCCTTGGTGGTCTTGATGGTGATCCAACGGATGTACCAAGAAAACGGTGGAAAATTAATCAAAGGAGAAGGCTTAAAAAACTGCTCCAATGTCACTTTCGACCCAATCAATCCTTTTCCGCCTGTACATTGTCTATATTGTTCTCGATTCTTCAGCAGCCTCGGCTTGCAAAAGCGAATGTTATCTACGTACCATGGCTCTACATGCCACTCACCCGAGAACGTTTCCATGAACATCATGCTTGCTTTCGGACTACCATATATTGCCTGTCCATAAATAAGCAATAGAAATACAATTCTTTTTTCATCTATCCGAAAAGTTCCGGGCTGAGGTCCATACATTCTAAACACGAGATATATATATATATAAAGTATCTTACGCTGAAATCTTCTTGATTCTCATTGAAAGTTATATGTATCGGGATAACTCCAGACCAGAAAAGGAACCTCCAGACCCTAGCTTTTTCCACAGCCACGTGCTTCTCTGTCGGTCCAAGATCGCTAATAACCTTAATTGACTTGTGTACCTTCATAAGAAAAATATCAAATTCTCAAGTATTGATATTACTAAAGCTTAAATCGAATGATAAACTAATAAGAAAAAGAAAACAAAACCAGATTTTTGCGCTTTTTCATCATTGAGAAGTATGATGGATCCTTGTAACTAGTCAACATATCGAAGACTGCCTCAGGAGGCAATCCTATTCTAAATTTCATGTGCAAATGGCAAATATCCTTTTCTTTTTTCAGCTTCAAACATAAAAAAAAAATGTAAGAAACTTGTTAGATTTACAAAAATTAGACAATGTCGCTTTTTGGGTCATTTTCTAAACTGACTTTAAAATTTGATATGGGAAGGAATTTAGCGTCGGTTCTATAACCGACTAAACTTTTTCATATTAGTATTATTTATTCATTAATTAAGTTAATATATTTTTAGTTAACTAGTTAACTCTCTTAACAAAAAAAAAAGAAAAAAAAATTGTAGACAACTTTGGATCTACAAATTAACAGCGTTTCCATTTATGTTAACATCTGTGAAATCGAGGTGTAAAATACAAGCACTATGATGAATCTGAATATTAGCCTGAGATCGATGCTTTGTTTTTGTGTCTTCATAAAAACTACTATAATATTAAGTTTTTAAATAAATTGTAACCCTTAAAAAGTGAAAATTTCATATTATCTCACGACAATATGGCCACACACATGTTTTTCATGGTTCAACCGTCATGCCAAATCTAAGAAATGAGAATGTGTTTGTTGGTTTGCGATCTTACCTTCACGTTAGGAGGAAGATCATGCCATGGATACTTCTTATCTGAAGCTCTCCAAAGTCTTAATTGCTTCTTTGTTTCTTCTCTGTCCCCAGGATAAGCCTCTGACACCTTAGGCTTAATATTCCCAGATTTCTTGGACTCGGCCTACAACAACAAATATAATCATAACCTAATTTTCTATAATTAACCGATATAGTATTTTATACTGATTTGACTTCCAAGGGTTCTCTGATAGATGGAAATGAAACTGACCTCTGGAGACTGCTGTGTTTTCTGATTGATCAAACTACCAAAGTCAGGAAACATACCCATTTCTCTGAAACTTTAGTCCACGAATGACTCTTAAACAAGAGCAAACAACAATTTTAAAGCTTGTATAATATGAGGAATTCAAAATAAAGGTGATTAGATTTAAACAAAAAAATACAATATGAAATTGAAAGAATATAATAGTGTGGGGCTGGTGGTCGAGGAGTGTACGTATACGTTTACATACCGCGAAACAAGAACTGAGCTGCTCGATTCTAGTGAGTTCCTGACGTAGAGGCAAGAACTACTGGAAGAAAGAGAAGATTAAAGGTATACCTCGTGGCTCGTGAGCATCCTGCTGTTCTAACTTGTTAAATCTTAAAAAGATTACAATTTTTACAACATGAAAAAAGTTCCATTGATCCATATGTCAGAGTAACAGAAAATTCTGCTATTCATCAATAAATTTTCTCTAATAGTTTTGCATATTGAGCTCACACGAGCATACACAACTGTGAGGTTATGCTTTCTAAAGTCAAGACCTCTGTCTATTTTGATAATAAGCACAAAATCTTGATTATTGTGAAAGATATAGGTAAGCTTCTTACTGTAAAATCTTTTTGGTTTTCATCAACAATTAGAGTAAACGGAAAAGCTCCAGACCAACAAAGAAAGTCCCAGGCCACAGCTTTCTCCAACCGCGCGATCTGCCTTGGTCCATCCTTCTTCAAAATCTTGCTTGATTTATTTACATTCATCATAAAAATATCACACTCTCAAGTATTTGGTATAATTAATACCACTTTTGAATCATACAATGTTAAGAAAAATAACCAAAAGCTCGCGCCCAGTCTCATTGTCGATCCTGAAGAATGGAATGTCGTTTGGATTTGCGAACACTGTCACTTCTATGTGCATATGCCAAACCCTTTTTTGTTGTCATCTTCAAACGTCAAAATATAAGAAATTTAAAATTTTTTTTCTCTCTTAATTCTACCTTTAAAGAAAACAATATTTAAGTATTGAGTTTTTTTTTTGCTGATTTTAGTCTTACCTTCACCTTAGCAGGAGCATCATACCATGGTTTCTTCTTCTCTGCAGCTCTCCAAAGTTTTTCTTGCTTCTTTGCCTCAGCTTTGTCATAATATACTTGCCGAGGATTAGTATCTTTCTCTGACACTGAATTAGATTCATCATTTTCATATCTCTTGGACTCGGCCTGCAAACAAATAAACACAATCATAATCGAGTTTCTATAATTAACCAATAGTAATTTTATGGATTTGAGTTTCTCAGTTTATATAATTGATGGAAATGAAACTGACTTCAAGAGGCTGTTGTTGTATGTTCAGGTTGATCCAGCCAACAAATCTAGAAAATACACTCATTTCTCTTTGAAATATGCTAGTTCACAAACAATAATTAATTACCCGATGAGAGCAATAGCAAATAACGTTTTGTTTCGAGGACTCTTAGATAAGATAAAAGCTTGATTCAGAGACAATATTCAAAATGAAATTGAGAGAATAGTGTATGTTAGGTTTACGTACCCAAAAACAGAGAACTGGGCATGCATCCTAATTCTCATGAGTTATTAACGTACGGATTTAGTTTCCTCTCACGAAGTCAGAACCAATCTGGTTCATTATAAAGCTTCCTTTTGGACAAATAAACAAAAAAAAATTCATGGTTGGAAATGTCATCTGGACAAGGAAACAAAATGACTTAATTACTAATGATTCCCCAAAAGATGTTATAATCCAAAAAAAGAATCTCAAAAAGTTATAAAGAAAATAGGACAATAACATGTGACTATATAATATATATTATGTGTTTGTTTTACCTGTCCCTAAATTTCATTTTTGATTTCTGTAGACAGGTCAAGCAAAAACGAAACTCTTAAAACCATTGCATGTGCTATGTTTTGCCTCGTTTTCCAAAAAAAGAGGGAAGGAAAGTTTTCTTTAGAAGTTGGGTGATTACAAAGCAAATTTTTATATAATATTTTCATGAAGAGAAGGGAGAAAATAAAAATCCATATGTTTCCTCTTGGTTTTCTCTCCTTCATTTTTTTTGGTTTAAGGTAGATGTGTCAAAATAGTTGGCCACCCATGCTCTGACCATATCCAATTTATAATGGACAGTTTATGGACAAGCCCATTTACAGAACGGATTACAATGGTCTAAGCCCAACTACACCAATGGATAAAATGGGCCGGACACTATTGGATAATGGTCGGTCCATGAGCTACAAAATTCTAGGTCAAAATCGATTTTCCCCAAATCGAAACTTATTCACATTTTTCTTTAAACAGAATACCGCTCGCGATTTCCAGTGATTTTCGGTGATTTCCGGCTACACGGATGTTAATGGGGTTCAATGGATAATCCATTTAAACACGAGCGTTAATAGACTTGGATGATAATAGACACGAGTACTAATAGACATAATCACTAATTTATCCATAATAAAAATGGTTATTATTGAATGAGTCAAATAGAGGTGAACATTCCATTTTGACACCTCTAGTCAAAGGTTTTTCCCCTTCTAATTCCACTTTTTTCTCTGATTTGTTTACCGGTCAGAATTGAAGTCCATTGATCTCCGGTTTGACGAAAAAAAAAAGTAATTCATTTTCAATTATGTTTATTATTGTCATTATATAAGAGCTGGAGCCGCCAAGTGTTTACATAGTCCAGACAAATCGATTAAATGCTTTTTAATAATAATGGTTATACAGAAATTTCATAAGTCAAATTTTGTGGTATGTACTCAAATTTTGTGAACTAAATTATCCACATCATCAAGTGGGATCGTGGGACCATATATAATGAAATATAACTGGCGCCTGGCGGTGTGGTGTCTATATTCTCTTCTAATTTTCCTCTCCATCACGAAATTTAATATATCTAAACTTGGTAACAAGCGCATATTTGTGATATTTTCCACTGCACTTGTTTTTTTTTCGTCTCTTGATATAGAGTTCTTAATGATATTAATCCCATTAACTAGCAAATGAAAGTAAAAGTTTTGGCTATTTGCATCAATTTTGTCCAAAATAGATGAAAATGTTCCCCGACTAATTATTGACATTTTATATGTTATTTTGTGTATTTTTCTTTTATTTACTGCAAATTGTGTTTAAAATGCTTTACAAAAAAATCATATTAAAAACTATAATAATAATGTAAATTCATCATATATCATATGTAATACAACAAAATCCATCGACGAGCTACTTTAATAAAATAGTCGAGCTTCATAGAATATTAAGAGTTGGTCCAACTTGATCCAAATGGCAGTATCAGTTAACTCATAGTTTCATTGTAATTAACCGGTGGGGTTCGCAATGTATGGGTTTTGTATTTGGTTTGTGGTATAGATTTAATTGCGTTATTATCCAGATTTAAACCACGTGATTAATTTGTTGACAATTATATATAGCATATGCCGTATGAATGTTTCTAGTACCTCTTTAATAAATTTTGTCTAACCATGAAAGGTCGACAATTGCACATTGTCTGAGTTTAATTGACATATATTCTCATCGTTACATACTTAAAGTTTTTATATATCGATAAGTATTAAGGTCCATATCCCTGTATATGTTAGGTCAACAACAAAACATTTACTTTAAATAAATTTGTTTTTTCGTTATCTTTTTTTCACGATCTTATTATTACTTCTGTAGATAATTTTCAATAAAATATTTGTAGCGGTCTTTGAAAGTCTTCAACAATATCCGACGACAATAAAGAAGTCTTCGACCCAAATACAAATGTAGATAACAATTTATCCAAATTATATTTGTGTTTAACGAAATTTCAACATCGTAGAGCTTTAGCTCAGAGCATTAATTATGTTGGTACATAAACAAATATAACCAAATTAGAAGCGGTAGAGTAGACTTGATGTTAAAACAACTATTAATCTATAGAGTTCATATGTGTGCCACGCAAGGTCTCTTCACTCTTGGTTTAGTTATAAATTTAGATTATGGGTTATGGATTTGCCAAATTTTGTTTTTTTTTGTGTGAAGAACATGTTTGCTTCCAAATTCAAATTAATCGAATGCTATATATAGTAATCGAAAAACCAGGTGTATTTGGGCAATAAACATGTGGGACTTAGTATTATTTATTTCAAATAGAAATTCGTTAAATAGTATTATGGAAAGCTTTTGACTTTTCTTAAAAATGTGTACTCAATAAACATGTGGGGACTGACTAGTCGTAATTAAAATTTTTAATCACGTGGAGCTATAAAGAATTAACAGAACCGTTAATTCCTTCATTAAGTCTCGGTTATCCACCGTTAATTTTGACTTTTGACCAACGGTAGAATAGGTCAACGTCAGCCATCCCGCGTGAACTAACTAACTAACTAACACATAAGGCAATGTTTGGTCACCTTCACAGTTCACACGGAACAAAACCGTGATCCTTGAGAAAAATATCTACACTGTCAAGAAGACACGTGGATCTCAATAAACCTCCACGTCATACCACATGTCAGAGTCTCGTCCTTGCTTTCCCAACAAGTTTTAATAGTAGTAAATGACGTTTTTACCCTTTACTGACACGTAGGCGACAATCACAGAAGCAGCCCACCCACTATTTCCCTCGTCACGCGCTTTTACTTGAATAACAACAAAATTATAAGTGATTTCATGTATGATTCATTTAAACTTGTACAAAATTTAGTTATGAAAAAATATCATCTATTATTTAATTTTCTTGATATCTTACTTTATTTTTCCAGCCTACATATGATTTTTTCTTTAGTTTTACCAAATTTTTAAAATTAATTTGTGGATTTTATTCAAGGGGAATTGGTTAACAAAATAAGTAAAAGAAGTGATATTATTTTATAATTTATTCACAGGAACTTATCTTCGTGAAGCACCAACCATATATAATAGGGTAAGGTCTCATTATTAAATAAATTAAAGTCCTCTCCTTTACTTGGCATTTAACAGAGCCGTCGTTTCAGATTTCTTCTTCCAGAGAGCGACGAATTTACTTGACAACGATGGAGGTAGTTGCATTTCCTCCATCGCCGCCGGCGAAATGCATCGGTGATGGCCGATTTAATGAGATTTCAATGAAACTGAGTGAGGATTTCAGCAAATTTGGATTTCAGAAAGGAGAAGGAATGCGAAATCTGGAGAGATCGTGGAGTAAACTTGAAGAATCCGTCGAATTTAACGACGAGGAAGAAGAAGAAGAAGAAGAGGAAGATGAAGAGTTTTCATTTGCTTGTGTAAACGCACAAGGATCTCCGATAACCGTCGATGAAGCTTTCGAGGATGGTCAGATCCGTCCTGTTTTTCCTCTGTTTAACCGTAATCTCCTCTTCGATTACGAAAACGAAAATCAAAACGACGACGTTTCGGTGACCGACGATAACAGACCGCGTCTAAGAAAGCTCTTCGTGGAGGATCGTAACGGAGACGGCGACGGCGGCGAGGCGGTTTCCGCGGAATCGGAGAAGGAACCGATGGGACCGTATTGCTCGTGGTCAGGTGAAACGATTGCGGAAGCGTCGCCGGAGATATGCCGGAAAAGTAACTCGACGGGATTCTCGAAGCTATGGAGATTTAGGGATCTTGTTCTGAGAAGCAACAGTGATGGAAGAGACGCGTTTGTTTTCTTGAATAGTAACAACGTAGGTGACAAGACTCAGTCGTCTTCTACGGCGGCGGAGAAAAAGATAACGAAAAAAGGAAAAGAGAAAACGACGTCGTCAGAGGATAAGAAGAAGAAGAAGACGACGAAATCAGCTCACGAGAAGCTTTACATGAGAAACAGAGCGATGAAGGAAGAAGGAAAACACAGATCGTACCTTCCGTACAAACAAGTCGGATTCTTCACTAATGTAAATGGTCTTAGCAGAAATATTCATCCTTTCTGACATATTTTGTCTTTAAAAAAATGTATTCAAAAATTCTAAGTTTGCTTGAGTGTTTTTTTGTTTTATAAAAAAAAATTAAATTAGTATTCTGGTCCCTTCTGTTTGGTAGATTGGATTTAAATGTTTAGCAGAAAGGTGTGCCGTTTTTTTCACTATTTTCTGTGTAGTGTGAAGAGTTTGGCTTAAACAAAAAATGTCAATTATTTAGATATTCGCATCTTGTATAAATTAATAAGAACAAGCTTTGTGAATCATACTTTGCCTGATAGTCACAAATGAGGATATATTACAACTAAAAACTAGCCACAACTGGTAACGATGGTGGCAGTGATGATAAACTCGAGTATGTGGGTAATATGTAATAGTTTGATTGTAATGTAGTAAGAAAAATTCAATAACAAGTCCATTTTAATGCAAGATTTGATTCTTCCTATTCACGAATACATGCTTTTAATGGTTTAAGCAAAAACGATGGGTAGTTTAAAAGGTTTTGTTTTTTGCAATTTTCTTTAAAAAATGTGCTGTTTGATAAAATCAACTTAGCAATGCTTAAAATTGGTAGTTTTGTGATCGTTTGACTAGATAAAAGGTTTGTTTAGTTTTGAAAATACCATAAATACTAAGGCACGCAGAAAGAAAAATATCGATCGCAATAGCAATCTCGTCTCTCATGTGTCTCCAGGCCCGGTTCATCCAAATATATTAGGTAATGTGCAATATATATGAACTAAGTTATTGTGGCTTTTGTGGGCTGACAATTATCATTTAGAGCCAGTTATTAAAGTTTTTGTTTTTGTTAGACGACAGATTTGTCATATATATTTAGGGCCTATCTCCAACTTACTGTAACACGCCTAAAATTTTGTTGAGATGGCCCTGAGAAGCCTGTTAGCTGCATCGGAAGTTCAATTTAATCATACTCATCAATTAAGGTTGGTATCTAGCTTGAGTAGCAAGGAAAACACTATTTTTAAAATTATAATTGTATATTGTCGAAAATATAGACATTTTGAAAATTTCTATTCCCTTTTCTGATATGGTATAGTTTCAAACTAGTTTTGTTAGTGTTAAAACCAATGAATATTATTTTGCCAGTTTTCCATCATTTAACTAATTCAGGACTCGTGATCTTTTCCGTATCATGTTACCTTTTTTTGTTTTATGTGTGATTATCTAATTTATCAATTGGAGGTATTTTATCATTATACTCCTATCATTATAACATAATGCATAATTTTTATTTTATAGCAAGTTATTTTATTTTATTTTATATCAAATTTGATCAAATAGACTTTTATTTCGTCATATAAGCTAGGCATTGGCATAATACCCAGACTCGATTACCCGAACCAACACCAACCATAAAAAAGTGGTTCAGATATGTTCAATTTACCCATCAGGTTCTAGACTAATATATCCATGGGTATCGGTTCGGTTCCGGATATTACCTGATTTCCGATTGGGTACCTGAATACCCGAAATATAATACTTTAACACACATATGCTTTTGGTTTTTTGGTATTTTTGGGTATTTTAGCATATTCGGATATTTTGATACTAAATTTGTTTACGGGTTTGAGTATTTTGGGGTATTTTTTTGGTATTTTTGGATATTTTGGGTAAAATTTACCGAATTCAGGTAAAATATACCAGAAAATATTCGAACCGGATTGGACCAGCAAATTTTTTGGTTTGTATAGGTACTAATTTTGTTTTACCCGAACCGATTCGAAGCCGAATAGAACTGACCCGAACTCAATCCGATCCAAAACTCTATAGATATCTCTACGGGTCTAAAAATTTTATATCCGAAAAATTTGAACCCGATCGGTTCATACCCGA
This sequence comes from Cardamine occulta, assembly GCA_028015245.1. Classification (NCBI taxonomy): domain Eukaryota; kingdom Viridiplantae; phylum Streptophyta; class Magnoliopsida; order Brassicales; family Brassicaceae; genus Cardamine; species Cardamine occulta. The sequence continues at coordinate 19,198,712 of CM051364.1, read as the reverse complement.
ATCCGACCTGAATACATGAATGCCCATACCTAAGATAACCATATAATTGATTATTTTGGATTTCTATATTATTAATTACTGTGTTAAATATTGACATATCCATATACAAGAGTATCAAATGATTATATTTAAATAATAATAATAAACTATACATTTTATGCCAAAATTTGCTAGTACCCTTTTTGTTATTTTGTAATAGCAACATATGAAATTATGATCTTATTAACTAAAATATTATCTAATGCTATATATTTAAACTAAATAGTTTACAGGTATACATGTTTGAATACAAGAAAAAGGAAGCAAAACAGAATTGGTAATTCATCTGTCTGTCATCAATCATAGAGAACCAATGGGAAATTAGAAATACGAGCATCGAATACCCACTAGTTTAAAATTTTAGAGTTTGGTTTCAGGTTTAAAATTTTCAATATCCACTAGTTTACAATTTTAGAAATTGGTTCCAAGTTAATTTTCAGTTAGCTTTTCCTTAAAAAAAAAGAGGGCAACTCGAATGTACTTAAAAGAAGATGAAGATGAAAAAACAAATTAAATGGGTCGTTTACAAAATAATTGAACAATGATATACATCTCTCTTCACGAAGAACTTGAGATTAAAAAAATGGAAATGGGTCGTTGACATTTGATGCACGTTCTTGCACGTTTAATGATAGTTCAGCGCAGACATGCTTCTACGATTACTGAGATGCAAGCGAAAAAAGAAAAGAAAATGTTAAAACCATTGGCTATATAAAGGCATGCACAAGTAATGTAGAATCATAAAACAAAACAAACAATCAAAACCAACGTAGTGAGGCGTTGGACAAGCAATCCAAATAAAAATGATATCTTCTCCCGGGATGGGGCGTTCAGCCCATCTCGTTTATGCTCTTGGTTTTATTATCATGGCAACAATGGTTGCTGCTTCTTATGAACCCTACACATATAGCTCTCCTCCACCACCAGTGTATGAGGCTCCTGCACCAAAAGTTGATTACAAGTCTCCACCACCTCCTTACGTATACAGTTCTCCCCCACCTCCACCATATTATTCACCATCTCCTAAGGTAGACTACAAGTCTCCACCACCTCCTTACGTCTATAGTTCTCCCCCTCCACCACCATACTATTCACCTTCTCCTAAGGTAGATTACAAATCTCCATCACCTCCTTACGTATACAGTTCTCCCTCACCTCCACCATACTATTCACCATCTCCTAAGGTAGACTACAAATCTCCACCACCTCCTTACATCTATAGTTCTCCCTCTCCACCGCCATACTATTCACCTTCTCCTAAGGTGGATTACAAATCTCCACCACCTCCTTACACATACAGTTCTCCACCACCACCATACTACTCACCTTCTCCTAAGATCGACTACAAATCCCCACCACCTCCGTATGTCTACAGCTCACCACCACCACCATATTACTCGCCTTCTCCTAAGCCCGCATACAAATCTCCACCGCCACCATACGTTTACAGTTCCCCACCACCGCCATATTACTCGCCTTCTCCCAAGCCCACATACAAATCTCCACCCCCACCTTACGTCTACAACTCTCCACCTCCACCATACTACTCGCCTTCCCCCAAGCCCGCATACAAATCTCCACCACCTCCATATGTCTACAGCTCTCCACCACCACTGTACTACTCGCCAACTCCTAAGCCAACATACAAATCTCCACCACCATCGTACGTCTACAGCTCTCCACCACCACCGTACTACTCGCCAACTCCTAAGCCCACATACAAATCTCCACCCCCACCTTACGTCTACAACTCTCCACCTCCACCATACTACTCGTCTTCCCCCAAGCCCGCATACAAATCTCCACCACCTCTATATGTCTACAGCTCTCCACCACCACCGTACTACTCGCCAGCTCCTAAGCCCACCTACAAATCTCCACCACCTCCGTACGTCTACAGCTCTCCACCACCACCGTACTACTCACCTTCCCCTAAGCCAATATACAAATCTCCACCACCACCATATGTTTACAGCTCTCACCCACCACCGTACTACTCACCTTCCTTTAAGCCAACATACAAATCTCCACCACCACCGTACGTCTACAGCTCCCCACCACCACAATACTACTCGCCTTCCCCTAAGCCAACATACAAATCTCCACCACCACCGTACGTCTACAGCTCCCCACCACCACCGTATTATTCGCCTTCCCCTAAGCCCACATACAAATCTCCACCACCACCTTATGTCTACAGTTCTCCACCACCACCATACTATTCTCCTTCGCCTAAGCCAACTTACAAATCTCCACCACCACCATATGTGTACAGCTCCCCACCACCACCGTACTACTCGCCATCCCCTAAGCCCACATACAAATCTCCACAACCACCATACGTCTACAGCTCTCCACCACCACCATACGTCTACAACTCTCCACCACCACCATACTACTCGCCTTCCCCAAAACCGACGTACAAATCTCCACCACCACCATATGTCTACAGCTCTCCACCACCGCCATATTACTCCCCTTCACCTAAACCATCATACAAATCTCCACCACCACCGTACGTCTACAGCTCTCCACCTCCACCATACTACTCTCCTTCACCCAAGGTTATATACAAATCATCACCACACCCAAACGTCTGTGTTTGTCCACCACCTCCTCCATGCTACTCTCATTCTCCAAAGATTGAGTACAAATCTCCACCAACAACATATGTTTACCATTCTCCACCTCCACCACCTTATTACTCGCCTTCACCTAAACCCGCATACAAATCTGCACCACCACCATACGTCTACAGCTCTCCACCACCACCTTACTTCTCACCTACTCCTAAACCAGCATACAAATCTCCACCACCACCATACGTCTACAGTTCTCCACCACCACCATACTACTCGCCTTCCCCTAAGCCTACATACAAATCTCCACCACCACCATACGTCTACAGTTCCCCACCACCACCATACTACTCACTTTCCCCTAAGCCTACATACAAATCTCCACCTCCACCATACGTCTACAGTTCTCCACCCCCACCATATTACTCCCCAACTCCAAAACCCGCATACAAATCTCCACCACCACCATACGTCTACAGTTCTCCACCCCCACCATATTACTCCCCTTCCCCTAAGCCCGCATATAAATCTCCACCACCACCATATGTCTACAGTTCCCCACCCCCACCGTATTACTCTCCTTCTCCAAAGGTTGAGTACAAATCTCCTCCACCACCGTATGTTTACAGTTCTCCACCTCCACCACCATATTACTCTCCTTCTCCAAAGGTTGAGTACAAATCTCCTCCACCACCGTATGTCTACAGTTCCCCACCTCCACCACCATATTACTCTCTTTCTCCAAAGGTTGAGTACAAATCTCCTCCACCACCGTATGTCTACAATTCTCCACCTCCACCACCGTATTATTCTCCTTCTCCAAAGGTTGAATACAAATCTCCACCACCTCTATATGTTTACAGTTCTCCACCTCCACCGGCGTATTACTCTCCATCTCCAAAGGTTGAGTACAAATCTCCTCCACCACCATATGTCTACAGCTCTCCACCTCCTCCGGCGTATTACACTCCATCTCCAAAGGTTGAGTACAAATCTCCTCCACCACCATATGTCTACCAATCTCCACCATCACCATCATACTCTCCTTCTCCAAAGGCTGAATAAAAATCCCCTCCCCCACCCTCATATTATTAAATTGTTCTATGAACATTTAAAATAAGATACCAAGTGTCAGTCCTATGTTTTTTGTTCTTCTTCTGCCTAGTCTATTTCAATTTCAAAGGTTCGGACGATGAGTTCTTTGGCTATTGAAATTTCATTTGGATTCATGTTTTTTTATTTGTTGTGTAAGGGTTGGCATGCAATCCATATTTGTAAGTTTGTTGCAATTCTACGTCAGTTGCAGTTCTTTATATATTGTATCATTCTCCTAAAAGATAATGCTTTACCCGTTTAAAATAAAATAAAAAATTTAAACAATAATTTCATATATCTAAAGTGAATAGCGGTTAATTTTAAACAATAATTTCATATATCTTAAAGTGAATAGCGATTAATTTTAAACAATAATTTCATATATCTTAAAGTTAATAGCTTATGTCGGACCACAGTTCTCTAATTTTTTTTCACCGATAACAATGTGTATCGCTCTCGTAATCAGTCTTTGTTAGCTTGTTGCAATTCTATATAGGAACCCTTCTATATTGTATTCTTGACTTAAAGGATACAACTTTACCCGTTCAAAATAAAAGAAATCTAAAAAACTAAACAATATCAGATATATTAAAAAGTGAATACAAATTTTCTTATTTTGAAAACCTCACGCTGCAAGCTTATAGAAGACCACACTTTTCTAAGTTCTGCACCGATAAAAAATGTAACGCTCTTGCAGTCCTAGCCTCCAATTTGTCTCCATTTGTCTCGGCCCATTCTCGTTTCATGCATGGGTCCAATGCTCATTTGATTACTTCTTCGTTATTTTGGAAAACTAATCAAACCTGCTTAATGACTCTCTAGTCTCTAGATAACTAAAAGACTGCTTTTTCTACGAATAACCCTCACTCGAAAGGGAATCCATAATGAAATGAGTACGAGTTAAGTACGTTTACTTGAAAAGATTTTCAAGAGAGACTCCAAAAAGATAAGTTCACTAAGTGATATAACTAACTAGATTATTACCCATGCACGTTGTGCAATTTTAATGTAAATTGTTGTAAAAAAAAGTTATTATATATATATATATATATATTAATACGAATGGTTAGTTAAAATATAATTACTTTAAAAGGTAACTCAATAACTAAATACTAGAGAAATATGATTAGATCAATTTTTTGAAATCTTTTCTCATCCCCAACTATTTTTTGGTTAGTATAGATGAGAACATTGAAAATATTAGTAAGACAATATTTTAAAATAAAGGCTGAGAGAACAGTAAGTTTGTAATTAATTTGGAAAATTTCAATGATTACTACCTTATATTCAAACTCTAATCGGTATATCTATAGTTATTTGTTTCATAACTAAACTAAGTGAAACTTAAACTCACTAAAACCATGATCACAAAACACTGAAATAGCAATTCAGTGAATAATCTTACAACCTTCTTAATTTATCATCTTTCTCTAGTATATCGTTAATTAGTATACACAAATATTAATAACATGGGCTAAAGCGTCCCAAACATGATCTTAACCGTTTTGTTCATTGGATATAGAAACAATATCATTCAGTCTCCGAGACTTTACTATCTGCATCATATATATATATATATATGATCAATTAAAAAAAAGTAAATAAAAGGAAACTTTTTTTAGATTCAAATCAAATTCTCATATGAGTTCAAGTTTTTTTTTATAAAAGGTATTCTATTGAAATTGCATAAATGAAAGGTACAAAGCTATGGTAATTAAGTCATACAGTTTTTAGAGTTAATTGAGTTGAGTGAAGAGATTACAACAAAGTTGATAACATAATAGAGAAGGAGGAGTTGTAGAGAAAATTCTCTTAAATCTCCTAAGGTGATGGAACGTGGCCGCCTCGACCACCCCGTCCTCTTTTTCTTCGTTTTTCCACTAAAGCCCAATTCTCTTGAACTTTTTGTGTATGCTTTATTGGTCTTCCTCCTCGGGATTTAACTGTAAAGTCATCAATCTCATACCTTAAAAAATCTCCCGAGTCTAAAGAGGCAAACTAGTTGCCACCAAAGACATTCCCTTGGATAACTTCCTGTAGATTTGACTGAGGGGCAGAAACATTTTTTGTAGAAGACAAAACAGAGGAAGAGATAGTGTTAGATTTAACTAGCTCAAATGTAGGAGAACTAATTGTTGTTGGAGTTGTTGGATCAATCTCATCACAAGCTGGGACTGAAGTGGGTGTGTTTGCATCATGTGTAACAATAGTAGTGACTGAAGTATCAATTGTCGGTGCCAAAACAATGGGACTGACAGTAGGTTTAGCTGGAGTAAATTGTGAATCTGTGGACACCACAATCTGGTTACAGTTGGATCAATACCCGTAGCAACACTAGTGATTATGGTCTCATCATGAGACTCACGAACAATTGGCAATGGATTTTCTAGCAGACATCTAGATTCCTTATGACCTAGCTGCCCACATCTATCACATGTACAAGAAATCCAAGAATATTCAACATCTACCAAAGAGACAATACCGTTCTTATCCCTAGCTGCAATCCTATGAGGGAAGCCTTTGTCCAACATCTACCATATAACTTCAAGTTCATCAGTAAAGAGAGAAAATATATATACAGAGTTGAGAAAAACCATTGACTTCGGGTCAAGAATGATTAACACAAAAGATGAATTATTCATAATCATATAAAAGACTTTTGAGCTTTCTTTGTAATAAATTACAAAAATAAAAATTACGTACCCGTAATCAAGAAATTAGACAAGGAAAAATTCACAAGTTATGAACTCTTTTGTTATAAACATCTCTAAGTTATGAACTCTATCTGGGAAAAATAAACAAGGAAACGAAAATTAAAGAGACAAGTAATTTCTAGATTCAGACATAAGAAGAGATTAACAAGATAAAACAATAAGACACGTTAAACGAAATTTAGTTGGATAATTTTCCAGTAACAAAGACAGATCGATGAGAACAAAACAATAAAACGTTTATTACCATAAATTACCTGGAGAAAATATTAAAGAATAAAATCTTAAAAATTCGTCGTCTTCTTGGGAAAAAAATGATGAAGTCTTTGGGGTTCTGACTTCTGAGGTATGTTATAGTTCTTCGCGTGTTTAATAAATCATAGTTGTGTTGTGAACAGAGAAGCTGTGATCAGGTGTGACGCAACGCACGGGATTATTGTTGTGAGCAAATTTAATTTAAGTGGAATAGTTTGTTGAATGACGTAATTGCCCTTTCTGAATATAGATGAGTCTTAGGTGAAGTGGAGAGGACGAACGCACATGTCGTTGATACAATAATGGGAAAGAGTTTGAATGTGGGATTGGTAAGTGTATTAGTGTTTTAGTAAGATGGTTAACGCTAATCTTCCAAGTAGAGAAAATGCATGTAAAACAAAGAAGAAGTCGGAGATCTTCTCAAATTAAATTAGTTTTATTTTCAGGATAAAATATTTGATCGAAACTAGTAATCTCTGTAGATGTCTTTAAACTAGTAATGCAGTGGAAAGGATTCTCCGAGCTACATCACCGGAAAAAAAGGATACGGCAGTGATGTGCGAGAGAGAGAGGAAAAGGAAGAGCCGCCGCCTAGGTCTTACTGTTTCGGACCGTTTGGGAACGATTGTCCATTCTCTAATTTTTCTTTTTTCTATAAACGATCTTATTATGTTAAGATTTTATAATATTATTTACTATTTAAATATTTTCATATCTATTTATGAAATATTTTAAATAAACATATTTAAAAAAAAAAAAAAAGTAAAATAACTCACTAATTTTTATCCTAAATTTTGTTAGGACGTTTCTTTGTTTTTCCATCTAATAACTGCATATTTTATTAAACCTGAACCGAGCTTACATCGTCTATATGAAAAACATCAGCAATAATACGAGGAACATAAAAATAATATTCGAAATTGGATCCATGTTAAAACGGTAGCTTGGCCATATAACTTATGCTGGTATGAAAATCCCATTTTATTAACTAAAATCTTCCCTAGCTAGTGATATCTACCAAATTAACTGTTATAAAATTATGTGTGTATTTTTGGTTAAACTAGTTAGTATACGGGAATGTGAGTACGAACACAAGAAGAAGAAAATAAATAACAGCAAAAACGAAAGAGAGAAGGCATCACATTTGATTTATGTATGCATTAACTTTATGACATGGGTAATCTGGTTATACGAACATTCATTCATCTCTGTTAGTATCATCATTGAGAACCAATAAGAATTTTAAAATACGAGCATAGAATATCTGAAATTGGTTCTAAGTTTGAAATTTTCAAATAATTGTCCAAAATAGAAAAAAAAGACTAATTGGAAGTAATCAAAAGAAGATGAAGAAGAAGAAACAAATTAATTGGATCGTTGACAAAATAATTGAACAATGATATGCATCTTTCTTCACGAAGAACTTGAGAATAAAAAAATGGAAAGTGGGTCGTTGACATTTGATGCACGTTCTTGCACGTTTCGTGATAGTTTGGTGTAAACATGCTTCCATGATTACTGAGAAGCAAAGAAGAAAATGTTAAAACCATTGGCTATATAAAGGCATGCACAAGTAATGTAGAATCATAAAACAAAAAAAAATCAAAACCAACTTAGTGAGGCGTTGGACAAACAACCAAAATAAGAATGATATCTTCTCCCGGGATGGGGCGTTCAGCCCATCTCGTTTATGCTCTTGGTTTTATTACCATGGCAACAATGGTTGCTGCTTCTTATGAACCCTACACATATACCTCTCCTCCACCACCAGTGTATGAGGCTCCTGCACCAAAAGTTGATTACAAGTCTCCACCACCTCCTTACGTATACACTTCTCCTCCACCTCCACCATATTATTCACCATCTCCTAAGGTAGACTACAAGTCTCCACCACCTCCTTACGCCTATAGTTCTCCCCCTCCACCGCCATACTATTCACCTTCTCCTAAGGTGGATTACAAATCTCCACCACCTCCTTACGTATACAGTTCTCCCCCACCTCCACCATACTATTCACCATCTCCTAAGGTAGACTACAAGTCTCCACCACCTCCTTACGTCTATAGTTCTCCCCCACCTCCACCATACTATTCACCATCTCCTAAGGTACACTACAAATCTCCACCACCTCCTTACGTATACAGTTCTCCCCCACCTCCACCATACTATTCACCATCTCCTAAGGTAGACTATAAGTCTCCACCACCTCCTTACGTCTATAGTTCTCCCCCTCCACCGCCATACTATTCACCTTCTCCTAAGGTGGATTACAAATCTCCACCACCTCCTTACGTCTATAGTTCTCCTCCACCTCCACCATACTATTCACCATCTCCTAAGGTAGACTACAAATCTCCACCACCTCCTTACGTATACAGTTCTCTCCCACCTCCACCATACTATTCACCATCTCCTAAGGTAGACTACAAGTCTCCACCACCTCCTTACGTCTATAGTTCTCCCCCTCCACCGCCATACTATTCACCTTCTCCAAAGCCCGTATACAAGTCTCCACCACCTCCTTATGCTTACAGTTCTCCACCACCACCATACTACTCACCTTCTCCTAAGGTCGACTACAAATCCCCACCACCTCCGTATGTCTACAGCTCACCACCACCACCATATTACTCGCCTTCTCCTAAGCCCGCATACAAATCTCCACCACCACCATACATTTACAATTCTCCACCACCGCCATACTACTCGCCTTCTCCCAAGCCCGCATACAAATCTCCACCACCACCGTACGCCTACACCTCTCCACCTCCACCATACTACTCGCATTCCCCCAAGCCCACATACAAATCTCCACCACCTCCATATGTCTACAGCTCTCCACCACCACTGTACTACTCACCAACTCCTAAGCCAACATACAAATCTCCACCACCACCGTACGTCTACAGCTCTCCACCACCACCGTATTACTCGCCAACTCCTAAGCCCCTCTACAAATCTCCACCACCACCGTACGTCTACAGCTCTCCACCACCACCGTACTACTCGCCTTCCCCTAAGCCAATATACAAATCTCCACCACCACCGTATGTTTACAACTCTCCCCCACCACCGTACGTCTACAGCTCCCCACCACCACCGTACTACTCGCCTTCCCCTAAGCCAACATACAAATCTCCACCACCACCGTACGTCTACAGCTCTCCACCACCACCGTACGTCTACAGCTCTCCACCACCACCGTACTATTCGCCTTCCCCTAAGCCCGCATACAAATCTCCACCACCACCATATGTCTACAGTTCTCCACCACCACCATACTATTCTCCTTCGCCTAAGCCAACTTACAAATCTCCACCACCACCATATGTATACAGCTCCCCACCACCACCGTACTACTCGCCTTCCCCTAAGCCCACATACAAATCTCCACCACCACCATACGTCTACAGCTCTCCACCACCACCATACTACTCGCCTACTCCAAAACCGGCGTACAAATCTCCACCACCACCATACGTCTACAGTTCTCCACCTCCACCTTACTATTCTCCTTCACCCAATGTTGTATACAAATCACCACCACACCCACACGTCTGTGTGTGTCCACCACCTCCTCCATGCTACTCTCCTTCTCCAAAGATTGAGTACAAATCTCCACCAACACCATATGCTTACCATTCTCCACCTCCCCCACCTTATTACACACCTTCACCAAAACCCATACAAATCTCCACCACCACCATACGCCTACAGCTCTCCACCACCACCTTACTACTCACCTGCTCCTAAACCCAATACAAATCTCTACCACCACCATACGTCCTACAGTTCCCCACCACCACCATACTACTCGCCTTCCCCTAAGCCCATACAAATCTCCACCACCACCATACGTCTACAGTTCTCCACCCCCACCAAACTCCTCACCTGCTCCTAAACCCACATACAAATCCCCACCACCACCACCCGTATACAGATCCCCACCACCACCATACTACTCGCCTTCCCCTAAGCCTACATACAAATCTCCACCTCCTCCATACGTCTACAGTTCTCCACCTCCACCATATTATTCTCCTACTCCAAAACCCGCATACAAATCTCCACCACCACCATACGTCTACAGTTCTCCACCCCCCCCATATTACTCCCCCCCCCCCTTAAGCCCCAGATATAAATCTCCACCACCACCGTATTACTCTCCTTCTCCAAAGGTTGAGTACAAATCTCCTCCACCACCGTATGTCTACAGTTCCCCACCCCCACCACCATATTACTCACCTTCTCCAAAGGTTGAGTACAAATCTCCTCCACCACCGTATGTCTACAGTTCCCCACCTCCACCACCATATTACTCTCCTTCTCCAAAGATTGAGTACAAATCTCCTCCACCACCATATGTCTACAGTTCTCCTCCTCCACCACCGTATTATTCTCCTTCTCCAAAGGTTGAATACAAATCTCCACCACCTCCATATGTTTACAGCTCTCCACCTCCACCGGCGTATTACTCTCCATCTCCAAAGGTTGAGTATAAATCTCCTCCACCACCATATGTCTACAGCTCTCCACCTCCACCGGCGTATTACTCTCCATCTCCAAAGGTTGAGTACAAATCTCCTCCACCACCATATGTCTACCAATCTCCACCACCACCATCATACTCTCCTTCTCCAAAGGCTGAATACAAATCCCCTCCCCCACCCTCATATTATTAAATCTATCTATGAAAATTTAAAATAAGTAACCAAGTCTGAGTCCTATCTTTGTTATTCTTCTTGTGTCTAGTCTATTTTAATTTCAAAGTTTCGGATGAATACTTTGGCTATTGAAATTTCGTTTCGATTCATGTTATTTTATCTGTTGTGTAAGGGTTGGCATGCAATCCATATTTGTAAGTTTCTTGCAGTTATAAGTTTGTTGCAGTTCTCTATATATTTTACCCTTGATCTAAAAGTGACTTGTTTATCCGTTTAAAATAAAATAAATTTTTTAAATAGTTTCATATATTTAAAAGTGAATAGCAGTTAATTTTAAACAATAATTTTATATATTTAAAAGTGAATAGCTTATACTGGACCACACTTTTCTGAATTTTGCACGGATACAATGTGTATCGCTCTCGCAATCAGTATTTCTTAGTTTGGTGCAATTCTATATTGGAACCCTTCTATATATTGTATTCTTTACTTAAAGGATACGACTTTACCCGTTCCTAATAAAAGAAATCTAAAAAAATTAAACAATTTCATATATATTTAAAAGTGAATACTTATTTTGAAAACCTCAAGCTGCAAGCTTATAGAATACCACACTTTTCTAAGTTCAATGATTGATTGATTTCTACGTATATCTATAATTATTTGTTTCATTACTAAACCAATTGATACTCACTAAAACCATGATCACAAAAAAAAAATATTAATAACATGGACTAATCGTCCTAAACATGTTCTTAACCGTTTTGTTCATTGGATACAGAAACTCCATTGACATTTTTTTCAATTATCATGGTATATATCTGTCATTTGGTGTAACTACTCTAATTTAATTGACATGGTGGTTTTCTATGTGAACATCTATTTTATCAAATAGACTTCTATTTTCGTCAGACAAGTGTGCGATCTTATAAGGTTTTCTTCTTTTATTTGAAATTTTTTTTTGAATTAAATTAAATTTTTTTGTATTTTTTTGGTTTATATCCTAACCAGCAATCCCACAGTCGACCTGGTTAAAACTCTTTTCCCATTATAATTGTGCCAACTCCTAAGAGACCCAAACCCTAAGGCCTTGAATGGTAATAGTTTTAGAGTGGTTTTTGGTTTAAGATTCTTTAAAAATCTAATTTATTGTTAATCATGATTTTGAAAAAAGTGAATTCCCAAAAAAATAGAGAATCTAGATTTTGATGGTTTTGCATATTTGTGAAGAAAATCCAAATTCTAACTTATAGGAGTTTTTAAGAAGCTTTTGTGATATATATATATATATATATATATATATATTTTTGAACATCTGGTATATATATATTTTTAAATTATTTACTAAAACCATTAAAACAAAAACCTTATTATTTGGAGGGTTTTCCACCAGACTTGGAGTAAAAACAAGTTTTCTTTCTATTTTTAGTAAATTGTTATAAAACTAGTTATCTAAATATCATTTTTTCGATATTAGAGTAAAGTTTATTCATATTTGTCTTCTACAGAAAAGTAAAAAATATATACATATAAAAACCAAAAACTAAACAAGTTACTATTCAAGTTTTTGAAAAACTAAAATATACAGAAAATCAAAAACAAAAAAAATCAAAAACCAAAAACCAAAAACCACTAAAGAACTATCAGCCATGGCCTAAATCAGCAGAAAACCCTAAAGCTAAACCGGTCGGCCGAGCAGGAAAACCGGAAGAAGCCCTACTCAACCACACACAAAAACCGCGGCCGCTGAAAAGAACCACACCTGAAGTTGGCTTCCGCCGATATAGAAACCACCGCCGGAGACAGAGACAGCACATGACCACCGCCACCACTAGAGATCGAGAAGGAGGAAGGCGATACAAAGAGACATCGCCTGATAGGTCATAAAGACCTCTGCCGCCACCAAAACCAACACCGCCGAGAGAACCGGGAACCACCGTAACGACAGGTGAGGAGGAGCTTCACCTACTCCAAGTTGGCGAACGCAACGGCGAAGAGAAACTGGGCCGAACGAAAGGAGAGCACCGGAGAAGACAACACCGCCGTTAACAAAACAACCGTCCTCAAGCAGGTCCGCCCAAGCTGGTGACTGGTGAGAGAACCACGCAACCCTCCTGATGAGAGCACCTACACCGCCAAGTAACCAACCCGATTTCAGATCTACTGCTTAACCACCACGGCGAGCTACATCACTGGAAAGGAGATACGGCGGTGATGTGCGAGAGAGAGAGGAAAAGGAAGAGCCGCGTCTTACTGTTTCGGACCGTTTGGGAACGATTGTCCATTTTCTAATTTTTCTTTTTTCTATAAACGATCTTATTATGTTAAGATTTTATAATATTATTTACTATTTAAATATTTTCATATCTATTTATGAAATATTTTAAATAAACATATTTAAAAAAAAAAAGAAAGTAAAATAACTCACTAATTTTTATCCTAAATTTTGTTAGGACGTTTCTTTGTTTTTCCATCTAATAACTGCATATTTTATTAAACCTGAACCGAGCTTACATCGTCTATATGAAAAACATCAGCAATAATACGAGGAACATAAAAATAATATTCGAAATTGGATCCATGTTAAAACGGTAGCTTGGCCATATAACTTATGCTGGTATGAAAATCCCATTTTATTAACTAAAATCTTCCCTAGCTAGTGATATCTACCAAATTAACTGTTATAAAATTATGTGTGTATTTTTGGTTAAACTAGTTAGTATACGGGAATGTGAGTACGAACACAAAAAGAAGAAAATAAATAACAGCAAAAACGAAAGAGAGAAGGCATCACATTTGATTTATGTATGCATTAACTTTATGACATGGGTAATCTGGTTATACGAACATTCATTCATCTCTGTTAGTATCATCATTGAGAACCAATAAGAATTTTAAAATACGAGCATAGAATATCTGAAATTGGTTCTAAGTTTGAAATTTTCAAATAATTGTCCAAAATAGAAAAAAAAGACTAATTGGAAGTAATCAAAAGAAGATGAAGAAGAAGAAACAAATTAATTGGATCGTTGACAAAATAATTGAACAATGATATGCATCTTTCTTCACGAAGAACTTGAGAATAAAAAAATGGAAAGTGGGTCGTTGACATTTGATGCACGTTCTTGCACGTTTCGTGATAGTTTGGTGTAAACATGCTTCCATGATTACTGAGAAGCAAAGAAGAAAATGTTAAAACCATTGGCTATATAAAGGCATGCACAAGTAATGTAGAATCATAAAACAAAAAAAAATCAAAACCAACTTAGTGAGGCGTTGGACAAACAACCAAAATAAGAATGATATCTTCTCCCGGGATGGGGCGTTCAGCCCATCTCGTTTATGCTCTTGGTTTTATTACCATGGCAACAATGGTTGCTGCTTCTTATGAACCCTACACATATACCTCTCCTCCACCACCAGTGTATGAGGCTCCTGCACCAAAAGTTGATTACAAGTCTCCACCACCTCCTTACGTATACACTTCTCCTCCACCTCCACCATATTATTCACCATCTCCTAAGGTAGACTACAAGTCTCCACCACCTCCTTACGTCTATAGTTCTCCCCCTCCACCGCCATACTATTCACCTTCTCCTAAGGTGGATTACAAATCTCCACCACCTCCTTACGTATACAGTTCTCCCCCACCTCCACCATACTATTCACCATCTCCTAAGGTAGACTACAAGTCTCCACCACCTCCTTACGTCTATAGTTCTCCCCCACCTCCACCATACTATTCACCATCTCCTAAGGTACACTACAAATCTCCACCACCTCCTTACGTATACAGTTCTCCCCCACCTCCACCATACTATTCACCATCTCCTAAGGTAGACTATAAGTCTCCACCACCTCCTTACGTCTATAGTTCTCCCCCTCCACCGCCATACTATTCACCTTCTCCTAAGGTGGATTACAAATCTCCACCACCTCCTTACGTCTATAGTTCTCCCCCACCTCCACCATACTATTCACCATCTCCTAAGGTAGACTACAAATCTCCACCACCTCCTTACGTATACAGTTCTCTCCCACCTCCACCATACTATTCACCATCTCCTAAGGTAGACTACAAGTCTCCACCACCTCCTTACGTCTATAGTTCTCCCCCTCCACCGCCATACTATTCACCTTCTCCCAAGCCCGTGATACAAGTCTCCACCACCTCCTTATGCTTACAGTTCTCCACCACCACCATACTACTCACCTTCTCCTAAGGTCGACTACAAATCCCCACCACCTCCGTATGTCTACAGCTCACCACCACCACCATATTACTCGCCTTCTCCTAAGCCCGCATACAAATCTCCACCACCACCATACATTTACAATTCTCCACCACCGCCATACTACTCGCCTTCTCCCAAGCCCCCCTACAAATCCCCACCACCACCCTACGCCTACACCTCTCCACCTCCACCATACTACTCAGATTCCCCCAAGCCCACATACAAATCTCCACCACCTCCATATGTCTACAGCTCTCCACCACCACTGTACTACTCACCAACTCCTAAGCCAACATACAAATCTCCACCACCACCGTACGTCTACAGCTCTCCACCACCACCGTATTACTCGCCAACTCCTAAGCCCCTCTACAAATCTCCACCACCACCAGACGTCTACAGCTCTCCACCACCACTGCACTACTCGCCTTTCCCTAAGCCAATATACAAATCTCCACCACCACCGTAGTTTACAACTCTCCCCCCACCACAGACGTCTACAGCTCCCCACCACCACCGTATTACTCGCCTTCCCCTAAGCCAACATACAATTCTCCACCACCACCGTACGTCTACAGCTCTCCACCACCACCGTACGTCTACAGCTCTCCACCACCACCGTGACTATTCGCCTTCCCCTAAGCCCGCGATACAAATCTCCACCACCACCATATGTCTACAGTTCTCCACCACCACCATACTATTCTCCATCGCCTAAGCCACCTTACACATCTCCACCACCACCATATGTATACAGCTCCCACGCACCACCGTACTACTCGCCTTCCCCTAAGCCCACATACAAATCTCCACCACCACCATACGTCTACAGCTCTCCACCACCACCATACTACTCGCCTACTCCAAAACCGGCGTACAAATCTCCACCACCACCATACGTCTACAGTTCTCCACCTCCACCTTACTATTCTCCTTCACCCAATGTTGTATACAAATCACCACCACACCCACACGTCTGTGTGTGTCCACCACCTCCTCCATGCTACTCTCCTTCTCCAAAGATTGAGTACAAATCTCCACCAACACCATATGCTTACCATTCTCCACCTCCCCCACCTTATTACACACCTTCACCAAAACCCGCATACAAATCTCCACCACCACCATACGTCTACAGCTCTCCACCACCACCTTACTACTCACCTGCTCCTAAACCCGCATACAAATCTCTACCACCACCATACGTCTACAGTTCCCCACCACCACCATACTACTCGCCTTCCCCTAAGCCCGCATACAAATCTCCACCACCACCATACGTCTACAGTTCTCCACCCCCACCATACTACTCACCTGCTCCTAAACCCGCATACAAATCTCCACCACCACCATACGTATACAGTTCCCCACCACCACCATACTACTCGCCTTCCCCTAAGCCTACATACAAATCTCCACCTCCTCCATACGTCTACAGTTCTCCACCTCCACCATATTATTCTCCTACTCCAAAACCCGCATACAAATCTCCACCACCACCATACGTCTACAGTTCTCCACCCCCACCATATTACTCCCCTGCCCCTAAGCCCGCATATAAATCTCCACCACCACCGTATTACTCTCCTTCTCCAAAGGTTGAGTACAAATCTCCTCCACCACCGTATGTCTACAGTTCCCCACCCCCACCACCATATTACTCACCTTCTCCAAAGGTTGAGTACAAATCTCCTCCACCACCGTATGTCTACAGTTCCCCACCTCCACCACCATATTACTCTCCTTCTCCAAAGATTGAGTACAAATCTCCTCCACCACCATATGTCTACAGTTCTCCTCCTCCACCACCGTATTATTCTCCTTCTCCAAAGGTTGAATACAAATCTCCACCACCTCCATATGTTTACAGCTCTCCACCCCCACCGGCGACATTCTCCATCTCCAAAGGTGGAGTATCACTCTCCCCCGCCTCCATATGTCTGCAGCTCTCCACCTCCACCGGCGTATTACTCTCCATCTCCAAAGGTTGAGTACAAATCTCCTCCACCACCATATGTCTACCAATCTCCACCACCACCATCATACTCTCCTTCTCCAAAGGCTGAATACAAATCCCCTCCCCCACCCTCATATTATTAAATCTATCTATGAAAATTTAAAATAAGTAACCAAGTCTGAGTCCTATCTTTTTTATTCTTCTTGTGCCTAGTCTATTTTGATTTCAAAAGTTCGGATGAATTCTTTGGCTACTGAAATTTCATTTGGATTCATGTGCATGTTACGCGGTTGCATGCAATCCATATTTGTAAGTTTGTTGTAAGTTTGTTGCAATTCTTTACCCGTTTAAAATAAAAGGAAACTTTTTTAAAATAGCTATACCTGACCACTCTTTTCTGAATTTTGAACCGATAACAATGTGTATCGCTCTCGCAGCCCTTGGTTTGTTGGTCCTCATGTCTTAGCCCATTTTTTTGGTAATGATCATCTGGTTGGTTCACTATTATATAAAGCTTGTAAAAGGTATTTAATGACTCCACAATTATTTCTATTATTTACCCTTACTCGTCCGGGCATCCATCATGAATTGACTGCCAGTTAAGCACGCTAACTTCAAAAGCTTCGCAAGAGAGACTCTCGAAAAGACAAGTTTATATGATATAAATAATTAGACAAGTTCATTAAGTGATGTAATCATAAACATTAAACCATTAGTAAGATAATATTTAAAAACTTATATAACAGTCAATAAATAAATACCATGTAGTTCCTCTAAACGTACATGAAACTAAAGTTTATTTGAAAACTTTCCATGATTGCTGTCTCATATTCAACCCCTATTTGGTATAACATAAACTTTTCTTTTTGTAATATCTATTACATAAACCAGTTTTTCTTAACTAGGTTAAGTGAATCTAAAACTCATTAAAACCATGGTTACTAAAACTTCAAGGCATAAAATCACTGTATAAAACATTCGCAACTTCATCACTTTAATTTTCGCTGGTATTTCATTAGTATCATCTACATATCCTTTATGTGTTGATTTTTATTTATCATATTGAATATCACATGAAAATATATTTCATATATAGAAAACAATTGTAATATTTTTATTAGTTTAAATATTTATCAATGTGAACTTTGAATATTATAATTGAATTGATAGTTTTTTATCAAAGTGGCCGAAAAGTAAAAATTAAAAAAAAATGATAGACACCAGGGATATCTATTCTATGGGACCGTTCGCTAGGGCCATCTGTATACTTTCCGTTACGAGAAGTAGAAGATATTGAAAGCCTTCATTGGATCACGACGCTTGGCTTTTGGAAAATCAACCAGACAACTATCATCAAGGTCATTACAATTTGTTAAACAAATATGTTATATCTTTTATTTAAGTATGTATTTCAATATGTTTTCCTATTACATACTAACTAATCCGTAACAAATCTTTGCTAATTTAATAATAATCAATTATTCCTGCCGCCCTATGCTACTAACCATCATCTAGTTATATAACTTTAAACATGTAAAATTCTTCATGGACTCGATAAGATTGTGAATAACTCTGGCCTTCTAATAAAAGAATTAGGTGAATGAGTCAAAATTTTAATTGAGTACACGAAGAAATGTTGAAATTTCATAAACATGTTTTGAAATTATCAGTTTTGTGTATATGACATCTTATCGTGCCTGAATTCAGAAACAAATGAATTGGATATATATAGTACGTAACGTAGTATGACTATAAAGTATAAACCTAATAAAAAACTCCAAATCATATATCCATATCAGATAAGTTTATCTATTTGTCTATTTGCGACTTGTGTATTATATATTCGTTTCGCTTGAGTTTCGTCCAATCCGCTGGCTGTCTTTCACCCGAACCAACTAAACTATAGTATTAAAGTATAGATGGATACTGGTCGTAATTATTGCTATTGAACATTCAACTGTTTCTGAATCGGGCATTGATTAGCGATGATATACATAAATCATGACAATGAAACATGCATACATGTTCCTCAAAGTACAATTGATGATGGAAGAAAACAACCCGACAAATTTGAGAATACAAATCAAACAACAACATTTAACAAAAAAAAAAAAAAACAACAACACTACAAGAAATGTACTGCAAAACCGATGGTATTTCCGACGGAATTAATATCCTTCGGAAAACACCGACGGATTTCTGACAGATTTTCGACGGAAATTAAAATTGTCAATTCCGTCGGAAATCCGTCGGTTTACCGTTGGTTTTTCCAACGGATTAGTTTCTGTCAGAAATCCGTCAGTTCGCCGTTGGTAATTTCCGACGGATTCATATCCGTCGGAATATTTGAAAGTTAATATAGCCGTTGTTGTAGCCGTTAAATTCCGATGGATTTCCGAGGGTAATCGTTATTATATATATGTTACCATACTTCTCCATTCAATCACAATAACAAATTTCAACCCAACAATTTTAAAAAAACGTGTACAGAGAGATGTCGTCTCCAAGAGATTTAAGATCGTGGATGGATGAAAAAATGTTTGATCCGGAGTCGAAGTTATTAAACGATGGTTATGTACGATGTATATGCGAGTTCATGGCCGTTGCTGGAAATCAACCGCGAGTGAAAACAAGTGGTAAGATGAAATGTTCATGTTCAATTTGTCGCAATTCTCGTAATGTTAAGATAGAGATAGTTTGGCATCACTTGTATAGCAATGGATTTATGCCGGGTTACAAGATTTGGTATCTATATGGAGAAAGAAATTTTGATTATGGTAGTAGTAGCAGTGAACCCTATGTTGCGGATAGCTTAGGAGAACATAGAACGGAAGTAGATTTTGGTGTTGGTACCATTGAGATGGTGAATGATGCGTTTAGAGAGAATTTGCCATCGACCGTAATAGATGGAGAGATTACACATCCTTCAGATGCAAAAGCGTATAAACATTTTCAATCCAAGTATCCGGATTTTGCGTTTGAGAGAAGAAATGTGTACCTCGGGTTATGTACAGATGGTTTCAACCCATTTAGGAAGCATGGAAGGCAATATTCGTTGTGGCCCGTAATCGTAACACCGTACAATTTGCCCCTGGTATGTGCATGCGTCGAGAGTTTTTATTTCTCTCCGTTCTTGTTCCCGGCCCTGAGCATCCGAAGAGATCACTAGATGTATTCCTCCAGCCATTGATCTATGAGTTACAAATGCTATGGAGCCACGGTGCTAAAGTGTTTGATGTTTCACGCCAGCAGAATTTTAGGATGCGTGCGGTTTTTATGTGGACAATTAGCGATTTCCCAGCATATGGAATGTTATCTGGATGGACAACTCATGGAAGATTATCGTGCCCGTATTGCGAAGACAACACAATACTTTATTGGATCAGTTGAGAGATTTTGGTGCTGCGATGACTTCTGAATTTGGAGGTAATGGGCATGAAACTGTTTACGGAGCCGGGGAAGTTCATAATTGGCACAAGAAATGTATCTTTTGGGAATTGCCATATAGGAAGGACCATTTATTGAGGCACAACCTCGATGTGAAGCATGTTGAAAAAAACTTCTTTGATAACATAATGAATATGGTTTTAAATATACCGGGGAAGACAAAAGACAATCTGAAATCTAAGTTGGACTTGGCAGAGATTTGCGGTCGTAATTTTCTTGAAATTCTTTCCAATGGTAAATATCCTTTTGCTCCGTACTGGTTGGATGCACAAAAGAAAAAAGAATTTTTTGATTGGATTCAAGACGATGTCAAATTCACTGATGGATATGCATCTAATCTGCATAATTACGTCGACTATGGAGAATGAAGGTTTATCGGAATGAAGAGTAATGATTGTCATGTTGTGATGCACTGACTTCTTCCATTTGCTTTTGCGGAGATCCTTCATAAAGATGTGTACAAAGCAATTGCAGGTATAAATCATTTTCATGTGTATTTTAACAATTACTGATATTTATATTTTTTATATATTTAAATTTGTGTATTTTTATTTGCAGGAGTTGGTGCTTTCTTTCGGGATTTATGCACGAGAACACTTACACTTGAAAGGATTCGCAATTTAAAGGACAATATACCCTTGATCCTTTGCAATCTTGAGAAGATATTTCCGCCGTCCTTTTTTGATGTTATGGAACATCTTCCGATCCACCTCCCCCATGAAGCCGCACTAGGTGGTCCTGTTCAATTCCGTTGGATGTATCTTTTTGAGCGGTACATGTTCCATCTTAAGAAGAAGGTTAAAAATTTAAGTCGAGTTGAGGGGTCTATTATCGCACAGAGCATCAACAAAGAAACCTCACATTTTGCAGAATATTACTTTTCATCGGAAGTTCGTACGAAGAGTAGACGTCCTGCTCGCCATGATGATAGAGGTGAGAAAGCCATGTATCCCGTGGTGGTCCCTGAGTTGTTTTCGCAAGTTGGTCGAGTCAGTGGAAAAGGGAAGAAACGTAAATTATCACAACAGAAGTGGACTCACTTGCAAATGTATATTCTAACAAATTGTGAGAAGATGGCGGAGTACGAAAGGTAAAAAACTTAATCTATTTAAATACTAAATTATCTTGTACATAAGTATTAGCTTTCAAAGGTTATATAATGTTGTTTGCTTTCAGGATTTAATGGCAATAATACGTAGCCATTTTCCGGAAAAGACTGAAGAAGAACTTGAACTGCATAAGGAGAACGATTATATTACTTGGCTGCAATTTTACGTAAGTAGGCTATAAGATTAATATATAAATGACTTTAATTATTACGTAAGTGTTTTATATTAATTTTATGAAAATTATTTTCTTAGGTTAATGAGGGAATTAGAGGTGGATCTGTTTTTCCGACATGGTTAGTCGAGTTAGTTACTGGCCCAATCTACATTGCGACCTCATACCCTAGGTATTGCAGTAGGGGATTTGCGTTTAGGATTCACGATGAAGGAAGGTCGAGACCAAATGCAGATTATGGTATTTCGGCTCAATCTGGTGATGTTGTCTACTACGGGATTCTCAAAGAAATATTGCAAGTGCGCTACCCAGGGATGTTGGACATGAGGTGCATTATTTTTATGTGTAAATGGTATGATCCAGAAGTTGGGTGTGGGGTTAAGGTGAACCAATTTAGCGTCACGTCAGTAAATTCTAGAAGAAGACTTCGTACGTATGACCCATTCATCCTAGCATCACAGCCAGACCAGGTTCGGATATTTTAATAAATATTTTATATTACGTTAGTTTTTGCATTCAATTTTTGTTTCATTTGACTTCATAAATTACATTTGTTTTTTTAGCTATGCTATATTCATTATCCTAGGGTAACACGGCGTTCAAATCCTTGGATTACAGTGACTCCAATTAATCCAAGAGAAAAAATTTATGGAGTTTCTGAGAACGATGCTTTACAACCAACTAGAAGTGTTCCAATAGATCATGTTGAGCATTCTTTTGATACATTCCTTGTGGTTGATTTAACGGAAATTGATGATGATAGAGTTCATTCAGAATTAGAGGAAGAACTTGGAGAATTTGATGAGGCCGAAGACGATATTCCTTCTAAATGATCATTATCTGATTCAGAGTAGTACATTATGAACATTTGTTTTTATTTAAATTTTGTATTTTTATTTCATATTTTAAATATTACTTTTAATAAAAATTAAAATCACAAAACCATAAATAAATAAAAACATTAAAAATCATAAACAAACCCAAAACATAAAAAAAACCACAAAAAAAAAAACCAAAAAACCATAAAAAAAAATTATACACAAAACATCCAAAACCAAATTACACTCCAATCTGTCGGAAATTTCCGACGGATTTCCGACGGAAATGACATTTTAAACCGTGTCAATCCGGAAATGATTTCAGTCAATCCGAGACACGTGTAACCACAAACCCGTCGGAAATCCATCAGAAATTTCTGACAGATTTCCGATGGGTTTGGGGTTTTGTGGTCATTTACGATCCGTTTCTCTTGAAACATGTTTGTAGTATGCTTTGTTACTTATTTCAATGATTAAATATAAACAAATACATTGTTACATATTAAACATACGAAATTAGGAAAATTTAGCTGTTATGGTTATATATCATCGTTTTAAGATATGTATCATTGTCCAACATGTAGTCATGATAGTCGGGATTTTTCTAATTTTGATATATATGATATGTTACTAGGTATATGTTAGTATTTCATCATTGAAATGAGTAACAAACCATACTACAAACATATTTCAAGAGAAACGGATTGTAAACGACCACGAAACCACAAACCCGTCAGAAATTACCGACAGATTTCCGACAAATTTTGGTTACACGTGTACCACCTCAAGGTTTGACTGACTAATGAAGAGACATGCATGTCTCGCATATCCATCGGAAATTAGCGACGGATTTACGACGGACATTAAATATTACGTGGCAAATTAATTTTCATCTCCCAGGGAGACTAAAATTTCACTTATCCATCCAAAATCTGTCGGTAATTTCCGATGGATTTCCAACGGATATGCAAAATTTAGGCGGGAATTTTTCCGAGACCGCGTTTCATTTAATTTGATTAGATTCCGACGGAATTCTTTGATAAAAAAATATCTTCTTCTTCCTCGCGGATCAGTTACGTGAAACCAAAAAAAAAAAAACCTCTGATTTCACAACTTTTGTTGGCTCAATCATCAAGATGTCTAACAATCCATCAATTCCATCCAATTTGTAAGTTTCCAAAACTCTAAAACTTAAAGATTTCTAAGGTTTTAAGATTGATGTTAGATTTAGGTTATTGAATGTAAGATTTAGGTTCTTGGATGTTAGATTTATGTTTTCTAGTGTTAGTTCTAGGATTTCTATTGTTAGATTTAAGATTTGGATAATATGAATTTTATTTTGGATATGATTTTATTTATCTTAAGAATTTATATGATTTTGATTAAGAATTTGATATTGGATAGGATTTGAATTTGATTAAGAATTGGATAATATGAATTTGTTATGTTATCTATTTTTTTTTACTTTACATTATTTATTTAAATTAGAATAAATTATAAATTTGTTTTAATAAAATTATAATGCTTTTTATTAATTTATAATCATTTTTAAAAATTTATAATCATTTTTAGAAATTTATAATTATTTTAGACATTTATATTTATTTTAAGTAATTTAAAAAAGTAATTTGGTTTTAAAAATTTAAAAGGGATTACGGATTATACGAGGGTTCAGGGAGCCGAGTACGTCGAGGTTCCGGTAGGAGTAGGGGAGTTGCGAGGAGTCCTTCTATGGCGTCTACCCAT
Source organism: Cardamine occulta (assembly GCA_028015245.1). NCBI lineage: Eukaryota > Viridiplantae > Streptophyta > Magnoliopsida > Brassicales > Brassicaceae > Cardamine > Cardamine occulta. Next base: position 19,173,885 of record CM051364.1, on the reverse strand, counting down.
ATTCCAGACACCGCATCACCTGTACCACCCGCTGCTGCATCGACACCACCTTCTACTGCACCGTCGCAAATGAGCGTCGAGGACTTCGTTGCTTTACCTGGACGAGAGAGATTCACTCGTCTTCATCCGGATTGTGTTGGGACAGACACATGGTAAGTTTGATTTTCCTATTTAAAAATATTAAATTTTATTTAATATTTTTTTTATAAACTATTTAAAGTCTATAAAATAATTTGTTTTGAAGGTTTAAAGATTCGGGAAATGAGATTTCCAAGTCTATCAACCAGATGTTTAATGGATTGTTTCAGCATCCGTATCCGACGTATACCCAAATGCCCTTAGAAGAGCAGGAAATATGGTTTCGGCTAGGGCTGGGCATTCGGATTTCAGTTTCGGTTTCGGGTATGTACGGATCGGTATCGGTTATTTGGTTACTGAAATTTAGGAACCATATAGGTACCAAACATTTTTGGTTCGGTATCGGTTCGGTATCAATCGGTTTCGGTACGGTTCGGTTATAAATTTGAAGAACCGATAAATACCATTTGAAATCGGGTACCTTTCTGTTCGGTACCAGTTTCGGTTTTTTCGGTTATTTTAGTAACCATTACCCGAAATAGTAACCAAAATCCGAAATAAATAAAACCAATACCGATTAAAAACAATCAAAGTTGAAAAGTGAAACACAAAGTCACAAATTTAAAAGTAACAGAAACTTCAAAGTTAACAATAACATAAGTAGCTTGATAAAAGTAAATGGAAGATGAGAATCAATGAGGAGGCCATGGGACCGAATGGGAGATTAGAGACAATAAGACCATCAGGTTTCAGCTTTCAATGACCTCAGCCTACTTTCCCTTAGACGTTGAATTCCTCTTCAAACTCTAAAAGGACAATAAAGAAAATAAGAATAATGAATTGTAAAATCATAAGAATAATGAAAGAATTTACCTTTCATAAGATCATCTTGAAACTGGACATCAGAAAGCATTTGTTGGATTGTTACAACTCCTTTGTCATTCAACTGCATTCCACATTTCAGCCATTGCTCGGTGCACATCAACACTTTGATCATGTAGGTAGTTAAACAGCTTCTGTATGGGTATAAAATTCGACCACTAGTGCTAAATCTGATTCAGAGGCTACTGAAGACACTTGCATTGCAAGTATATCCCTAGCTACTAGTGATAGAACCGGGTACTTCAAACTGTTTTTCCTCCACCATGATAATACATTAAACTCTGAATCTCTCATCAGATTTGGATTCTCCACATTCTCTTTCAAATACAACTCCAACTCATTGCTTGGATCTTGAAATCCTGTTTCTTTTACAAGCTCATTGTATAACCCTTCTATATTTTCTATTCCAGGCGCATCCATTTTCTCAAAAGATTCACCGAAGACTTGATCTTATGACTGAGATTGAGAACATTGCCCTTGGGACTGAGACAATGAAACTGAAACACCAATGCTACTTTTGCTGACAAAACCATTATACTCGACAAACAGCCGATTTAATATGTCCATAACTGACTCATAAATGTGAGTAGCCTCTAAACTGTCTTTCCCATACAACTTATCAAAACAAAGCTGAGCAAACTTCATCTTCTTTGTAGGGTCAAATACACTTGCAACGATCAACAGCTTGTTCATGTCTTCAAATGGATTCCAATACTTTTCTAATTTCTTTATCATAAAAGTGGCTTTGTCCCGTAATGCTTCATTACCACTAATGCTATAGCTGTCAAGGTTTCTAGCGATGGTGACAATCTCATTGTAGCATTTGTATGAGCAAACAGAAGTTGAGGCTGAAAGAACCAATGTGGAATTGTAAAATAGGACAAGGACTTTGAGTAAAGAATCCACTGCTTCCCAATCAAGTACATATGGTGGTCCAATCCGTTTTTTTCCCTCCACAACTTCAAGAAAATAATCGTTATACACCTTATCTTCTTCTTCCATCTTATCAAATGCCTTTCTAAAATTCAGTGATGTATTAAGCATTAGATAAGTGGAATTCCATCTGGTCTTAACGTCTAAAGGCAAGCTTCCCCTTGCAATTTTTCCTGTTTCAACCCGTAACTCAAATGATTTGAGTCTGTTTGTAGAAGACCTCACAAACTGAACACCATTTCTAACTGCGGCCACTGAGCTATCAATCTCTTGCAGCCCTTCCTTCACCACTAAATTCAGAATATGAGTTGCACACCTTATATGCAGAAACTCACCTTTCAAGACTAGTGCATTATCTCCAAGTTTCTGGAATTCATCCTTAAATGTCTTTATAGCTGAGGTATTAGCTGTGGCATTATCAACAGTGATGCAAAATATCTTTCTTATATCCCACTCAGCTAAACACTCAAGAAGAACTTTACAAATAGATGCACTTTTATGATCAGAAATATTTTTGAAACCTATAATAAGCTTCCTTAATTCCCAACGAGCATCAATATAGTGAGCTGTTACCACCATATAACTAGCTCCAGTATTCGGCGCAGTCCATATATCAGTAGTCAGCGACAACCTTTGTTTTTTATCCCCTAGAATAGCCTTAATTTCTAATTTCTTTTTAACATACATCTGGACAATGTCTCTAGCTGCTGTTCTCCTAGAAACTGGCTTATATAAATGAACCCTACTGCAGAAACGCCTCCAAGCTAAGCTCTCTATGAAAGATAAAGGCAATTCAGCTAAAACCAACAGTTCATTGGAAGCTTCCCTAAATTCCTTTTCAGAAACTTTTCCTAACCTAAGATTACCACCATCATTAGGAGTTAACACTGTTTGGTTTTGATCTTCTTCTTTATTAGCAGCGAGCCATACCTGGTGTTGTATGCAGCCGTCCAGATGTTTTTGCAAGTTGGTGGTGCCATAAGTTGTTAGACGTGAAAGTTCTTTACCACAATAGTTACAATTACACTTGTTATAATTGCCTTTCTTTCTGCTCATATGCTTCCAAACTTTAGACCTAGCCTTCTTCCTCCCCTTATTATCATCATCGTCTTGAGCTTCTCTTTTCTTCCTCTTGCCTTTATTTGCAGAAATCGGTGTTTCAATTTCAGGTTCAGACATATCATTTTCACAAGAATCCATCTACAATACAAAAAAAATCAAACTCAAAAAAATCAACACAAAATTCATCACTTCATCGAATCAAAAAAAAAAAAAAAAATCAGTTATGAATTCTTGACTATAGACCAACATCATGGAACATTGGAACTGCTACTCTAACCCAACTAGCTTACAAATTTCACATAACGAACTGGTAAAAACCATGAAAATGTTCCAAGAATCAAAGGTCATCAAGGTATATAAAAATAATATAGAAAAAGTGTTATCAAATTTCAGAGATAAAAACAGGAAATTCACACATTCTTCTTCCTATTTTGCGATATACATGAATCAGTTCCAAAGCCACAAACCACAAAATTTGGCTAAGTTTACTTTTGTATTTTACAAGTAAATCCTTTTCAAAGACGAGCAGTAAGATTTCTAAAAAAGCTTCTCTATTCTGAAATTCCTCTACGCATAATCAACTTAAAGACACAAAAATAACACACATTCTTCTTTCTATTTTGCTATACAACAATCAGATCTAGACACAAAGAAATCATGAGACACAAAAATCACTTATGAAACAGTAATCAAAGCAAATTTGAAATTACCTCGCTTTGAATTCTCGACAAAGCAGTAGAAGGAAACTTTGGCGATGATGTTTCTTCTAGATCTCGACAAATATTAGGGTGAGTTTGGGATTCCAGTTTTAGATTTGGGATTTTCCTTTATGTAGTGAAGGAAAGAAAAGATATAGGGATTTCAATTTCCGTAGATTTAGGAATTAGGATGAAGCTGAATCGTTAAAACACAAAGATATAATCATATAAATGTAAATCAATATATTCATTTTGATTTCGGTGTTTCGGTGTACCGAATGGATACCGGTTCGGTTTCGGTTAGGTACCGATATCCATGGTACCAGAGAAAAAATACCATCGGTTAATTTACCTATAACCGAACCAATACCAAAACTAATTTTTCGGTTCTGTTCGGTTCGGTATTTCGGTATCAGTTATTTTTGCCCAGGCCTAGTTTCGGCAATTTGCGGTAAGTTTTTCATTTTATTTATTGTTTACTTTGAATTTAAATAGTTTATTAGTTTTTTTAATTTAATTTTCATTTTTTCAGCAAGAATTTACTTGAGAGAGTCACATTACCGCTTTGGTTAGAAGGGAGTTCCACAAAAAAGCGGCAATAATGTATTCACGGAAGCTGAACGAGTGGAAGGGGTTGTGGTCGAGGAATCTTGTGCCAATGGAGTTGGTTATGAACCCGGCCCTATGGAACGAGTTGATAGCGTACTGGAGTGAAGACGCTACGAAGGCAAGCTCCACAACCCACTCTGTGTGCCAGAACAGCGATCACAAAGGAAAGGGTAAGGCGACGCACAATCTAGGAGCAACCAGTTTGGTCACAAAGGCGAAACAACTTGTAAGTTTTTGTTTTAATCAATATGTTATTTTTCAATTTTATATTCAAAATATTTACTATATTTTTTAATTTTGTAGTTTCGGAAAGATGGTGTCCAACCTTCTACCCTCAGATTAATCAAAGTTGCACACACCAACAAGAACACCAATGAAATCCAAGATGGTGTAGCTCGGGAGATCGTTGGCAACGTCAGGAAGATGGGTCAAGAGTTTCTTCTTACTCAACCAATCATTGAAGGAACCCCGCCTCTCAACGAAGTCCCGATCGAGAAGATCAACGAATTTGTCTACGAGGTAAGTAAATTTTAAAATTTTAATTAATTTTTATTTTATTTCAAATATTTATTCAACTTTTCATTTCTTCAGTGTACTCCAAATACCAAAGATCGGATATTTGGTCTTCCGGACGATTCATCATCTTACACTTCTTACTAGTGCAAGAATAAACTGCCAAAATGGTGGCTTCTGAATCAAATGTATATGAGTTACGACTATGTAGATCGAACCAATGACAAAAACTCTAAACTCTAATATATATATATTAATAAAAGTAATTCTTTGCGTCTGCTTTATAACTAATCTATTTGACATGATTATGACGCAAATTGAAGTCTATTTGACAAATTAGATGTCCTCGTTGACGCAAATTAAGGGTTCAAGATCAATAAAAGAAGGCTATGTTATAAATAAATAAATATTAAAAATATGATATATTACGGGAAAATTACGGGTTCTCTAGCAGTTTTAGTGATATGAATAAAATCTTCAAAAACCTCAAATTGATCAATGAGAAATTTTTTTTTTTTTTGTTAAAGGATCAATTAGAAGTTCATATATCTAATTGACTATATGATCAATTAGAAGTTCATATATAGCATTAGACGTTCATATATCTAATTGACTATATGACTTTATCTAAATTTCTTGACGATTGGCTCACTAACTTGATTCAAAACGTGTTTTACCCCATTTTGTTCATTGGATAAAGAAACTTCACTGTCAAATTATCATCATGTCTAATTGACATCTTATACAAATACTCGGAAGTTTTTTAAAAATAGACAAATTACCCAAATTAGGTGCATCATCTAAAATTCAAGAAGTACACTATTTTGTTTAGGTTTTAGAATTTTGAATTAGAGTTTGGTTTATAGTTTATACTACTTTACCAAATTTATAAAATTCTAAACAATTTTCTTTAATTATTCTATTTTATATTTTTTATAATACTTAATCTATTTTATTGATCGTCTATTTTGTCTAGTGAATATATGAGCGCTAGAAGTTAAGTAGATTCAGAGCCGGGCCTAAACTCAAGCAAAATGAGTTTAGGCTTGCGGTCCTAAATATGATATATATTTAATCGGCCGTTTTTTTGGTAATAAAAGCTTTAGTAAGCTAGTGGCTAAAGCTTTCTCCTCCTAATTTCCAGATCACTGGCCTTGAGTAGACTAGTAGTAAAATGTACAAAAACTCAGACATAAAACTGGCTTTGAATATGAGAAATAACGTCATATATTTGTGTCTTAATAACCAGCCACCATTTGTATAATTGTATGGTAAGAAACTATAATCCAATTAATCGATACAACGATTTATTCGACCAAAAAAAAAATAACGTCCATGTAAAAACCATCAAACCTTCTTCTTACGAAAATAAAATACGTGAGTGATTGGCAATATCTTACGGCAACGATAAAACGTGTAAAAAAAGAGAGAGAAAAGAAAGAAGAAGAGCAAAAGTTAGTGAACTAAAAATGATATCTTAAAAATTAGTGATTAAAAAAAAACAAGAAACTCTAATGATCGATTCTAAAGAAACAATGCAAGAATATAAGACATTATATATAATTTAATATTTTGTTAAAAAAAAGAATTTTATAGTGTACAATTCAGTATAATTCTCTCATAGTTTTTACTTTAGTCATCATTATTTAGGAACAATGTTTTTTACTTTAAAATGATCAACCTATATAAATTTAGAAAATTAGGCCAAATAATAATCATATTATTTTTTAAAAAAATATGAAATCATTAAAAGTGATATTGAAATTAATTATATATATATATAAATTTTTAATATCAATTATATTATTATGTACGTCGTATTCCAAATAATGATCATCTTATTCCGACGTAAGCCGGTATTCATCGACGAAATACCAAAAGTAGAAATCAAAATCAAAACCGATACAGAACATGGAGACACAGAAGAAAAATTATGAGTCCACCGTTGGGTGTCTATTTTCCTTTGTTCCTCCAAAGTATTCTAATTTTGGGTGTGTGTTTTTTTCCTCTGCCATGCATAACGTTTGTATCATTTTTGAAATTTTCCTTTTTTTTAAACTAGCCCGCAATTTTCTGTTGAATGGCAAACCATCCTTTTTTTAGTCAAAAATTAAATTAAAAAAATCCTCCAATTTGTTAGGAGTTTTGATCCCTAAATAGATAAGCAAATGAACAATTCCGGGTGATGAGAAATGTTACATAATTTAAAGGGAAAAAATAAGGAGAACTGTCACAGACCTTCGGCTATAAATAGAGGAGTAGAGAGCATCTTCTTGTATCAAGTAGAATTGTATTCATTTCACAAAGTATCACTCTCTAAATCCTCTGTTTTCGAATACACCTCCTAAGGTCCGTCTAGAAAAGTAAATCATGATTATGATCTCTCTTTCTAATCACTAGTCTAAATAAAACCATTCTTATATTTTTCGTTATCCGGTTGTTTTTCTGTTTACTCCTTGATAGTTTCCCATTATAATTTAATTATAACCTAATTCAACTTCTTCTTCTTTTTTGGTTTTGATAAAGAACCTGTTTCGATTTATGATCGCATCCACGCCTTGTTATTTTTGGTTAAACCGGAATATCTCCACCAGTTTCTTGTATTTTCTTAGTTTCTCGTAATTATGTCTCTTTGGTAACGAATCTCTTATGAATCTGCCGTCTGAGTCGAGCCACTAAGATCAACTCAATAGCTAATCACATATCTTTTAGTTTTTCACAATTTTCTTCCTTTTTTATTTTCTGTTTGGTAACATTTTCACATTTTTCTTATCTAAATTCTTCTTTTTTGTGTGTGTTATTGGAAATAAAAGAAATGTCGACAGAGTCGTATGAAGATGCCATTAAAAGACTCGGGGAGCTTCTCAGGTACACTCTCTCTTTCTCTCCCAATCATTTCCGACATTTTGGATTTTGCAGGTTGTGGGATGATCACAGCCGTTGATCATTTGGCCACATATATCGTACCTCGTACCCTGTGGTTTATTCGTTGATAAAGATAATAATATATCAATTTTGCAGTAAGAAATCGAATCTCGGGAATGTGGCGGCCGCAAAGATCAAGAAGTTGACGGATGAGCTAGAGGAACTTGATTCCAACAAGTTAGATGCCGTAGAACGAATCAAATCCGGATTTATCCATTTCAAGCAAAATAATTATGAGTACGTAAAAATTATATTCCTTATTCGCTTTTTCTTTTTCCTTCCGTATGGATCCGTCCATTTCAAATGCTTTTTATATGGATAAAAGTAAAAATCCACCACCTTTTTCTACTTACTCATATTATAATTGTGCTTATAAAGTTAAATGAACTTATTTAGTCTAGTTACTTAATCAAAAGGACATAATTAGACAGAATTTTATTATTATTATTATTAATTATGGATTGTTTTAAATGTGTCTTGGGTTAAAAAAATTTTTAAAAAAAAGAGTTTTGAGTTTGATGTTTGCTCATTATATTATTTGGTTTTTTCAATTTCCAGGAAGAATCCTTCTTTGTACAACGAACTTGCCAAGAGCCAGAGCCCCAAGGTTTTTTTGTTCTGCCAATAACTTCATCATTTGTTCTCCTCTTAGAGATTTTACTTTTCTAATTTGACTTTTCTCTAATGGACCAAAAAGGGTATGAAACATCCGAAAAGACTTTAATCTAGTAATAAATCTGGTAACTTAATGGGCAAGCCAGAAAAAAACCCTAAAACTAGAAATGAGGATTAAGACTTGAAAGAAATCCTTTGATTCAATATGAAATATTTTGCAGTTTCTGGTGTTTGCTTGTGCGGATTCAAGAGTTTCCCCTTCTCACATATTGAATTTCCAACTTGGTGAAGCCTTTATCGTTAGAAACATTGCAAACATGGTGCCACCTTTTGACAAGGTTCGTCCTTTACAAAACTGATAATATCAATTTTGTTTCAAATCTCTTATTATGATCTCTACATAAACATCCCAATTGTAATTAGTGATTAAACAACTAACTAATCTTAAGCTTTTGTCTTTGGAAACTTGCAGACGAAACACTGTAATGTTGGTGCTGCCCTTGAATATCCAATTACAGTCCTCAACGTACGTACTAATTAATTAATAGCCCTCTTCGTTAGTATCTATGATCGATCATTAGAGATGTTAATCTTGTCTTTTCTCCTTTGATTGTTCATGGTGGGCATAAGTAAGATGCTTAGTAAAAAAGTTGATGTGACTTAGACAATGTAATGTTGTCATTATCAGGTGGAGAACATTTTGGTGATTGGTCACAGCTGTTGTGGTGGAATAAAGGGGCTCATGGCTATTGAAGATGATACAGCTCCCACTAAGACGTACTAATCTCAAAAGCTAATCTAATCAACTTTGAGTTTCTTGACGATTGGTTCACTAACTTGATTGAAATTCTTGTAAATGGCAGCGATTTCATAGAAAACTGGATCCAGATCTGTGCACCGGCCAAGAACAGGATCAAGCAGGAATGTAAAGACCTAAGCTTTGACGATCAGTGTAACAACTGTGAGAAGGTAAGTAAACAAGAAAATACGCAATCTTTGCTCTGTTTTATGTCTTGCTTTTAAAGTACAAACTGATGAGATTGTCTCTCCGGTGTGAGCAGGAAGCAGTGAACGTGTCTTTGGGGAATCTGTTATCTTACCCATTCGTGAGAGAAAGAGTGGAGAAGAACAAGCTCACCATCAGAGGAGCTCACTACGATTTCGTTAAAGGAACGTTTGATCTCTGGGACCTCGACTACAAGACCACCCCTGCTTTTGCCTTGTCTTAAAAGATTCCTACTCAAATCTTTTCTCTGTATTGCTTCAAAGTGTGTTCTTATAATCTTCTTCTGTTGCTTCTGTAATGTCATCTTTGCAATTTCTGTTCAAAAGAAAAGAATAAGCTTTCAAGAGAAATCTTTTATTCCCACCCTCATTGAGTTTACAAAGAGAAGATAACACTTTTGAGACTTTGCTTAGCTTCTACACATAGATAAGGCTACACTCAAGCCAGCCCCTCAAGGGATGGGATATACAACGACCTTCCCTGTGGCATGGTTCGTTTCTAAGTATGAGAAAGCATCCGCGACTTGCGAGAATGGGAATGGTCCTTTGGGATCAACCACAGGCTTCACCTTCCCACTCTCAATGTAAGGGTTTAGTTTCTTCAAAACATCGCCGTTAGATGTCACAACAAATCTAAAACCAGGAGGTGTAACAGCTCCGGTCAAAGCCACAACTTTCCCTCCTTCCTTAATCACCTTCACCGCCTTATCACACATCCCTTTTAACAAACAAAAGATGATTTTTTTAAAAGAGTGTTTTGGTTATAAAAAAAAACTGTGTTATAGCGTTTTGAGTATTGTTTACCAATGGCGTCAAAGACAACATCAAACTTGTCAGGCAAGTCTTCTATATTCTCCTTTGTGTAATCAATAGCTAAATCAGCACCTAAGCTTCTCACTAGCTCAAGCTTCCCTGTACTCGCTGTTGCAGCCACCTTTGAAGCTCCATACACTTGCTTCGCTAGCTGTCTCGAACACGAATATTAGGAATCATTCAGTAATCACCAATCTCTGATTCTTAGGTTACAAGAAACTAACGATTTTAACCTGAATCACAAGGCTCCCTACTCCACCGGCGCCATTAAGAACAAGAATTGACTTTCCCGTGGAGAATTCGGTTCTAACTAAACCTTCATCGGCGGTTTCTATAGCCAATGGAAGCCCTGCAGCTTGCGCGAAATCGATGTTTTTAGGTTTTAAAGCTAAAAGCTTCTCTTCCACGGCTGTGTACTCTGCTAAAGAACCGAATTGCTTTGGACCTTCTAATGCTTTCTCGCTCACGTCTGCGTAAACTTCGTCTCCTTCTTTGAAATCTTTCACCGCACTTCCCACTTTTACCACTACTCCGGCAACGTCGTATCCCGGAACAGTCTAGTCCAATGAAGATTCAAATGTTAAAAATTCAAAATCTTCTTAGGATTTCAGAGAGAAAGAGATGAGAGTTTTACTGGGAGAGGCGAATCGGTGGCTTTGAATTTCCCTTGCCGTCTTTTGGCGTCGACAGGATTAAGAGCCGCCGCAACAACTTTAATCAGAACCTGATCTTCTTTAATCTCCGGCACAGCAATGTTACTCTCAAGCTTTAGAACATCAACTCCGCCGTACTCACCGTACACCCACGCCTTCATCTCTCTCGGAATTGCATCCGCCGCGACATTGACCGCCGCTGAAGTGCTCTGAGAGCTCGCCGAGATACTCAATAATTTCCTGCTGACAGTTTTCACGCAGGATCCGAATCTACCTCCGTTTAATCGGAAAACCTGCGATTTTGTTGTGGGGGAACAATGAAGAAAAGGTGACGCACGGCGGAGCATGGGAGTTGTGGCGGTGGTTGTTGCAAGCGCTGCGTTCATTGTTCAGTCGGCCACTAATCTACTGTCCAAACGGCTTATCTCTTTCGCTTTCCTCTGTTTTAAAACACTCTGTTTCGTGGCTTTTTCTCGTTGGTCGTTTTTTTTCTGTGGTTGTCGTTTTAATTGTTTTATCACAAAAATGAAATAATTTGGCGAAAACAAAAGGAAATCTTTGCCCTATGTATAATTTTTTTCTTGTATTTATAATATTTTTCGGGCCCATAATCGAAAATGACAAGAATTGTAAAATTTTTAGAGAATTCTAGAAAGTGTCACTAGAATCAGCAATACATTTTAATTTATCATACCGCTACCACTTTGAAAAAAATTCGTTTTTTTTGTCACACAAAAATCTGGAACGGCCTCCATTGAACATGTTCATCTATCGTATGTGCAATTTTTAGGTGACAAAGCGAAGACACAATCTATATTAATGAGCCTAAACTGTAATTGGGTTTGAATAATAGGCACAAGAGTTGTGATGAAACTGATGTCAAAAGGAAAAGTGGGATGAACATCATTCATCTAGGCACGATGAGATTGACCATAGAAACCGCGCACAACTAAGCACGATGTGTACACGTGCCGAATTTTGATTGGGTCATTAGTCGAGCTTATAGATCCACCGTCCATTTTTCCCCAAACCTGTAAAAGAAAAAAAGACTTTTAGAAAACGTCAATCTTCCACCTTCGATTATCCAAAGGTAAGCTCCCATTAAAACCCTAATTCTCTGAGAATTTTTAATATTGTCTAGATTTCAAAAACAGCCCAGCTTCAAATCTCTGTTTATTGTAAATTATTATGTTTTTGATAAAGATGTCTATTGTAAATTATGCATGCACTATTACTTGATGTTTAAATTCAATTTTCCTTTGTTTCTTGTTTGTAAGCGGAAGAACAACCACAATTTTTAGAATTTTTGTTGTTTTAAAGATTATATGTTATGGAAAAAAAAAACTAATTGGATTTAGAAACTTTTGGTATATCTGGGCATGTGCATTAATTGATCTGCTTTCTAATTCTTATGTCTTATTTGATTGTTTCTCAATATATTATTTAAATCTTATAAACAACTATGATCTTTTGACTTGGTACAATTAAGAAATCATGATTTTGTTATTACAGGCTCTTGTTATTGAAAATGGCAGACACTAAACCGGGTTTGAGAAAACCAGCTTTCACTAGGGTTGATCAGCTACATCCTGGGACTAGCGGACACAATGTCAACGTCAAGATCGTTAGCACAAAAATGGTGTTACAGAAAGGTCGTGCTGATGGTCCTCAAGCTCGTCAGTTGCGGATTTCTGAATGCATTGTCGGAGATGAGACAGGAGTTATTGTTTTTACCGCAAGAAATGACCAAGGTAAGCTAGTGAATCATTAAAATTCTAGTAATTAATGTTAGGTTAGTGAATAATTAAAAATTTCATATGTTATCTTGATTTTGGTTTTGTGTTGTAGTGGACTTGATGAAAGAGGGATCCACTGTAACTCTACGCAATGCGAAAATCGACATGTATAAAGGATCAATGAGGTTAGCTGTAGACAAATGGGGTCGCGTTGAAGTCACAGAGCCTGCGAGCTTCAAAGTGAAAGAAGATACTAACATGTCTCTTATCGAGTATGAGCTCGTAAACGTCGCTGAATAACCCGCTAGAGGAACGACTCAACAATAAAGAAACTCAATCCTAACCGTTAATGGTGGCATCTAGAAAAGAGTTAAACCCTGATCAGCTGGTATTGATCTGCACTAAGTTATGTTAAGACTTAAGATTGATGGCTCTAAAAGTTAATGGAGAGAATTGGCTTATGTTGTTATGCTTGTTATTATTACTTTGTAACACCTTTTGTTTTACAATGTCATCATTATTACTGTTAAGGATTTTTGTGATATATTATTGTTTTGCAATGTTATCATCATAACTCTTTGTCTCGTTCCACAAAGATGGAAAATCTTATTGAAGAAAAACTAAAAAGAATGCAAATCTTTCTATTGGTCGATGCCCATTATGATTATCTTTCTATGTTGAGGTTATATATACAAATGTAAAAGATAACCAAAATGCAACGAGATATGGGCTTGACTCTAACTCTAAGACCTTCGTTTGAGTTAGGGTAATGATTTTGGAGAAGAAATGTTGTGGTGTGAAGTGATGGGCTAATGCAGTTGACTTCAAATATGTGTGGAGGAGAGCGTCATCATTGTGTCATGACTGATGGCTTCTTGTTTTCCTTTGTCGTTTAATTTGTTTATGTTCTTTAATTATTTTATCTTCTCACATTTTAAATGTTTTGTCCTCGTCACATATGGGGTTATGAAACTTGATATAATAAACGAACAATTATATGGATACTCATTAGTTAGCAAAGAAAAAGTTTCCGCCAACAAAAAGTAATGTATCTTTTCATGATTGTATTAAGTGGACAGTGTTTAGTGCGTTTAATGATCTTTTAGAGTTGTTTCCTTATCCTTCTCCCAATCAAAATGGAGAAATTTGGGGTTAATACAATGTATTCAGATTTGTTGATGAATAGACTAGAGCTTGTAATTAGTGTGTTATCATCTATATTCAAATTGGCATAATGTATGTTAGTGGTAAAATAAAATGTTGGTGAATACTAGATTCAAATCCAAGACGTAACACAAAAAAATAATTATTAGACTAAAAGGTCCGTTCGATTTAAAAGTATTTATGAGTAATGAGTGGATAGTATAGTGCATTCACTTAAGGTTCTTACTTTAGAAAATAGTGCCATCGAACGTTTAGCTCTAATAAACGTAATAATTGAGATAAAGTGTGAATTAATATATGAATTGTTGCGGGAAAAATATTTAGAGTTTGGTTCGTCTACAACTCTTTTTTTTTTTTGGTAAAATGTTATATTCGTCTACAACTTCTTACTTTGTTTACCATCTATATAAAGTGTGGATTCCAGAAAATTAAATAGGGAATGTTATTTTATTTTCTCCGTTATTTATTGTATATCTAAAGTGTAGATTTTGTATTGGTAATTTGCATGTACCTAAACTACCGATCATGCCAAATTGATGGAATTCCTACGTGATTAACATAAAATTTCACGAAACAGTTAGATTTTATGATTTTATCTCTATATTATTCTTTACTTAATAGAAAACAATTATATTTGTTTTGACAAAAATGTTTTGCTTATAAAAACAAAAAATTTGTCAAGTAGATCAAAATAATGATTTTTTTTTTGCATGACCATTTCCATAGGAATATAGGATATACATGTTGTTGAACAAAAATGGACAAAAGTTTTCTGATAGCCTTTAGACCACTAAAGAGTAAAGAATTTATTATGTAATTAACTAATAAATGCGTTAATTACATTCTATACACTCTGAAAACTATATAAGCCTTGGTTCAAACATAAAAAATATTTGTAAATAGCACACACATTTGCATCGACAACCCACCAACATTTTCTCTGCCTCCATCGAATGTTTCCTCTTCAAACAAAAATGCTTAATCACTTGGTTCTTCTCCTACCCTTCTTGTCTTGTCTCTTCCATGTAATAAGTCAAAACTCAAATCGTTCATGTGAATCTATCGTTTTACATCTCTAGAATCGATTCGTTTTCAGATTTTATTAGATTTGTTTTCCGTTTATTCTTTGATCATTTGAATTTTTTTTGTAACTTCCACAAAATGCAGGTAGTTATCGCCGGTTTTTCGCCGGAGAAGAATCCGTTTACACCCAAAGCGTCTTTAGTTCGTTACTGGAACAAAGAGATCCGTTCACACCAATCACCAGGATCATCAGCGTTTCTCCTCTCCAAGGCTTCGCCACTCACAGCCGTCGCCTCCGCCAAGTTCGCCAAACTCGCATCCCAAAACTCTCTTCCGGATCGCCTCCCGGACTTTTGCTCCGCCGCAAACCTCTTCTGTTTCCCTGATTTAGGCCCAACTCTCGAGAAACACAGCAACGACGTCAAATTCTCCGTCTACGACCAAAAAAACTTCACCAACTACGGCACAATTCGTCCCGGCGGAGCCGACTCGTTCAAGAATTATTCACAGGATGGTAACGGAGTAACCGACTCTTTCCGACGGTACAGCCGTGACGCCGCCGGTCACGACGATAAATTCGCAAGCTACGCCGATAACAGCAACGTCGTCGAAGAAAACTTCAATTCCTACGGCATAGCAGCCACCGGCGGCTCCGGCGATTTCAAAAGCTATCAATCCGGTGTGAACAATCCAAATAGCCGCTTCACAGCATATTCCGACGGCGGAAACGGCCGGACTCAAACGTTTAAAACCTACACTCACCAAGCCAACGCCGGACCGGGTCAATCTTTCACCAGTTATGGCAAAAACGGTAACGGAGCTCCGAACGAGTTCTCTTCTTACGGCGTCTCCTCCAATGTAATCGGCTCAGATTTCTCCAACTACGGTGAAAACGCTAACGCAGCCAACGACACCTTCATAGGCTACGGCGTCGATGGAAATGTTCCACAGAATAACTTCAAAAACTACGGTGCCTCCGGAAACGCCGCCGTCGACACATTCATGAATTACAGAGACGAAGCAAACGTCGGCGACGATTCGTTCTCTTCCTATGCCAAGAACTCAAACTCAGAGAAGGTAGATTTCGTAAATTACGGAAAATCTTTCAATACCGGTTCGGAATCGTTCACCGGTTATGGTAAAGGAGCTGAAGGAAACAAAATCGATTTCAAAACGTATACTCATAACTCAAAGTTCAAAGATTACGCTAAAACTGGGGTCAAGTTCGCTAAATACAACCAGAGCCGACTCGGCGATGGCGATGGCAAAACCGTAAATAAATGGGTGGAGCCTGGCAAATTCTTTAGAGAATCAATACTTAAAGAAGGTACAGTGATAACAATGCCTGACATTAAAGATAAAATGCCGAAAAGGTCCTTTTTGCCACGTAGCATTGTTTCGAAACTACCGTTTTCGAAGTCAAGGATCGCCGTGATCAAGCGTCTTTTCTACGCCGGCGATAATTCGACGATGGAAGGTATAATCTCCGACGCGTTAACGGAGTGCGAGAGATCGCCGGCCGTTGGTGAGACGAAACGATGCGTTGGATCGGCTGAGGATATGATCGATTTCGCTACATCGGTGCTTGGTCGGAGTGTGGTACTCCGGACGACGGAGAGTGTAGCTGGTTCGAAGGAAAAAGTCATGATCGGAAAAGTCAAAGGAATCAACGGTGGAAAAGTGACGAAATCTGTGTCGTGTCATCAGAGTTTGTATCCTTACTTACTGTATTACTGTCACTCTGTGCCTAAAGTTCGGGTCTACGAGTCGGATCTTTTAGACCCGACGAGTAAAGCCAAGATTAACCACGGTATTGCCATCTGTCATATGGATACGTCAGCTTGGGGTGCGAGCCATGGAGCTTTTGTTTTGCTTGGGTCCAGGCCAGGTCAGATCGAGGTCTGTCATTGGATCTTTGAGAATGATATGAATTGGGCCATCGCTGATTAACCATGTCGTAGCGAAATGAATAATGAATGTTATTTTTGTTTGTAATTTTTATTCAAGTAACGATACAAATTTAATATTCTCCTACGATTATGTTAAATAATATGTTCATGTTGTATCCGAAAGCTAAAGATGTTAAAAAGAAATAAATAAATAAAGACTTGTTACTAATTGCGGTGGAATGAGTATTTTCTATAGTATGAATTTCTGTGGATACATCAAATCAAATAAAAGGAAAATCCTATATTAATTAAAAAAATGATTTACGTTCTAGATGATTTGTGTTAGAAAGATGAGAAGGAATTTTTATGTAGCATTATATAAAATTTTAAATGTTATAATTAAAACCATGATATAAAAACTTAAGGAGAGAAGTAAAAACAAGACAAAAACGATAAAAGGGAGAAGTCACGAGGTGGCGGTTGTTTAAAAGTGACAATGCGACTCTCTTATTGAAACTTTATGGATGTCATTTGCGCTAAGCAAAAGTGAAACAGACACATTTGGATTTGTTGGAATGTTCGATGAGCCGACCACATTCACATGTCCTTTTTCTTTGTTTCACGAAATTATTTTTTGGTTTAGTTCATATATCTCAGCGATACCATATCTCTCAATCTGAAGAAATTAGGATATATTTCAAGTTGATTCTACCAGAATGGATCCGGTCCAACCGATCATAGCATCCTAATTATGGTGAACATGTTTCTTTGTGTGGAAACACATTTCCAATATTCAGGGGTTAATCAAAATGTTATTGATACGAAAATATCTCAATGAAGTAAAGGAGAAGTGATGTATTGCAGTAATGGGATATGGGGAAGACCAAAACTTATTTAATGAAGATTCACTGAACCATAATTTGTGAGTGTTTTGGGGACAAACAACAAGTTATGTAGCCTATAAAGACATGTAGCTTAGCGACTAGCAAGGTCCTTCTCTAATTTGACTTACACTAATTTGCATCATTATATATTTGTCCTAATGCATGTGACTCCATCTTTAAGATGATGGTGTGTTGAAAAAAATATGAATGGGCGTTGCACTAGTAAGTAGTAACTATGATTCTATGAATATATTTTTCATTTTTATTGATATAAATAACTATGAATAGATAAAGAGTTTGACTGGTGAACATTTTAGAGTAAGAAACAACAGGGTTAATTGCGAGTTTTATTTTACCTAAACCTATAAATCTATAATATGAACTTGAGAAAACAAATTTGATCTCTCTCTTGTTAGAAACCACCACTTCAACTTCTGACATAAATTGAATTGCATTATCATCACAACAACTATTAATTAACCAACAGATTGTAATATGTACTAAAATTTCGAAAACATTTTTCGTTAGCAACATAACTTCACTCAGAATCGACTTGCAAATATGAAATCTAAGAGCAACAGCAAAATATAGGACGCCATATTAATCGAAAGCTGTAAAGAAAAAGCTCATAAAAGAGCAACCAAATAAGTATCATAATCATGATAAGAACAAGAAAACATCATCCAAAAGCAAAAAAAATATCTAAAGCTCAAACATATTAGTATTTAAGCGATTTATTTGCAGAAATCAAAAAACCATATACACAACCTACTTCTCCTACCTTCCTCGGTCCCATGTGATCACTCGGCATGGTGTTTGCTAGTCGCGTCTTCCAAGATTGCATCTGGGAGTAAACCTCTGTCCCCATGCTCGTCTGCCAAGGCCCAGATCCGGTTGTCCCGGGTGAATACCAATGGATCCAAACAAGGGATTCCCATTTAACCATGAAAAAGGGTCTATAGGGTCTCTAGGGTCTCGAATTATCTGAGGAAATCGAGGGTTGCTTCTTCTTATGGGCAAGTTTCGTCTTCCTAGGTTACTGATTCGTTTTTTTTGCCTCCAAAAAGCACCAAATTTCCTCTTCCAATTAACCTCGCCTGTCAATGTGCAAGCTTGACTCCTAGCTTCTTCAAACAATTTCTGTTTCCACAAATCATTATCTGATGCCAGATACCGCATTTCAGTACAAACACACGCCATATTACCAATACTCACACCAGGAAGCGACTCCAGTATCTTCAGTTTTAGCTCAGTTGGTAAACGCATCAAGCATGGTGGAGGTTCCAAGCCAGCTTTATCGCAAAGACCCATCAACAACGGGATAACAAAATCATCTTTAACCATTCTCCAGAACATGAACACCTCGCGGTAAGCGCTCGAAGAGCTTTGTTTCTCAAATTTCAACGTATCCATAACCAAATCGATAACAGGCACAAACCTACGCTTCAAAAGATGAATCCTTTGCACTTTCCCACTAGACCCACCTAGAGTTCCGTAAACTACAACCATAGAGCCTAAGTTCTGAAACTTCACAGTAATGGACTCGATTGTATTGACATCCTTAGAGGTAAGTAGCTCAGGTAGAGTATACCTTAGGGATAAGGAAAGTAACTCCTTTGAAAACTTATCAGAGCCAGAATTGAACAAAGCGAATCCAGATTCTAACATTACAGCATGAACTGACATAGCCAAGGTCGTCAATTCACTTGAATCACCAGATTTCTCAAGCAATATCTTTTTCAAGAAGAATGGTTCGCTTAACCTTTTGCTTCCAGCAGCAACGAGCTCCACATCCATCGGCTCTGGACCTTCCATACCCATGGATTCTTCGGCTAGATCTTCTACGCCAGAATTCAAATCGGATCTTGCTTGATCGGGAACAACACCGACCTCTGCGAATCCAATACCCATCGAATCGCGAACTAACGCCTGATTCCTCTCTGATTGAGGAGCTATGGTTTCGTAATCTCCCATTCCCCAATTCGAAGATTCGCCTCTCTGAATCGATGCAACAAAAGCAGAGCGATTGAGAGAGTAGTAAATTAGATCACCGGATGTTACACCAAGAGATCGGACCGTATCCTCCGGCGATGAGGCGATGAGCTCGTCTTTACGATTAAGCGATAGATGAACGGAGGAAGGCGTCGTTGGATTGATCAATCTCCGGAGATCATTGAGAGTGCATGTATCGGCAAATTCAAATCTTAGGGTTTCTCTCGTTTCGTGACGTCTCAACCGTAGCTTCATTTTCGGACACTGTTATTATGATCTTGTGATGATATTCTTCAACACAGAAAACAATACAGTCATATAAAGGCTGAGACGGTTACGTTTATGGGCCGTTTTTGGGCTCATTAATAACTTTCTAAACTATTTGGCCCAACCCAATCAGAAATCGGGTTGATGAGAGTTATCAATATAGAAATGGTTCAAAGTAGGCATGAGCATTCGGATATCCGATCAGGTATTTTGGGTGTTCGGGTATTCGGATATAGGGTTATAGAAACCGATCGGGTATTTTATAACATCGGGTCGGGTTCGGATAGGTTATTTTCGGGTTCGGTTATTTTCTGGTATACTCGAAATCCGAATAAACCGTCGGATACCCGACAACTCGGATCGGATAATTGTATCCGAAATTGATTAAAAACCCAAAAGTTAACCGAAAATGCAAAACAAAGATTCAATCTACAGATAGATTGATTGTCTACACTGCTATAAAACATCAATGTCTGCAACGATATGATTTAAACTTCAAATCAAAATGCATAATTTTAACTTTAAAGAACTCAATATGCTCTTTAATATAGCATTAGAAAACGACCAACTGAAGTCAACATCCATGTAAAGAAGTCAAATACTCTGCTGAGTTATGTTCTTACCAGAAGAAAGTTTCTGTCAGAATAAAGAAGTAGAAATTCATCGAAAGTTCACACCTTTAATGACACCCAATACAACAATCATCAGATCTAAGTACGAAACACAGAAACAATGTACCAAAGATTTAATCTATACGACTATACCTTTGATGACACAATGATACAATCCACGAAAATGAAGAACTATAGCTGCTTAAAAACACAGATCTAATCGAATTGAGATCGTACAAAATCAAGAATTGAACACAAATTCAGATGATTGCACTTACTCTAAGCCTAACAAATCAAATTTCTAAACTTCAAGTTGAACCAAGAGTGGATGAATACCTGAGATTGCCTCCGTGAGTTCTCAGACGGAGGAGACAGTGCCAAATTGCGGTGAATGATTTCCAGTTTGAGAAATTGGGGTTTAAATGAGAAAAAGGAAGAAGAAGTCGAACCGGTAATAACAAGTCGATACTCGATTCACTCAGATCTTCTTGAATCGACAAAGGAAAGAAATAGGCTTTAGGGTTATTGGGGCTATTAGACTCTAAAGTATACACGAGAGTTTATATTGTTTCGGTTAGTTCGGTTATATGTTCGGGTA
Organism: Cardamine occulta; assembly: GCA_028015245.1. Lineage (NCBI taxonomy): Eukaryota > Viridiplantae > Streptophyta > Magnoliopsida > Brassicales > Brassicaceae > Cardamine > Cardamine occulta. The sequence continues at coordinate 19,152,935 of CM051364.1, read as the reverse complement.
TCGGGTAATACCCGAACCCGATCGGATATCTGAAATTCTGAATCCTAAAAACCGATCGGGTATTTATGCACATCCGAAACTGAACCGAACTCTCCACTTCGATGCGGGTTCGGGTTCGGGTATCGGGTGCGGGTTTTTTGCCCATGCTTAGTTCAAAGAAAGTGCATCAGCTTTGCTTAGTTGATTGGCTTCAACTAATCTTTGTTTTGGACATAAGTCCAACTTCTATTCAGATTTGGTCAGCATTCATTTCACTTTTAAACTGTCTGAACTACCTCTAAATTTTGTATAACAACCAAAAGAGTTATTCAACCAATCTCATCAATAATGAGGAATAAATTAATTTTAAAAAACATATCTTTAGACAATGAGGAATAAATAGATTTATATTCCTAACAATCTATTCAAATAGTAAGAATCCTGAGAAATAGCTGAGAACAGTTTTTGAATAACTATTTTGCAGAATGAATAATAAATAGTTAAATACTCAGCACATTACTTACCTGCCATTTTTCTTTAGTGAGGTGCCGAAATCCACATTGACATAATACTCCACATATACATTAATAGCGAAATTAAATGTTATTAGATTTACGTTTGACTAATCGAAAAAAAACTAGAAAACATATGGTAGATTAGCTGAAAACATATGGTAGATTATCAAAAATATTTATTTAAAACCCAGTCAACTCAAATGTTGAAAACAAAGTCAGTATTGTTATGTTACCAAACCCATTGATAATAATTTGGTATAAAATGGTAGCTTAATAACTGTTATTGACTTAGCTTAGGAAACGTATTATAAAAAACAAGAAGATCCCCCCATATAAATACAATCATATAAATCAAATAGAATAATTACGAATACAATACATAAAAGACCCACCACCAAATTCGACCGTTGCTCACAACGTTCCAAAAAAAATCCCCAATTTTTTCTTTTTCTTTCAAAAAGGTTTGATTTTTTTTTCCAATCTTCCCCTTCCTCTTTCTTCTTCAAGTACTTACCGTTGGCTCTCCACGGCTAAGTAAAAATCCTAAATTCTTCAATCACGCAATATCGTTCTTCCAGATCTACACCCAGTTCTTGAATTTCTGTGATTTTCTCGTCTGAATCAGCAATTCTCGATCTTAAATTCGAAAAAATGGCGGCTTTAGCTCCCGGAATCCTTCAAAAGCTAATCGACGGGATGAAAACCGGAGTTAAACCGACCGGAGAACACAGAAGCTCTTTATTACAGGTCACAGATATAGTCCCCGTCGATCTTGACGAGAAGAATCTTTTACCCAAACAAGGCTTCTTCATAAAAGTCTCTGATTCATCTCACTCAATCTACGTAAGCCTACCTTCGGATCAAGACGACGTCGTTCTAAGCAACAAGATGCAATTAGGTCAATTCATCTACGTTGATCGGCTCGATCCAGGGACCCCTGTTCCAATCATCAAAGGTGCTAGACCAATCCCGGGACGTCATCCTCTGCTCGGAACTCCTGAGCCATTGATGAGCACAAGAGGAAAAGTTGAGAAAGAGTATAGTTCGAGGCCTAGAAGAGGTTCTTGGGGTCAAAACGGTGATGTTTCGTCTCCGTTTGTGTTAAAGCCTGCGCCTTTGGATTTTGATCAGTGTACGCCGGCGAAACATAGGCTTGGTACGGGTAGATTCATGGCTGCGTCTCCGATGACTAGAGGGAGATCACCAGGTGGAGTTAGGTGTTCTTATGGAGGAGGGGTTTTAGCGAAAATGGCGGACCAGAGTCCTGCGGCTATGATGAGGAAGAGCTGTGTTGTTCCGCCGACTTCGAAGTTTCCGAGAAGTAGAAGTGTTTGCGATAGAGAGACGATGGCGAAGAACTCTGTTTCCTCTGTTCTTCTTAATCCTTTTAAATCCTCTGTAGGTACATTTTGTTTTGTGTTTATCTTTTGGCTTAAGCATAAAGGGTTTGTTTGAGAGTGTTAACAATGGCTTTAACCTTGATTTTGCAGGTAAAGAAAAGTGACTCACCGCCTCCGAGTATGCGTACTAGAAGAGCAACCGCAGCTGCTTTGGTTGAAGAGGAAAGAGATGCTCCAAAGTCTACTTCGAAGATGGCTTCTCCAAAGCATGAATCTAAGTACGGTAAGCTTGAAAGAACAGAGAAGAGTTCGAGTCTACAAGGAAGACTCGGCACATTGAGCAAGGTGATTCAATTTGGATTTGGCTAGAACTTTGACTGTTAGATTCAATGGTTAAGAGTCTTTTGAGAATGTATTGTTGATACTGAATTTTGATGTCTTTGTATCTGAACAGGAAGCAATACAGCAGCGAGAGACGGCTCAGAAGATAGCTCTTCAGGCATTAAGAGAAGCTACAGCCACAGAAACAGTAGTTAGTCATCTCAAGTACACACGACAATCTCTTCTTGATTGGTTTCATTATATGATTTATGGATTTTTGAGTTTGAAATGTGATAAAGTTCTTGTGAATCTTTTTTGGGACTAAACAGGACTTTCGCTAATCTGAGCAAATCAGCAAAAGCTGATTGTCCAGCTGCGTGCTTCGACAAGTTCTTGGAGTTTCATAGCCAAATATCTGAAACCCTGAGAGAAATCGCATCCATTGAAGCAGCTGCTTCATCTGCTACTACTAAGAACAAATCTGAGGATGGATCATCGTTGATACTAAACGAAATCCAGCATAACTCTATTGATCAGGAGAAAACAACATCAAAGAGAAGAACTGTTCTGAAGCAGCAGAAGCAATTGAGATCAAACGATGAGAACAAGAACCCTACAGCTCCATCTTCCGGGATAGGAACCACAGCGAGGTTGGTTAAAGAGATAGAGAAAGAAGCTGCAAATTGGTTCATGGAGTTTATAGAAAAGGCTCTAGAGAAAGGGATGAAGAAGTGTAAAAGCACAAGTGATGCAGATGTTAAGAAGGTTCCACAGTCTCTGATTCTCAAAGTTGTAAACTGGGTGGAAGCAGAACAATCTGCTGATAACACGAGACGACCAGCTCATCCAAAAGCATCACATATTACAAGAAAGCTCAGAATCAAAATGAAGAATCCTTGAACCATAAGCGTGAGGATGTTGAGATTTTATGTTGTCCCCACTTCTAGTGAAAAGGTTCCACTGTTATTCATTGATTCTATTGTTATTAGTCAAGTTCATATACGCCATGTAAAACGATTTAACACATCAATGAAACTAATAAGAGTTTGTTTTTATAAATCACACAATTTGTGTAGCTTTATGTGTAAATGTGTTGAAGATAAAATACTCTCAGTTTCCCAAAGCAAAAGTGCTAAGCCATTATAAACCAACCTCAAGAAATAACCATAAGTCCAGCTAATTAAAGGTGAGATACTTGGACCTGGTTAGGTTTAGAGCCAGGCCGGGTTCTCGAGGGCAGTGACAACAGCCTTGATTTGCAAGTAATTGTTGAGACTGTAGATACCTTTCTCTCTTCCAATACCACTCATCTTATACCCTCCAAATGGAATTGCGGCATCAAATATATCGAAACAGTTTATCCAAACGCTCCCAACTCTGAGCGCTCGCATCAGCCGGTTCGCTGTGTTCAGATTATGTGTGAACACTCCTGCAGCTAAACCGTACCTCGAGTTATTCGCCCTAGCAATCACCTCATCCAGATCCCTAAGAAACATCCAAAAGCTATTAGTAAAGTTTTATCAGAAAATGTCAACAAAGAGGAAATGTTTGGTTTAGCATTTAGATTTGTACTTGAATTTCAGTATGGTTTGAACTGGCCCGAAAATCTCGTCTGTGGCTATGAGCATATCATCCTGCCAAGTTCAATACGGTCCATATAACTCGATTTTTCGCAAGAAACTGTGACGGCAATTGAGTTGTTTAAGAGTAATATTCTGTTTACTTACTTTCACGTCTGAGAAGACAGTGGGTTGAATGTAGTAACCCTTGGAACCAAGCTGGTCACCTCCAGCTTGTAAGGTGGCTCCACTCTCAATTCCATATTTGATGTACTTCAAGATTTTCTTGAATTGCTCTGAGTCTACCTGTTTATTTTTTTTTTCAAACAAGTTAGGAATTTCCAAATGCTGTTCTGTTTTTTACTGAGAATGTGGTTAGGTTATGGTTTCTAAATGCTGTTCTGTTTACCTGAGGACCTTGCTCAATGCCTGACTTGAAGGGATCGCCAACAGCGCGATTGACTGCACGAGCTTTAGCTTTCTCTACAAACTCATCATACACACGTTCATGTACAAATGTACGCGAGCCAGCACAACAGCATTGTCCCTGCAAGTTAAGCAGAGCAGATTATACTTATCAGAAAATGCTGGATTCTTAAGACTGTAGATCCATTTAAACCATATAAACCATACATTGAGGTACAGTATTTAGAGTGATGTTACCTGGTTAAAGAACAAAGCGAAATGTGCAAGCTCAACGGCCTGATCAACATCAGCATCTTCACATACAATGAATGGTGACTTGCCTCCAAGCTCAAGAGTCACTGGCTTAAGGTTGCTTTTTGAAGCCAACTCAAGAATAATCTTCCCAACGTCCGTAGACCCGGTGAAAGCAACCTGTAGAGAGTGCAGAGAATTTATCACAAAATCTATAGGAAAACTTCGAACTAAGAAGAAGTTTTCAAGGTTTGTCTTATAAACCTTATCAATGTCCATGTGACTAGCTATGGCTGCACCAGCTGAAGCACCAAATCCAGAAACTATATTTACAACTCCTTCAGGTAATCCAGCCTGTCACAGATCATAACATATGTTAAATGAAAAATATACTTTTAACAATCAAGTGGACAAATGAAACCAAACACAACAGTACAATATTGTTACCTCATAAAGTAGTTTTCCAACAAGAAGAGCAGATAAAGGAGTTTGCTCAGCAGTCTTGAGAACAATGGTGTTTCCGCAAGCTAAAGCTGGTCCAAGTTTCCAAGAAAGCATGAGAAGAGGAAAGTTCCATGGGATGATCTGTCCAGCGACTCCTATAGGCTCATGTAAGGTCTGCACATGGTGTGAACCATCTCCTTGAACCGTCATTCCATGAATCTTGTCTGCCCAACCTAACGAACTCATCGAAGAGAAATCACAAAACTTGTCAAGAGATGAGTGAAAAACTTTAAAGATACAATATGAATCATGTGGTTTTCACTCACCAGCATAGTACCGGAACACTCTAGCAAGCATTGGGACTTCAATTTTAGCAGATTGTTCATAAGGTTTCCCATTATCCCATGTCTCAAGAGCAGCAATCTCGTCGTTATGTTTCTCGATTAAGTCAGCGAAACGGAATAGTATTCTTGATCTCTCCTGAAGAAGTTAGCCAAGCTAAGAGTCATCATTTCAAAAACACATATAAACACAAAGATAGGAAAAACACAAAAGAAGTAAAGTTGTACATAAGCTGTCATTCTAGGCCATGGTCCTTGATCAAAAGCCTTGCGCGCAGCTACAACCGCACGGTTCACGTCTTCTACATCACCTTCAGCTACTTGAGCAATCACTTCTCCAGTTCTTGGATCAAGAGTGGAGAAAGTTTTTCCTGTAGATTTAACAATCAGACCTCAAGCTTTTCAGATATTGATAAGGCTAAACGTTTTCTTACCTGAGGCTGCATCAATGAACTTTCCACCGATAAGGAGCTGTGTGTGTTCAACTTTCACAGGTGGAGTGATCGTGTTTTCAAGATCAGCAGCAGCAGCAGCCACGTTACTGTATCTGTTTTTGCCTGAAGAAACAAAACAAGAATCAATCGATTTGATCTAATTTAGACAACGATCAAATCCATCAAGAAGTAACCAATACTCAACAAACGAGCGATCTTTTAAATAACAGAATCCTAAAAACTCGCAGATCAACGATCCAAAGAGAGAAAAGGAAAAAAAACTCAACAAAAAAAGATTTCACACAAAACAGGACGATCTGATTCTCGAGATCGTTGTAACGAGCATCTATGAACATAGAAAATAAATGAGACAGGGTGAGATCGGAGCTGAGAAGCAATTATATTTACAAATGGATCGCATCAGATATTTATATATATATACCTCGAAGAGACAACAGAGAAGATGAGGACATGAAGGAGCGAGAGATTAGTGAAGAAACTCTTCTTGAAGCCATGGCTACTTTGTCTTTCTCCTCTACAGTGTTTCACGGTGAGGCTTAGCGTTGTGTATCTGTGAGGATGCACGAGTATGTATTATGCTTTCATTTCATATATAACAAACACAGAAATAACTAATTTAAGAAAACAAATTTTATCCATTCTTTCCACATGTGGGACACAAAAGTCATATCAAACATCGTGACAATTCGACAACATATTAAAGTAATATTCTTTTTTCATACTCTTCTGTATCATTTTAGCTGAGTATTCAATGGTAAAATAGATTTTATAATAGTTTTTGGATTATGGGTTTTGAATTTGACTTTTGAATTTTGCAAAAAAGTATATATATAAATGGAAAATTAAATTCGTTTTAAAAGTAAAAAGTCAAGAGAAATATTTTTTAGACTTTTAGTAAAAATTGGTGAGATAATCCAAAAATTAGTTTTTTTGTTTGTTAGGAAATCTTGTTTTTTTGTTTTAAATCTCAAATGGATAAAAAATAAGTTTTTTAAGAAACAAATCCAAAACTATGGACCATTCAAGATCTTAATTAAACAAAAAAAATTGGATCATTCTATCATTTTATTTTATTTTTGTACCATAATGTTTGGAGTTATAATTGAGGTTTTAATATCACAGGTATCAAGATTATGCTTACAAACCGAGTATGTGTTGATTTTTTTTAATAACTATCATAAAATGTAACTATTAAAACGATATTTTTATTTTATAAGTTGTGAATGGGTGACTTGACAAATGTGGTACGGTAAGGTTTATCTGAACCAAAAGTACTTTATCACCACCGTTCACTTTAGCATCAAAAGAAGTAATAGAAAAATATTATTACTTTTTATGTTGGTCAAAGAGAAACAGTATTACACTGCTTCCCCCATTATTTTTGAAGAGATTTTAGTGGTTCACCTACCCACTAGAAAAACAGGTGATTATTTTAGTTATATCATTATTCCCAATATCAGTAGGTTAATCATGTTGTAAACATAGGAAAAAAAATTATTAGTCCACTTTGTGTGTTGGCATTAGTGATTAAGATAACTATAGAGAAATATGAAATTATGGTTTTCATCGCTATACGTTAATGTTTGCGTAATTAATTCCAACGAATAATTTAATATTAAAAAGGTGTGTATTGGAGATATATATATATATAGTGCATAAGCTTAAAAAAAAAAATTATAAAGGTGTTGTTTATAATGCATTTGCAAGCATAATCCAAATTTCTTTTCGTCGTACACTGGTACATAAACGATTTTTTGCGTTCCCGTTTATTTATAGATAACATTTTAACTTTATCTCTAAAAACTTTTCTTTTAATAGATAAAGAGATTATTGTGTCATGAACTTTTTTCCTCCACACGATTATGGTATAGTGTTTTCGTCTAAAATTCGGCCCAGCTAGAACGACATTTAATAGACCGTTCGATTGAAATGCCTAACAAGAACTAAGAACTAACCTATGAAACTGAAACATCATTATTAATGTTCGGCACTTCCATATAATATAGAATTAGCTAGAATCCTTGGCTGATCCAATATCTCTCATACGTACACATCATAATTTTGATCGGACAAATTATAGTTACCATGAAAAAAACTATTTTATTTAATTTTTCTCTAAGCTTCTATCCTCGTATAGAGTTTCTCTACAAAAATAATATTTTTTTTTCCGGACAAACCGGGGTAAAAAGGGGGTTATAACTTATATGTTACACTATTGTTCATAAATCATAATTCCGAAAATTAGGTTTTCTATTGAGCCTAATACTATAGTGGACGCAACCATCTGGTCCAGTTCTCTAATGACGATATAGGCCGTTTTATTGGTGAAGAAAAAGGGCTTGAAGTAGAAGACGAAGACCTGTCGTATACAGAGAAACTAGTGGAAAGAATCACCAACGTATAGAGCTATGACTCCTTCTTTGTTATATCTCTGAAAATATAGTACATTATTTTCGAATGTGCATGCTTTTTCCATGTAGAACTGACTTCTTTTTTTCAATAACTCGATGGTATAAGTGCTATCTCACATGATATTAATGCATTCATCTTCTTTATATATATACCCAACTTGTTTTGAGATACTCTTCAACCATATGGTATGAATGAAAAAAGCTGAATGCATCATATACGTATTCTTTTGCTACAATCCTCTCTATGTGCTTTGTATGAGCTTTGAACCCATCACACGTTGCACATATTTGTTCCTTCGCATACCAGACGAGTCATGAGTATATAATAACTTAAACAATTTAGTCCATGTTCATAATATAGATGTGTAAATTAGAAACATATTTTCGTTGAAATGAAATATTCATCAATATTTTTGTTTTTTAATATTAGACAGAAAAAATCTAATAATTGCCGACGGATATATGAGAATTTTGCACGTGAGATTAGCGCGTGGTGTCAACATGTGAAAAGGCGAGTAAGCATTAAGACACGAATAAAAACAGACATAAAAAGCCAAAAAGCTAAAAAAGACGATATATTCGAGGCAAAAGTAGCGTTGTATCATCACATAATAATTTCCCAATTTATTTACGTTGAAAAATATAAAAAGAAATGAAATGATATTTACAGTCCTAAGCCGAATATTAATTTCTTCTCCTCCTTATATCTTCCGCTTCACTTCACATCAAAATCACCACTCCATCAAAACCCTAATTGCCCTTTCTCGTTTTTTCTCACTCTCTTGTGGAGCAGCCATGGATGTCAAAGAAGCCGCCGCTACCGATTTGAAGAGACCAAGAGAAGAGGATGATAACGGTTCCGCCGCCGCAGTTGCCGTCGCTTCTATGGAGACGGAGAACGGAGATCAGATTAAGGAGCCTGCTTGTTTCTCCTCTGTGATTCCTGGATGGTTCTCTGAAATGAGTCCCATGTGGCCAGGTCTCGTTACCTCTCTAACCTCCACTCTTGTTTTGATTAAAAGGGGAATAACAAAGTCTTTAGTTTTTCGAATCGTCTGAGCTCAATTTCTTCTCTTAAATCAAAAAGCTGATTTTTTTGAATATTTTGAGTTTTTAGGTGAGGCACACTCTTTGAAGGTGGAGAATATTTTGTTTCAAGGAAAATCAGATTACCAAGATGTGATTGTTTTCCAGGTATAACAAAAACAATCACTTTGTTGCTGCTAATTTTCATCATTTCTCTGTTTGATGTATCCTTATAAAGTTTCATTTTTTATTGTTAATTTTGTTCTTAGTCTGCGACATATGGAAAAGTTTTGGTTTTGGATGGAGTAATCCAACTTACGGAAAGAGATGAATGCGCCTATCAGGAAATGATCACTCATCTTCCATTGTGTTCTATCCCTAACCCTAAGAAGGTATATCAATCCTTCTATAACCATTTTTTATCCTTTATTGCATTTTGGGTTGTGTATGTGTTAGTTTGGGTAATCAAAGTATGTAGCTTTGGAATGTAATGAAAGTTTTTTAAGTTTGCATTTTTCTTCTCCGGTAAAGTAGGATGATCAAATCATTACTTATGGAGAAATAGAGTAACTAGAGTTCCTTTTATCAGATATGAATATTAGAAACTAATTGAGCTGGCGTAAATGATTACACTCCAGAGTGGTGATAGGAATGTCCACTAGAGAAAAAGTTAGATGATTAATATTTTAGCTTTTTTAGATGTACAAACTTTGATGGCCTCCTGAGAAAAAAAAGATACATTGTCCCACGTTCTCTTCTGGCAAAGTTAGAGAACTCAAGTAACTTTATTGGGTAATAATACTATGATAGAAACTGTTTTAGCTGGCTTTAATGATTATCTTCCAGCTTGTTATTAGGGACTTGTTTGAGAAAAGCTTCTTACATTCAAATTTTCTTTTGCTCCCAAGTATCAGAATTGGGTAGTCTAATTATTTTGGGTTATGGTAAAGTGGAGCAGCTAAAAATACTGTTTTGTTGCTTTTAGCCAGTAAAGCTATAAGCCAGAGTGTATCTGATCAATGCCTTTCTAGTTCTTCCATAGGTCTTGGTCATTGGAGGAGGAGATGGAGGTGTCTTGCGGGAAGTTGCACGTCATGCTTCTGTTGAGCAGATTGACATGTGTGAAATTGATAAAATGGTGGTCGATGTGAGTGGTCACATACTATTCACATTTCTTGCATATCCGTTTCGATTAATGCCTTATTATCAGAGTAAACGAATGTTCAGATGCGTTTCGACCTACTGGGAAATTTCAGGTGTCTAAGCAATTTTTCCCTAATGTAGCCATTGGATACGAGGATCCTCGGGTGAACCTCGTCATTGGCGATGGTACAATACCATCTCTCTTTCTGAAACACTATGTAGTTGTGTTGAACACATGTTGCCATTTCTAAGTCAAATATTTTTCAAACTGATCGGTTGGTGAATCATTGCAGGTGTCGCTTTCTTGAAGAATGCTGCTGAAGGATCATACGATGCAGTTATTGTTGACTCATCTGATCCAATCGGTAACTACTACTACTACCATCACATATCATCATTTATCAGATTAACCCTTGCTCTTATTATGAACAAAATTAAGAAGCAGCCTTTAATTATTCTTGCCCGTGCTGATGTATTTCAGGTCCTGCGAAGGAGCTGTTTGAGAAACCCTTCTTCCAATCCGTGGCTAGAGCTCTTCGTCCTGGTGGAGTTGTGTGCACTCAGGCTGAAAGCTTGTGGCTTCACATGGACATCATTGAAGACATTGTTTCCAATTGCCGTGAGATCTTCAAGGGTTCTGTGAACTATGCGTGGACCAGCGTTCCAACATACCCTAGGCATGTTTTAATGACCTTATAACATTCAATCTCTTTCATATTTTGTGATAATAACTTAACCTGAATGTGTATCAACCATTTCATACTTTTGGTTGCAGTGGGGTTATTGGATTTATGCTCTGTTCAACAGAGGGACCTGATGTTGACTTCAAACATCCAGTGAACCCAATTGATGAGAGCTCCAGCAAATCAAATGGTCCCTTGAAGTTTTACAATGCCGAGGTAAAAAACAAAACCCTCTCAATATTCCGTTTCATGTGGTCTAGACACTCAAATCCTTTACTTATGCTCTCCTTTCTTCGGTTGTTTCAGATTCATTCGGCCGCATTCTGCTTGCCTTCTTTTGCCAAGAAGGTAATTGACTCAAAAGGCAATTGAAAAGGGAAAAAACCTTAATCTGGAGGATCGTTGGATTTATCAAAATAAAAGCTTTTTACAGTTTTTAGAATGTCCTGTTGTTTCAAGCATGTTTCTGTGACACTACAACAACTGTAAGAGCTGCAATAGCAACTATGTCTTCTTTTGGCATAAGAGCATTACACATCACATAGTTAGCGAATCTTATCTACAACATGTTAAACACTTAAGTAGTAGCAGGGGGTTTAGCTTGTTCTACATCACGCTTCTTCCTCAAAACCTTAGTTTTGCAATCATGGTAACAAACAAGACAAGTCACCCATTTAAGCAAATTCCCAACACAAATCAAACCCACATAGATACTTGTGTACAAAACTCCATTTCCACTTGAACTCTCACTGCATTTAGAGTAAAAACACGGCATCCTCATCGCAAGAGCTGGGACCAAGAACATCAGCATCAACCAGAGGTCACGTTGCTCATGTCCTCTTCTAAACCAAGCCGAAAGAGACAGAGCATCACTTCCATAGATGCCTTGACCATCTTCGTCATCTTCTAAGACCGAAACAACCAAACCCATGTTCCATCCTGCGCTCCGCTTGCTGAACTTTGCAGTCAGAAATATAAAGATAGTACATTGAATCAGAAGATACAGAACCACTACCACGTCGAATAGCCCCGCTGGTTAGTAATGGAAGCTTCGAAATTTGCGTGAGGGATAAGGAATGGATCTGTAGTTGGTTGAAACTGCAGAGAGAAACTGAAGAAAAAAGAACAAGAACAAGAAAAGAAAAACAGAGGTTGACCAGAGGAGGACATAGAGAGATGTGATCACACAACCTCCAACTCTGTGCTGACATATTTTGAAAGATCTCCGAACCAAATCAAGCATCCCCAACGGTTCTTCCTCCTCGGACTTGTAAGCAAGCGAAGATGCTGCAACAATCGTGGTGCTGGTAAGAAGGTCGATAAAGGTGTAGGGGAAGAAGTAGAGCAGAGATGTCTGGATCAGCCATGGAATCAGATCATTCTTTTTTTCTGATATGAGAATAAGATCATTCTTTTTTTCTGGTATGAGAATAAAATCATTCATTTTTTCTGATATGAGAATAAGATCATTCTCCGGCAAGTTCTCCTCAAGAGTGAGCAGTTTTAAGAGAAATTGGGAAGTGAGAGAGACAGTGGTTTGGAGGGAGAGCTCAAAGAAGATCAAGAAACAAAACAGTGGGAGAGAGCAGAGGCAGAGGAAGCGGAAGAGATTGATATTACCAAAGAGTAGCTTTAGAAGTTCCATGACACTTGGCTTCTCCATTTGTTGATTTCTTTCTCACAATTGAAGTAGAAGAAGAAAAGCTAATCACAGATCTGTATGTGTAGTAGAACATGTAAGTGCTCGTCCTCTTTCATTGTCTTTGACTTCTTGACTTTGTCTACAAGTCACCGTATGTAATGTTTGACTAGTAGTTGGGGTTATCCTAAATTGATTGGACAAGCTATGACCACTGATATATCAAAGAAACAATAAATTAAAATGCAATGACCTTTAAGCAAATGTGATCTAACCAAAAAGTAGAGAGCAAAGCTATTCGTGATAGAGAAATTAATAAAAGATTCAAATTTCGAGCTTTTATTTATTGGTCACAAACAATCTCTCTATGTAGCAAAAGTCTTAGCTTTTTGATCCAACCTCCACATCACTCTTCTTCTCCAAAAGCCTAACTCTACAATCATAGTAACAAACAACACAAGACACCCATTTAAGAACATTCCCAATACAAATCAAACCAACATAGAGACCAGTGTACAACATTCCATTCCCACTCAGACTCTCACTGCATTTGAAGTATAAACATGGCATCCTAGTCACAAGAGCACCCACCAAGAACACCAGCATCATCCAGAGGTCACGCTTCTCTTGTCTTCTAACATACCAAGCTGAAAGAGTCAGAGCATTGCTTCCATAGATGTCTTCATCTTCCTCTAAGACTGAAACCACCATACAAATGTTCCATCCCACGCTCCATTTACTGAACTTTGCAGTAAGAACTATGAAGACAGTACCGTGAATCAAAACCACCACCACGTAGAACGGCACAACTACTAGGTCGTTGAAGAGTCTTTGGTGTTCGCTTGTGAGAGAAGCAATGGTTAAGTAGATGGTCGAACCAATGAAGAAACCGAATAAAACAGAGGTTGATAAGAGAAGGACATAAAGAGATGTGATGAGACAACCTCTTACTTTGTTCTGACATATTTTGAAACATCTCAGTACCAAAGAAACCAGTCCCAATGGGTCTTCCTCGGACGTGTAAACAATCGAAGATGCTGCAACGATCGTGGTGGTGGTAAGGAGGTCAAGAATGGTGTAGGGAAAGAAGTAAAGCAGATGGAATAAGCTCATCCTCAGACAACGACAAGTCCTCCGCAGAACTAAGTAGGTTATAGAGGTATTGAGAAGCGAGGGAGACAGTGGTTTGGAGGGAGAGCTCAAAGAAGATCAAGAAACAAAATAGAGGGAGGGAGCAGAGGAAGAGGAAGAGAGCAAGATTGATGTTACTTAAGAGTAGCTTCGCAGCTAGTTTTAGTAGCTCGATAACACTAAGCTTCTCCTCACTCTTCGTCTCCATTTTGTTTATCTCTTTCTCACAATAGAAGAAGGGAAGTCACAGATCTGTTCATGTAATAGCTAATAGTCTTCGAGTAATTTAATGGTCTTTCTCACAATAGTAGAAGGGAAGTCACAGATCTGTTCATGTAATAGCTAATAGTCTTCGAGTAATTTAATGGTCGTCCTTCATAAACGTTAACTTGTTGACTTCGTCTATGTATAAGTCACCGTATGCAATAATGTGTTATTAGTTGATTAGCTTCTAGTCTTATCAGATGGTGACTTCTGATTTGGTCCACGAAGACTTTTAATCCCCATAATTTTGATTTCATAACTTCGTTTTGTAATTACCGAGCAATCACAAGCTACTATAAGGAAAGCAAATGCGATCTCACCAAAATAAGAGCTCAAAGCAATTGGTCATAGAGAAATTGTTAAAGAGGAGCACAAGCCTTAGCTTTTGATCCAATCTCCACATTACCTTTCTTTTCCAAAACCCTAGTTCTACAATCTTCATAAAACACTACACAAGCCACCCATTTGATAATATTCCCAATACAAATCAAACCCACGTAAAGACTCGTGTACAACACTCTATTTCCATTCGAACTCTCAGTGCATTTGAAGCAAAAACATGGCATCCTCATTGCAATAGCGAAGACCAAGAACACCAACATCACTTGGCGACCACGTTTCTCATGTCCTTTTCCATAGTAAGCAGACAGAGTCAATGCATCGGTTCCATAGATGGCTTGACCATCTTCTTCTTCTTCTAACACCGAAACAACCAAACCCATATTCCATCCTGAAATCCACTTGCTGAACTTCGCCAACAAAACTAGAAAGATAGCACCATGAAACATAGCCAAAACCACATCAAACACCATCCTTACCGGATCGGGGAAGCTGCTGCTTCTGTAATAGTCTCCGGCTTCTTCTTCAATGTTGATATAATTGTAGTATGAGTAGTCACCTAATCCGATCAGAGAAATGATGTGGAAATAGTTCGTAGCTACAAAGAAGAAGCCAAAGAAAACAGGAGTTGACAAGAGAAGGACGTATAGAGAGGTGATCAGACAGCCTTCAACTCTGTTTTGACATATCTCTACGGTTCTCCGAATCAATTGACTGAACCTTAACGGTTCCTCCTTGGATGTGTGAACAATCCAAGACGCAGAGACTATTGTGGTGGTGGTGAAGAGGTCTAGAAGGCTGTATGGGAACAAGTAGAGTAGAAATGTTTGGATAAGCAATGGAATCAGATTCTTCGATAAGGATGTATCTTGAGGAACGTAGTAGTAATCCCAATTATTGAGTTGTCGAATGAGGTATTGAGAAGCGAGTGAGACAGTGGTTTGGAGGGAAAGCTCGAAGAAGATCAAGAAACAAAAGAGAGGGAGAGGGCAAAGGAAGAGGAAGAGAACTAGATTTATGTTACTGCATAGAAGCTTTGTTGCTCGTTTGAGTACGTTGATAAAACCAAGATCCTCCTCGATCTTCATCTCTTTTAGCAGTTCTTTTCTTTCTCACCAAAGAAGAAGATCTATTGCTTTTTATGTGTAAAATATGTAATCATTCTTTGTTGAAGTTGACTACAACGTTGACGTTGACTTAGGACGTGGTTCATAAGCCCGGTAGACCAAGAAACTTGATTTCAGACCTGTTTACACTTATTTTTCATATAAAATTAGCTGCGAGTAAGCCTTTGAACCAACTTGCCTCAAACCCACGTTAGGAAAGCAATCACATGAAGGGAAGAAGAACAGATTTTTTTTTTGGGTCAAAAAGAAGAAATATTAAAAGTCAAGATTCATGAGTAAGTATGACTACAATAAAAAAAACTTCAGTGAGAAACCAAATCATGATCACAAGAGACTCGAGCTAACACCTTTCACAAGCAAATACAAAAAAAAAAAAAAAAAAAAAAAAAAAAGAAGCATCCACAAAAGGGTTAAATTATAAGTGTGTGATCCACCAATAGATATGTGTGACAAAGATGACAAGTAAAAGTGAACAGAAAACCTAAGTGGAGGGTGAAGCCATTGGTGATAGAGCAGCTGGGAGCGAGGTAGGGGAAGGGGTGGAACGAAGAAACAACTTCGTCTTTCTCATTAGAAGCTTGGTTGCAGGTAAAGGTGAAAAGTAAAGAGCAGGACAATCTAAAAGTCGACACAATGTAACAAGAAGCAAATATAGCTGATGATGGTTGAGATGATGACGCAGATTCATGACAAAAGCTAAGTTGTAGGGCGAGTAAGATGCAGCGCAGCTGCCAAGAGAGCCCAGTATCTTACCCGATAAATCATACCTCACAAGGAAAAAAGAGTGAAAACAATTGAGCCTTTTAGATACGTCACACAAACAGATTATATAACAAAGAAGCGCATTCAACAAGACACCAAAAACATTTATGTATGTTAATAATGCACTCAACTAAAAAAAGAATAGGAAAACGACCTCAAGTGTAGGGGTTCAAGCACGCTGAGTGAAGACAGCAAGGCAACGCGTTCAATGCATGTAAATGAGAATTAAGTCAAGACGGCTGTTGGAGAACAGCTTGAAGAAGAATTCACCAAATCCAAGTGTCTTATAAGACGCGACTACACCAATGACATGTCCAACAACCAATCCTAGAAGAACTAATAGCATAGCTGATATATCCTAAAGGGTGCCATACATAGCAGGTAGGGGCATAGCATAGAAGAACTAATATCTCTTTTTTCTTCAAGGTCCAGTTTCACACCCTGCAAGACGCGCAAATAGAATATATACCTTATATCAAAATACTTGAAATGTTATTCAGATTTAGATAGAGGATGTGGATGTTGAGTCAAGTGGATTAAGGAAACTGTAAACTTAAAATCAAGAAGAGAAAATAACTTTTTACCCATTGGCATATGGCGAACGTCGAACATAGGGTGAGTCTCGGCGGCGAGGAGAATCACGGCGTGAACCACGATATGGAGGGGTTCTGCTGTAGCTCCGCCTACGACGAGGTGGAGTTACACTGCGAAGCCTTGGAGGGGATCTTCTTCCACGGGGGCTTATACTCCTGAACAAAATCCATTCCCAGGAACAACAAATGTATGACATAAAAATGTAAAGGATTTCAAAGAAAAAGAGACAAAAAAATACAGAAAGCATCAAAGGGAGATACGATTAACACTAACTGCTCAGCCCCTACTCTTGATTACGAAATGCAATAATATAATTTCAACGGAATCTTTAACACTTCTCTCAGCTATGAGTCTGATTTATCATTGTTATCACAATGGACTAAATGACATGATATATAATCTAAATTCTATAACTTTATGATTTAAAAAACAGATCGATAAGAATGTTTTAGCTGGACTCACCTACGTGCATACCCATAGTCTGGACTCCTACGACGGCGAGGACTAGGGCTTCTACGCCTCCCAGAGGCTCTACCACGGCGACACTCCCTAGCAAAATGTCCAAGTTCACCACACTCATAGCACTTGGAGTCCTCAATACCGCCACGACGGCCACCACCTCCACGACCTCCCTTATCTTTGTGAGAAAGCTCCACACGCCACCCATTCTTTCCTGAAGTATATATGCCTCAAGAGTTGAACTTTGCAATAACCAAACAGCAACACACACATTACATGATAACAATTGATTAAAAGTTAATGAAACTAGGATAGATTCAGATGTTTAATGAGAAGAACACTGACCATCCAATGCTCTAATTGCATCCAAAGCATCCCTTTCGTCGTCAAATTCGAGGAAAGCGTAACCAGGAGGCCTACGAGCTACCCAGACACTGTGATTACAAGATTAAGTGTCAAAATTCGCAGGAAAACAAAATTGATTACAGCTCAGGAGATCAAATTTTACTTGCGAAGAACACCAAAGATCCGGAATTCATCTTCGAGTTCCCTTTCGGTGACCCTTGGGTCCAAATTCCCAACATAAACCCTCGGCATGTTGCAAAATCAGTCTAGTCTGAACCAAGGACAAAACTTTAATCATCAGTTTCAGCAACTTGCTGCTGCGAGTCTTAAGATACGAAATTGAAGGCGAAATCTCTATTTTGAAGCTGAGAATCGAAAATTTTCAAGAAGAATTGCTATCGGTACCTGAGATTCCTGGTCCTGGGCGCCAAGCGGGATGTTTTAGGGTTCAGATTTGAGACTTCAGCGAGGAGAGAGAGAGCTAGAAGAGGTAGAATTCTAATAGATGAAAAATAAATATGAGTTACATTTTTTCAATTTTGCTATTTGGTTTTTTAAATAAATATTATGCATCATAATTGTTTTTTTTTTCCCTCACATTTGAACAAAATTGAACCACGGAATTATAGAAACTATACCAAATTTATTTTCGGTAATTCTTATTCATAAACACCCCTTCTTTTCTTTTTTTTTATAAAGTAAACACCTCTATTATTTTAATTCATAAAAATTGTTTCTCACAGTAGCTACATCTTTAATTTATCATCAATTTTGATCTTTATGTCCATAAGATATAATGTGATATTCAAGAAATTTGCTGTGAAATATACTTCCCTTTTAAAATCAATCACAGTTTATAACAAAAAGTCATATATTCATATAAACTAAAGTCCATAATTGTTATTTACTTCTTCCTTTTTTTTTACATCTAATGTACTCGCGTTTTTATAGCACTAAGAGCAGAAAATGTTTATAAAAAAAAAATGCATGTATGCTTCTGAGGTGCGCTTTGAGATTGGGCACCTAATTTAATGTGTAAAATACCTTCTAACGTGTCGCTATCTCATTGGTTATATTGTATCGACGTAAATGGAATAGCAGTTACGATAAAATAGCATCATCCCCAAAAAAGATAAGAGGCAAAGTTATCCATTGGGGAAACATTCTGAACCAAGATAAGTCATTCTGGGTCCCACATACATCAAGCCCACTAAAACTGAGCCTGATGACGTGTCCATTTCTCATTCGCTTATTTACAGCCCACACATGTAGACCCCACTCATCCCCCACGTGCCTTCCTTTACAAAAGCTACAAAATACGTAGAGAAATTTGTCAGTTACAGCTTTGATTTACACGTGTCATATACCCACGTGCTTGGCTTGTCGCTAAGGATGGACATTGGGAGAAATACTAGAAAAAAATGGCCGACTTGTCCAAATTTAAATTCAAATAATTATATTTTTTTGCTAGTATTTATAATCGTCTTTTAACAAAAATTTAACCAAGTTTTGAAATATTCAAAGTTATAACTAATCCTATAAATAGCTATAGCTATAGCATTTGGATTTTTTTTATATCAAAACTAAACGTATGGATGATTTATAACGAACATTTGTTAAGTGGATAATAATACAAATACAAGTGGATAATTGACAAATATTTATATATATCCGAATTTTTATCTACGGATAATAGATTTATGATCTCTTTTTATCATACTTAAAAACAACACATATCATTTTTGTAAAAGTTAAATAACTAATTGAAACAGTTAACGGATTGTAGACTAGACTAATATCAAAGTATTTGTACTCGGTTCTATTAAACCCAATGTTTTTAAAACCTAATCGGACCGGTAGGTCGAATCGGTCCAACAAGAAATTAGCCAACTAACCGGTTTTGGATAGAAATAAGATTTAGATTTGAATAAAACCAGTAAAATCGGTCAAAAACTGATAAAACTTGTGATTCAGTTTGATATTAAAACTTTGTTCAAAACATTTATGTCATAATTTGAATAAAATTAGAATTTTTGAGTCAAAATTTAAATCATAATTTATATTTATCTTTTTTACTTTTTAATTAAAAAAATTGGTTCGACCGGTTGAACCAGTCCGATCAATCACCTAATGGTGATGACGAGTCGATATCCAATCCGATTTTCAAAAGATTGATTAAACAAAAAAAAATATTTGTAGCCCTAATTGGTTGCATCGAGTGGAAGAGGAGAAAACTACTTAGAGCAACTCAAACCCAGAACTGCAAACGCCATTTTTGGTGTGTTTGAGCTCCAACCGAACGCCAATCTCGACGGCAAACGGTATATTTGAAGAATTTGGAAGAGTGAGACACCAAAAATGGCGTGTAACTGTTCACGACTCCAAACGCCAAATTTGGCGTCGTGAAATACTCCAACCGGCACTGCAAACGCCAAACGGTAAATGTGATGTTATCAAATTTTTTTTTTTTTTTTTTTTGTAGATCCGGTGGCTTTGATGAAGAATTCCGGCGAATCGGCACTAATTATGGCCGGATCTGTGAGATTAAGGGTTGAAATTGTAATCGGCACTAATCATTAGAGAAGATGAAGTTTTTTTTTTTTTTTAATAACCGGTTAAGAGTAAACCAAGATATAATTTGAGATTATACCTAACCAAATTCTTCTCCTTCCTACGCCGAATGAGTATACATATATTTTCATTTTTTATTTTATTTTTTATTTTTTTGATAAAACTATTCTATTTAAATTGCATGAGAAATAAAAAGAGTGTAAGGCTAAGTAGCCCAATAATCCACAATTTTAGAACAGTAATAAATCAAGTAAACCCAAAAGGGGAATAAGAAATAAGCCCATAAGGATCGATGCGAAGTGATGAAGACGAAGGAACGATGGAATAGTCTCGAAGCTTTGGAATGGTTAAGAGTGGTTTGAGATTTAACCGAGAATAATTAAAACCGGTTAAAAGTGGTTTGAGATTAAATATGTTTAATTAAATTTGATTAAACCGGTTAATGATTGATTTGAGATTAAACCAAGATTAAACATATTTTAAACCGGTTTTATTTATAAAGAATCAACCGAGATTATAATGAGATTAAACCAAAATTAAGCATAATTTAAATTAGATCGAGATTAAACCGATATTAAACCGAGATGGATAATAAAAACCAAAAATGATTAATTATACATTACATTGAGATTAAACAGAGTTAGATAATACAAACCGAGTAGTGAATAATATATTAAACCGACATAAAACCGAGTAGGACAATAGACACCGAGTGGTGAATGAAACATTCAACCGACAACACTAAAATAAACATTAAACAACCATTAAAAGAAACATTAGACCAATAGTAAAAGAAACATAATCTAAAACCCGGGGAAATTATTTCTGGTTCCGCTTAGCAAATCATAGTACTTGGAGAAATTTTGAGGGTCAGTTGGTGATATTTCGTCTTCTCCTTGAATTTCTTGTCCTCCATCGTTATTTCCTTGAGTTTGATCGTTTCGATAACGAGATGCACGATACTGGCTGTGATAACTTTCTTCGGTTCCTTGAGTGTGATCGGTTTCATGATGAGATAAACGATAATGGCTGTGAGAACCTTCGCCGGTTTCTCCATATTCGTTTCTTTGTACTCCTCTGCTCATAATCATCGCCCTTTGACTTTGAATATACTCCCGACACGCTGGATCGGTTATAGAATTCAAATCCGCAAATAATATTTTATTCTCTTCCTTCATTCTTTGTACCTCGAGTTTTTTTCTTTGAATTTCATTTCTTTCAGAGGTACCTTTAGCTATAGCTTTGATAAGCCTTTCATTTTGCTCCATAATTTTTTTAAAATGGTCATCATCTTGTTGTTTTCTCTTTGCTTTTTTCACACCCATTGGTCTTTGACTTATATTAAAACTATCTTCTTCGCTACTCGTATTAAGATCGAATGAATTCATACCAGGGGTTGGTGGTGAGTCATCTTGGAATGATGGCGACAAAAAATCATTACGAGCTTCTTCTTGG
Source organism: Cardamine occulta (assembly GCA_028015245.1). Classification (NCBI taxonomy): domain Eukaryota; kingdom Viridiplantae; phylum Streptophyta; class Magnoliopsida; order Brassicales; family Brassicaceae; genus Cardamine; species Cardamine occulta. The sequence continues at coordinate 19,131,375 of CM051364.1, read as the reverse complement.
GAGGCACCAACTCAGATACTCTGCTTATTTGAGAATTTCTCAATACCTCGAAGTATAGGCCATACATGATCAAATTTGAAGCCTTTCTTGTAATTGGCATCCTGGGTTAGTAACATCTTTGCTTGGTTTGGATTTCTTGTCTGGCCCGAGATCCCTTACTGTGAACTGTGGCATATTGAAGAGATTGCCATCTGCAAGCATTGTTTTGGAATGACATTTTGCTTTAAATTTCTCAACCTTCCTTAAGTGAAGTTATGTTTTTTAATATTTATAATAAGTTATGTGTCGTTTTCTTAAAATTAAGTTTTGTGGTGTAATAAAGTACTTTGATATGAAATCGAATAAAATCATAATTATTATAGACAAGAACTGACAACTGCAACCAACGGCTAGATTTTTGTTAAAAAAATCAATGGTTCGTATTGAAAGATTCTTTCTCCGAAGACATTATTACAACGGACATAATGTGACACTTCGAGCCAACGGCTTGATCTTGGGCAAATAAAGCAACAGTTAGGATTGAAAGATTCCTTCTCCGAAGCCATTATTACAAAAACATGTTGAGACTATAAAATAGGATACCATGGACGACATAATGAATCATCCATCAACCTCTTCTTTTTCAAATATAAGATGAATTTCAACTACGGTTCTTCTTCTTCTTCTTCTTCTTCTTCTTATTCTTCTTCTTCAGATAATGAGTATTTTGATGGTTTACAAAATCAGGTCGTTGCTCAAATTACGGCAAATACTGCATTTCTCGTCTCTCAAAACCAATATAACTCAGAAGGTTCTCACCGTAGATCTATTCCGGGTCATATTGTTATCAATCGTGATCGGGAAAATTCTGCCCGCAACCTTTTCAATGATTATTTTGCAGAGAATCCTTTGTTTCCTAACATGATGTTTCGTCGAAGATTTAGAATGAGTCATTCTTTGTTTTTCACGCGTAAAGACAAAGACATGACAACTACGTTGGCTAACGAAAAGATGGGCTAGGGAGACTTGGGGTATCTGCTGTGCAAAAGATAACTGCTTTTCGAATGTCGGCGTCGGTTCACCGAGGATGCAACCGATGAGTATATCAAAATAGGAGAGTCCACAGCTATCGAAAGTTTGAAACGCTTTTGTCGTGCGGTTGTTGAGATATTCGGTAGCCGCTATCTTCGATTGCCTGATGCTAACGATGTGGCACGGTTACTCCGCATTGGTGAAAGTCGAGGATTTCCAGGTATGTTGGTAGTTTAGATTGTATGCATTGGAAGTGGAAAAACTGCCCAACAGCTTGGGGAGGACAATATGCTGGTAGTAGTGGATCTCCAACTATTATTTTAGAGGTGGTAGCGGATTATGATCTTTGGATTTGGCATGCATATTTTGGGTTACCCGGATCTAACAATGATATTAATGTATTAGAAGCGTCTCATCTTTTTCTAATATAGCTGAAGGAATTGTTCCACCCGCCAACTATGTTATCAATGGTAAAAACTATGATATGGGTTATTATCTTGCTGACGGGATATATCCAAAATGGGATACCCTTGTTCAAACCATTCATGACCCTCGTGGTCCGAAAAAAAAATTATTTGCAAAGAAGCAAGATGCTTGTAGAAAAGACGTGAAACGTGCATTTGGAGTTTTGCAATCAAGATTCGCAATTGTGGCTGGACCAGCTCGCCTTTGGTCAAAGACAGTGTTACATGATATAATGACAACTTGTATCATTATGCACAATATGATCATTGAAGATGAGCGTGATCTTGACGCACCATTTCAAGAACAAACGGAATTCCCACCTCCGGAAGTTGAGATGACGGGTGATGATGATGCTCGGTTTCAAGCATTCTTAGCTCGACACAGGAAAATCAAAAACCGAGATGCTCATATCGAACTTCGAAATACGTTGGTAGAACACATATGGTCTGCTTATAGTAATTCTGAAAATTAGTATTTTTTTATTTTTTATATTTCATTTTTGCAATCTTTTTTTAAAAATTATTAATTGTGATTTTTTTAATTATTTTTGTAATCGTATTCCAAATTAAGTAATAAAAAAGTAGTTTCTTAATTATTAATCATTATTAATAATTAAATTAAATTAAAATAGTTAAAAAATCTTATATATTAAAGAATGTTATTGTTGATGTGAGATTTGGTGTTGTGGATTGGAGATAAAAAACCAAATTTAATAAAATCCCAAAATTAGTGTATGGGTTGAATTGTATGTAATAAATTATTTTATTTTACATAAAAAAAGAAAACAAAAAGCAGCAAAATGAGAAAAAAAAAAATTTTTTTTTTTTTTTTCCCACTCTTTTTTTTTTTTTAAAAAAGGGGGAAAAAAAAACGCGGCTTAGATCCTAACGTTTTTTTTTATGCCAACGTTATTACATTCGAACCATTAGGCAAAATGGGTATATTATTGTAAATTAACTCATGGTTAGTACTTAGTGACAATTCTGATGCTGCTTCGTCCCTTGGGAGTTTGAGAGGCCACCCCCACTCGCGGCGTGGTGCCCTTTTATATCAATACATTACCGATAATGTGTGCTTACATGTTTAATTATCTTTATTTTGTCAAGTTTTAAGTTTAATAATGACTTCTGCTTTTAACTATTAGTATAAATTTAGTATATGTAATACGTACATGCATGTTGCATTCCCAATGATGTTTGTTCCATTTTCTGTCCTTTTTTCTATCCATTTTCTGTAAGACAAAGATAATTTTTATGATATCTTTTGATTAAGATGAGAAGATTGATTAATCTCATCTCATCTATATGGATATAGTCTTAGAGATCGTGTATGGAAGTTTGGTTTTTTGACAATTATTTTAGTTGTTTTACCAACGGATTACAATTACTATTTTGAATTTGTTTTATCCAAAACTAAATTAAAACGTTACTTGCACCTTGTAGAGCTCTGACTACTCTATGTTACAATGAAACGACTTGTCGACAATTGTACATGTTTGGCTACAATATGTGGCTACAACACCCCTTTTAATATAATTTTGACTTATATCTTACCAAATCATATATTCAATATAGCCAATTGAAATATACATTTAAGTATTAAAAATTGACATAAACTAGACGTTAAATATACCGGAACTATAATTTAAATATATGTGGCAATTATAATAAGAATATAATTTTTTAAATTTAATGAAAAAAGAAACAATGACAGAAGATGGAGAAGGAAAAAAAAATTGTTTGCTAACAACATGCTAAACAAAACTAATTTATGGTGGTGCTATACTGTTTGAATGGTTTATCCTTAAAGTTAAGGAACCTTAGTTTTTCCTCTATACATGATCTTCAATTAATGGTACAAAAATAGTCGGTTCTCCAGAAACTCTAAAGATTTATATCATTTGCATTTTATTTTGTTAAAAAAAATTATGTTTACCGAAAACAAATTACAACAAAAAAAATGTTTACCGAAACTTCTTCGATTTGGATAAACTCGTAAACGATAGCTCAATTTAAAACAATAAAAAAAATATTATCATTTTCAAAAAGTTATAAAGTGGACCCGTACCAATATACGCGACCTAGATAGTAGGTTAGATGAGATCTCATAATCGCTTTAATTTAATATAAATAAATAAATGTCATTACCTTCGGATTGGATTAAGGATAAAAGAAAATGGTCCACCACATTATCAAGTCATCTACTGAGATGATAAGAGGATTAAGGGTAATGGTGTCATTTCCTTAAACGACCGTATTATTATATTAGCCAAAATTAGAAATAAATAGATAAAATAGATAGATCGTTAGAAAACGTGTATATATGCATTTGGTATTTATCGTTTTATCCTCTTTTTTTATTTTATTTTCTTGTCTCGCATTTAATTTCTTTCGATGCTTATGTCCCAAAGAGTCTCTAGTCCGTATCGTGAACTTTATTGTTCATTCATCAATTCAACGAAGAAGATAATCGAACGTTTCCGTTGAGTTTTTTTCCGCCGGCGATTAGTGAATTTTCCGTGAAGGTGAGTAGTATCAGTGTGTACCACTTTTGTTTCCTTTTTCATTTTTCTTTGGATTTTGAGAAATAGCTTTTGATTTCGTTGAGTTTTTAACTGTTCCATTCATAGCTTTTGATTCAGTCAATTGTTTTTTGTTTGTTCTGTTTCATTTTTTGTTGGCATTATTCAGATCATTGTTCCATTAGTTTTGGTGACATCAAAGTAAATTCCAATGAAATGTTTGTTTTTTTGTTTCCAGATTAACGACGCTTGGAAGTGTTTTGACGCGTGTAGGCTTTGTCAAAATCCAAGCTTTTGCTTTGCTTCTCTATGGTGTCAAGATCTTGTGCAAATTTTCTCGATTTAGCATCTTGGGACTTATTGGACTTTCCTCAAACTCAAAGAGCTCTCCCACGTGTCATTACTGTTCCTGGTATCATCTCTGAGTTAGATGGAGACTATGGTGATGGATCCTCCGATGTTAATTCCTCCACTTGCTCTCATGAGCGGAAGATTATAGTGGCTAATATGTTACCACTACAAGCTAAGAAAGATACAGAAACTGGACAATGGTGTTTTACCTGGGATGAAGATTCTCTTCTCTTGCAACTCAGAGATGGGTTTTCTTCGGATACGGAGTTTGTTTATATCGGTTCACTTAATGCTGATATTGGTATGAGTGAACAAGAAGATGTTTCTCAAAAGCTTTTGTTGGATTTCAATTGTGTTCCTACGTTTTTACCAAAGGAGATGCAAGAAAGATTCTATCTTGGTTTCTGTAAACACCACTTGTGGCCGCTCTTTCACTATATGCTTCCTATGTTTCCTGACCACGGTGATCGTTTTGACCGACGTCTATGGCAAGCTTATGTTTCTGCTAACAAGATATTTTCAGACAGGGTGATGGAAGTTGTTAACCCTGAGGAAGATTATGTTTGGATTCAGGATTATCATTTGATGGTTCTTCCCACATTCTTGAGGAAGCGGTTTAACAGGATCAAGCTTGGATTTTTCCTTCACAGTCCATTTCCATCGTCAGAAATCTACCGCACTTTGCCAGTTCGGGATGATCTTTTGAGAGGATTGTTGAACTGTGATCTCATTGGTTTCCACACGTTTGATTACGCACGTCATTTTTTGTCATGCTGCAGTAGAATGCTTGGCCTTGATTATGAATCTAAGCGTGGACACATCGGGCTTGATTACTTTGGTCGAACGGTGTTTATTAAGATTCTTCCTGTTGGCATCCATATGGGTAGGCTGGAATCAGTTTTGAATCTCCCGTCGACTGCAGCAAAAATGATGGAGATACAAGAACAGTTTAAGGGGAAGAAGTTGATTCTTGGTGTAGATGACATGGACATCTTTAAAGGTATAAGCCTCAAACTTATAGCCATGGAACATCTCTTTGAGACGTATTGGCATATGCGAGGAAAACTGGTCCTGATTCAGATAGTGAATCCAGCTCGGGCCTCGGGTAAGGATGTGGAAGAAGCAAAGAGGGAGACATATTCAACTGCCAAAAGGATCAATGAGCGCTATGGTTCTGCTGGTTATCAGCCAGTGATCTTGATTGATCGTCTTGTTCCTCGTTTTGAGAAGACTGCCTATTATGCTTTGGCAGACTGCTGCCTGGTGAATGCAGTAAGAGACGGTATGAACTTAGTTCCATATAAATATATCATTTGCAGGCAAGGAACCCCAGGAATGGATAAAGCCATGGGCATTAGCAATGACTCACCCCGGACAAGCATGCTTGTTGTCTCTGAGTTTATCGGCTGCTCGCCTTCATTGAGTGGTGCGATCAGGGTGAACCCATGGGATGTAGATGCTGTTGCAGAAGCGGTAAATTTGGCCCTCACCATGGGTGAGACTGAAAAGCAATTAAGGCACGAGAAGCACTATCACTATGTTAGTACTCATGATGTGGGTTATTGGGCAAAGAGCTTTATGCAGGATCTGGAGAGGGCATGCCGGGAACACTGTAATAAACGTTGTTGGGGTATTGGTTTTGGCTTGAGCTTCAGAGTTTTGTCCCTGTCTCCGAGTTTTAGGAAGCTATCTATCGATCACATTGTCTCTACGTACAGAAACATGGAGAGAAGGGCGATATTTTTGGACTATGACGGCACTCTTGTTCCTGAAAGCTCCATTGTCAAAACCCCTAATGCTGAAGTCCTCTCTGTTCTGAAATCTCTGTGTGGAGATCCTAAAAACACTGTGTTTGTCGTCAGTGGGAGAGGATGGGAGTCACTGAGCGAATGGCTATCTCCATGTGAAAATCTTGGAATAGCAGCTGAACACGGATACTTCATAAGGTATGAATGCATATAAATTAAGGCTTCGAACAAGAATTTGAACAAACTAAAACCCATTTCATTTTTGGATTCAGGCGGAGTAGCAAGAAAGAGTGGGAAACCTGTTACTCGTCGGCTGACGCCGAGTGGAAGACAATGGTAGAACCGGTAATGAGATCATACATGGAGGCAACAGATGGTTCCAGTATAGAGTTCAAAGAGAGTGCTTTAGTTTGGCATCATCAAGATGCGGATCCAGACTTTGGATCCTGCCAAGCAAAAGAGCTTCTGGATCATCTAGAGAGCGTACTTGCAAACGAGCCAGTTGTTGTCAAGAGAGGCCAACACATCGTAGAGGTCAAACCACAAGTAAGATACATTTTAATCCTTTTCCTTTACTTACATTCAACTACTTGTACGCGAGAATCTGTTTAGAACCAATATCCGTGCTAATCAAATGCAAAATCCTCCTAGATTCTTATGTGATCGAATCTGTTTCTTTTTATTGATGCAGGGCGTAAGCAAAGGCCTAGCCGTGGAAAAGGTAATACACCGAATGGTAGAGGATGGAAACCCACCAGACATGGTGATGTGTATAGGAGATGACAGATCAGACAAGGACATGTTTGAGAGCATATTGAGCACAGTGACGAACCCGGACCTCCCAATGCCACCAGAGATCTTTGCCTGCACTGTAGGAAGAAAACCAAGCAAAGCCAAGTACTTCTTAGATGATGTATCTGATGTATTGAAGCTCCTAGCGGGATTGGCTGCTGCATCGAGTAGCTCAAAGCCTGAGTATCAACAAGAATCCTCCTCCTTGCACTCACAAGTGGCGTTTGAGAGCATCATCTGAAAACAAAAATGATCTTCAAGTGTGTGAGTGTGAGTAACCATAACCAACATGGGAAAGGGGTTGTATACGAAGGTTAACATGATGGGACTTGTGTGATTTTTTCCTTTTTTTCAAAAGCTTGGGAGGGGCAAGGGTATTTTCTTCTACCTCTTTCCCTGTTGTTTTTTCCTTCTTGTTTTTAGAGTTTGCAGGTTTTATCTCTTTGTATAGAAGTCTCAATGGTGGTTTGTAATTTACACGGAATAACCAAATGAACAAGTTGGTTTTTGTAATTCTTTAAACAAGTGACAAAAATGTTAAAAACTGACTAATCTTGTGAGCACTAAAGAGCATTTGGGATATGGGAGTTTTGTAGCAAGACTGAAGACAAAACGTTACCGTTTGGATATATGTTGTTGTCTTTGAGTTCTCCAAAACGGCGTCGTTGGAGCGTTATTTCATTGATAACTTTTGATCTTACGTTAATCTTTCTTTTATGACGTTAATTATTTATTTATCTTTTCCTTTGATCCTATTTAGTTTTTGTTTTTTTTTGACATCAAATGCTCCAAATGAAATTCACCATTCCTCTATTTTCTATTTTCTATTCCACTAAAACTATATGCCGAGCGTGCTAAATTACACACCATTTTGTAAAAAAAAAAATCAACATAATTAAAAATCTTAAATACAATCACCAAACCATAAAAAATGTTGTATTGGTTGCGCCGACGTTAATGGCATGACAAAATGTGTCACTTTTCTACGCCTCTCTTTTCCTTTTGTTTGTTTCTCTTCAACCTCTCTCCTTCCTTTCTCTTCAGTCTCGTAAAAACCATCTCTGTTTCCTGCAATTCGTAACAACCATTTTCTTCTCCATCACAACCACAATCCACACATTCTCCTCCATTTTCTCAGCCTTTTCAGATATGAACTAGGGTTTTCTCTCGTCTCTTCTCCTGAACCTAAGTAATGATGAGTAGATATTTTCTGTTCCTGAGTATTACCATTCTTCTCCTCTCTGGGTTTGTAGCTTCAGCTCCTTCATCAACTTCACCTGCGAGTTAGTTTCATTTTTCACCCTGTTTTAACAATGACACTCTTTTGATCTTTCTATAGTTTTCTCCAGCTCACATTTCATTATTCTTGCAGAGATTGTTAATAATTTCATCTCCAATTATGGCACTTCCTTTATTAAATGGTTATGGTCCTTCAAAACCACCACGCAAACAGGTTATTTTTCTCTCTTCACCGATTAAAGTGTGACAATTTCAGCCATTTTTTTTTCTAAATTTTTGTTTTTTTTTTTGGTTATAATCAGCGGTTTTAACGAAATCGATGGTGAAATACGAAAATGGGTATTCAGTGGAAACGGTGTTAGATGGAAGCAAACTCGGAATCGAACCTTATTCTCTCGAGGTTTTACCAAATGGCGAATTGCTTATTCTGGATTCTCAAAATAGTAACATTTACAAGATAACCTCTTCTCTTTCTCTATGTAAGTGTCATCATGATATTATGGTACTATTGATTTTGCGTCAGATGTTGTAGATTTCAATATTTGCTGATCCTCAAGGATTTTGAATACGGATGATGAAATCGCTTTTGTTTTCTCTGCCTTTCACGTGAAAAAGAAACTATTTTTCTTACCTAATCGTAGTGTACTGTGCACATGGTCTATACAAATTGCTGTTTATGGCAATAAAGAGAGACTTTGCTGACGTTTTTTCTTTGTTCGAGAATTTGGGATTCAATGTAAGTGGTTAAGAACACAATCAATGTTTTTTAATTGCAGCATTTTAACATTAAACACCTGTTGAATATTGATTGTGGACTGTATGTTTGGTTCAATATTGTTTGATTAGGAGAAGATACATTGTTCATAGACCAACAAATTTTAACTCTTGGAACAATGGCAGATAGCAGACCAAGGCTTGTTACTGGCTCCCCTGAAGGATATTCGGGTCATGTCGATGGTAGATTAAGAGATGCGAGGTTGAATAATCCTAAGGGACTTACTGTGGATGATAGGGGAAATGTCTATGTTGCAGATACTGTCAATAATGCTATTAGGAAGATCAGTGAAGGAGGTAACTTTTTCCTGTTGTTTTATGGTTTTGCCTTTTTGGACAAATATGGTAAGAATCAGATTTTGAGAAAAAGAAAGAAAAATGTAATGGCAGGTGTCACAACCATTGCTGGGGGAAAAATGGTTCGTGGGGGAGGTCATGTGGATGGTCCGAGTGAAGATGCAATGTTTTCAAATGATTTTGATGTTGTTTATCTCGGAAGCAGTTGCTCCTTGCTAGTAGTTGACCGAGGAAACCAAGCCATCAGAGAGATTCAACTCCATTTTGATGACTGTGCTTATCAGTATGGAAGTGGCTTTCCTCTTGGTAATATTTTACATACCAGAATCCTCGGTTTATTGCCTCTTTCATTCTTTTAACATCTCAACCTTTGTTTGTTATCTCTTTGATGTATATATATCTCTGATTCAATTGCTTTGTTATTGCAGGGATTGCAGTTCTTGTAGCAGCAGGTTTCTTTGGTTATATGCTGGCTTTGTTGCAATGCAGACTCGGTTCTATCTTTTCCTATCATACTGTGAGTGTCCAAGCATCCTAACATCTTTCTCTTCTGCTATTCCATTAGTGGCCTTAACCGAGATTTCTGCCTGTTGCATTTACATATGATACATTTAAGTCTCTTCCTGATGAAGAGCCTATAAAACCGGTCAGACCACCTCTGATTCCAACCAGAGACGAGCAAGAAAAACAAGAAGAAAGCTTCCTTGGAACTTTGCAGATATTCATTTCGAATGCTTGGGTTTTTTCTGTGGAGCTGTTCAGTGGAATGTTTCCTGGTCTCAGAAAGAAGCAGACAGTCAGCTTCAACTTCAACCATCAAGAAACAAAGCATTCTGCTTTTAGCACAACTTCATGGCCAATTCAAGAAAGCTTCATAATACACAACAAAGATGAACCACCTCCCGTTGAAACCAGGAACTCCACTCCCAGAAAAACCTATTCTTTCATGTCCAAAGATGCAAAAGAGAAAATGCAACAGCTGCGCCAAAGCCGTGTCTTGTACAGAAGCTTGGATCCTGAATTCCTCAGAGGAGCAGCAGCAACAGAAGCAGCAGCAGCATCGCCGTAGGCATCACTCAACAATTCCACACTCTTTATGAGCAGCGCAACGAGAAGACTAATGAAATTGCGGGCCTGGAGCAAGACCACAGGCGTGTAACAGCAGAACAGATGAATACTATTACTCATCAGAATATTCACTACAGAGCTCACCAATCAGTGATTTACCCATATGGATACTATTCGTATACATGAGAAGTCGCTTGATATGATAGTAGTAGCAATTGGGAATCCAGGTATAGGTGTTTTGAGATTTGTTGGGAAGGTACATTGGGGATTTGGGTTTTTAGATCTCTCTTGTAAGAAAAGTAGCAAACTTCAATTATTCTTCAGTGGTATAAAGAAAAAAGGATAACTTCAACAAAAAAGATTCTTCAACTCAACCAACTTTTGAATGTAGAACATAACATTTACAAAAGATACATACTTCCTCCACTTTCATGAGCTTTTAACCTACTCAGCAGAGGAAGAACCACGAGCTGCAGCATCTTCTTCAGCCATCTTTGAAAATCCTTCAACCTGAATCTTTATAATGTCATCTATAGTTGCACGAGGAAGAGACAAAGTAGTGTCCGTCTCTCCATTACTGCAATCTTTGTTCTTGTTAGTTTCTTGTGCATCATCAAAGCTTATCAGGTCCATATGATCATCAGAGGGCTTCAGAGTAAGTGGCGGCTTTGAGTTACTGCAACTTGGGCTATCAGGATCAGATAAAGGAACTTTCTTGTCTAAAATAGCTACACTGTTGGGTTGACACATGAAGAAAATGGGAGATACCATCAAACTAACTAATTTACATAGTGCAGAACCCATGAGGGAAAGGTGAGACACGATCATCATAACTAGTCGACTTAGTACCGAATAAACGGTTGATTCAGCGACTCGGTTTTTAATGTAGGAGAAGAAGGTCAGAACTTGTTCCCCCAATTTGGTTAGGAGAAGCTTCCATGTCACGACGAACGAAAGGTGGTTCACTTCTTCCTGTCTATAACGATTTGGTTAAGAGATCTGATACGTGTTTATACAAAAAATTATAAATGTGATTATAAATTGTAGAAACTTACATGACGAATGATGTAAGGGCGAACAGCAAATCCAATGGCTACCCCAAGAAAGCATGAAAGAACAATCCCTATTGACCAAAGAGAGTATGTCCCTAAACCTGAAACAGCAAAAGAAGAATCGTTGAAGTTTCTAAAGCATAGTGTATGAAATATACAAAAAGATTACTTATACAAAAGACATACTAGAATGAGAGCTTTCGAGGCAATCCTCTTCCTTAAGATTTATCTGGCGGACCATTTTGTTTCCATGATCAGAAACAAGCAAACAACATCTTTGAGGGGCAAAAGTTATCTCGAAATCGCTAGAGAAAGTTGCATTCTGTGCAGGTCCATCTCTATTTCCAACTTCCTTTGAGATTCCTCCAGCAATGGTGGTTACATAACCTACAATAAAGATCGAAAAAAGTAGTAGTTCTTCAACTAAACCGAGATTGGACAACAACAAAACTAGCATTAAAGCAAAGGGAAACAAGAAATGGATGAAACAAACACCTGAAGAGCTGATCTTGCGTATAGCTTTATTGCTCCTATCAGCAACATATACATTCCCTTTAGCATCAATAGCAAAACCTCGGGGTTTGTTGAACCGGCTGTTACCAGCTTTACCATCTAAATAACCAGGAATCCCATCCCCAGCAAACCGGTTTATCACACTATCTGCACACACACACAGCCTCCAGATGAGCTAAAACTTCAACAGAAAGAGAAATATAACAAAAATTTGAAAATCTTTACTTAAATTTAGTAAGGTTTACAACTTTTAGGGAAAAACAAATTAAAGGTCAAGACTTGCAATCATATTTACTTATGCATCCATAACTGTACTACTCATATACAAAAAAACAATTATAATGATCCGATTCAATATATGATACAAAAGGTGGCTTTACTTTACCATTGGAGAAAGGAAATGAAGTAGTATAGAATGTGCTGCCAGTAGAATCAAGAACAATGAGATTGGAAGATCCTGGTAAAGCATGAATCGTGTATGGATTCAGACCAGACTTGTGGCCATCGACCACTGTTGTAACTTCATACCCGTCTTCTAGAACTATCTTAGCACTCACTGTAACAAAGTCATGAGAAAAAAACCTCAGGAAAAATAAATAAAATCAGTTATTTGGGTTTGGAAATTCAACTAAATTAACAGTTTTGAAAACTTACCCAGATTGAAAACGATGAACAAGAAGAGAGACACGGACCTAACCACCCCGCAAGCCATGTCAGAATCGAGAATGAAGCAAAAGCGACTGTGTTGTGTGTTTACTTATTTTTGCTGCAAAGCATCTTTAATTGTTAAAGTTATATAAAGTACTACTTTTGTGGAACCAGTGGGGTACAATCAAATGCTTTTTAATAAAGAAATGGGCCCAACATCGGCCCATTTAATGTTTTAGAATTGTTGACCAAAACGTTACCGTTTTAAATGTAAATGAAATGTGATTATTATCCAACGCATTTAATTTGGCAATTTGCTTACGACGACTGAGGGAAAAAAAACGAGCATCGTCCATCGAGATCCAAATCCTCAGTTTCTTTTTCATCTCTCTTCGTATTGATCAGCTACTCGGAACTCCGGTAACGGATTAGGACAATCCCGGCGGCGAAATTCTGCTGCTCGGCAAACTTTTTTTCATTTTCAGATTCTTCCTATAGTTACCGGTTCAACTCTTGAACATCCCAATCATGAATCCATTTTCTTCCGGTACTCGTCTAAGGTAAATTGGATTCTCCTCTTTCCTTATTCGTTTTCTGTTTCAGGTTCTAAGTTGTTTCTGAATTTTGATCAGCTTACAGATAAAATTTGATGTAATATAATGTAATTGAGCTCGTTCATTTGAGGATTTGAATTCTGTTTTTTATTGACCTGTCTCGAAGATGATTTTGGTTTAGTTTTTTTCTGATTTTCCTTAGAATTTTGCTTTTAGTCTAAGAACTTGATGATGAGAACATAATCACTCCTAAATTAATGGGATTGTAACCCACTTCTCCACATTCTTAGTTATAGGTTTAGTGGTTAGTTTCTTTCTCTTATTGTATTTAAACTTCAACGATTTCTAAAACAAAGGGGATATAGAAAATTGAAATAACTTGTTCTTGTTTTGTCTTTGGCTTTAATCGGGTTTAAAGCTTAGTGTTTTGGGGTTATGTTCTTGACTTGATCGGATTCAAGTTTGGAACGTATCACTTGATCAAACCAAGGATTTTGGTAATCCTTTTTGCTTATTTTATTGAGTATTATTGGGATTTTATATTGAAAGTTCGATTCAGTTTAGATTCTGAAGTTATTTGGGACGTATGAATTTGATTCAGGGACATGATCCGTGCCATAAGAGCATGCAAAACAGCTGCGGAAGAGCGTGCTGTTGTAAGAAAAGAGTGTGCCGATATCCGAGCATCCATTAATGAAAATGACTCGCACGATAGGCACCGGAACCTTGCAAAACTCATGTTCATACACATGCTCGGTTACCCGACACATTTCGGGCAGATGGAATGCTTGAAACTCATTGCATCTCCTGGGTTTCCAGAGAAGAGGATTGGATATCTTGGGCTAATGTTGCTTCTTGATGAAAGACAAGAAGTGTTGATGCTTGTCACAAATTCATTAAAACAGTATCCTTACTAGCTATCTAGTGTTAAATTCTAATACCTGAGCCGTTGTATAGATTCTTCTTCAATGTTAGTGGACAAAGATAGAACATTTGATTTTGGATTGCATTGCTGTGATGGGAATTCAGGTGGGAAATTATATTGTAAGAGATTTGTTCCTGTTTAACCTTAACTCACGTGCAGAGATCTTAACCACACGAACCAGTATGTTGTAGGACTCGCTCTCTGTGCTTTAGGGAACATTTGTTCAGCAGAGATGGCTCGTGATCTTGCGCCAGAAGTAGAAAGATTAATCCAGTTTCGTGACCCTAATATACGAAAGAAGGTGAAGTGTTTTCTATTTCCTACACAAGGTCTGCTGGAGTTTAGTCCGCTGTTGTTTTTGTTCCTCCATTGAATTTACCATTTGAGTTGTATTATATGCAGGCCGCACTTTGCTCTACTAGAATAGTAAGGAAAGTTCCAGATCTTGCAGAAAACTTTGTAAACGCTGCTGCTTCCTTACTTAAAGAAAAGCATCATGGAGTTCTTATAACAGGAGTTCAACTTTGTTATGAATTATGCACAATCAATGATGAAGCCCTCGAGTACTTCAGAAAGGTAGGCCAATAAAATTCTACTGTCCACTCTACTTATGCATACAGGAGCATTGGCATGCTGTAATTTAATATGCTTCATTGAAGATGCGTACATGTGCCTGCTATATTACTTGCATGATGCTTCTATGTACTATATTTCCTGCAATAAAGTTTCATGTGTGATATTTTCTTATAAATAAACCACTGTGCTAAAATAAGGCAGAGAATCAGCTTGTTTTAAAAAATAAATAAATAAATCAAATTGTCAGTTTTGACAAACCCTTGTCTTTGTTTTGTCTCTGTAGAAATGCACGGATGGACTGATAAAAACTTTGAGAGACATTACTAATAGCGCATATCAGCCGGAGTATGATGTTGCAGGGATCACAGACCCTTTTCTTCACATACGGTTGCTCAAGCTCTTGCGTGTTTTAGGCCAGGGTGACGCTGATGCTAGTGATTTTATGACTGATATACTTGCCCAGGTTAGTCATGGTTTAGCAAATAATTCTGGATATGGTTCATCATTATCACCATTCCGATATAACTTCCTTATCAAACATCAAAAAATTTTTTTCTCTCATGTGGTGGAACTTATTCTGTTCAATTATAGCATAAGGGAGAAACAACTTTGTTTAGTTAATAGGGGTAATAGGCTATCATTCTCTTTGGTAGATATTAATCTTATTGGGTACTGAGTTGTACTTGTACTTTTGGCCGGGATAAAATCACCATTTTTTATGCCGACCTTGGTACTCTTAGAGAGTACTTGTGTGTGGCCATAATAGTCTGTAGGTTGCGCCAATCCTTTTTATTTTACCATGATAAAGAATGCACCCCGCTTCTGTTACATGCTCTATTGTGGAAATCTTTTGAGTTCAGAGTCACGGATCTACTGTGGGTTATTTTGTTTTCCTGGTTCCTTTATCCTTGCTGTTACGCTGACAGATATCTTTATTCTAACTGGTTTCATGCTATTGTAGGTGGCAACAAAAACTGAATCAAACAAAAACGCAGGAAATGCCGTTCTCTATGAGTGTGTTGAAACAATCATGGCCATTGAAGACACCAGTAGCTTGCGTGTGCTTGCTATCAATATCTTGGGAAGATTCTTATCTAACCGCGACAATAATATCAGGTTCAACACTCTTCACCTCAATTATTTATTTGATATTATATGTTTAGATTAGAACTAGCTTGCTCGTATTTTCCTGTCTGTTATCTTTCTTTGGGTCTGCTTAACTCTATGAAGCATACTGTTCTCTTGTTATCAGTCAGCGCTTCCTTGGTTTTATTTCATGTTTTCTAACTCTGGTTCTCTCAGACTGTTACATTCGCCTTATAAAATTCATACTCTCGTTCTCTCAGATATGTTGCATTAAACATGCTGATGAAAGCAATCACTTTTGATGATCAAGCAGTGCAAAGGCACAGAGTTACAATCTTGGAATGTGTTAAGGTATTGTTTTTATTAGTATTACCCAGAAAATACTTGTATACAGTCTTAACTGTAATTAATAGTTTTCTTAGAGAAAGGATATATGTTGATTTGGCTTTCTGCTTCCATCAACAATTTAGGACCCAGATGCGTCTATCCGGAAAAGAGCTCTTGAGCTTGTCTCTCTTTTGATAAATGAGAATAATGTCAAACAGCTGACAAAGGAGCTAATTGATTATTTGGAAATCAGTGACGAAGATTTCAAGGAGGATCTTAGTGCAAAAATATGTCTTATCGTTGAAAAGTAAGTATTCTGTTTGAGAAAGTGAAGGACCATTTGCTCTCATGCTGACAGAGAGTAGGGGTTGGGGGTGAGAGGGATGGAAAGGGTACTGTGAGTGTCTAGTTGATTGAGATTTCATGTTGCTTTCTCAATTTTGATAATGTAGGTTTTCTCCAGAGAAGATCTGGTATATCGATCAGATGCTCAAGGTTCTGTCGGAGGTATGGATCAAACGCGAGACATTTTATGCTATGTTGAACTTGTTCGAGTTTATAGCATTCTCTGAAACCGTTCTTTGAGAGTTTGTATCTGCATACGCTCTTTTTAACTGTATTTTTTGTATCTGTAGTAACCGTATTGTCCTCTATTCCATGTTAGTAGGCTGGAAAGTTTGTGAAAGATGATGTGTGGCATGCACTTATTGTTGTCATAAGCAATGCATCAGAGCTTCATGGATATACGGTCAGGGCTTTATACAAAGCAGTCTTGACATATTCAGAACAGGTATCTATCATTTTTTATAATGTTTGATTGTGTTCAATACTCAATCATTTGTAATCCTTCCTAATATGGATTCTTTGAGATTTAATCAGGAGACCCTTGTTCGAGCGGCAGTATGGTGCATTGGGGAATATGGTGATCTATTGGTTAACAATGTGGGGATGCTTGGCATTGAAGATCCAATAACGGTGAGCATCGCAATGCCAATCTTAATTCATTATCTGCTCCATATTTATATGCAGATGCTTTTTCTTGGAATTTCTTGTTGCCTTTAAAAATGTACAATGAGTAGTTGCTGCCTTGAGCAGGTAACTGAATCTGATGCAGTGGATGTTATCGAGGATGCCATTACTCGCCATAACTCAGATTCGACTACAAAAGCGATGGCATTGGTTGCTCTACTGAAGCTGTCATCCCGCTTTCCTTCTGTTTCAGAGTATGTTCAAGTTTGTTCAACCTCATTGTGCTCTGTTTTTATCCCAACTCGTTCATCTGACATCTGCACTTATTCAACTTCAACTCTACAAAAGATGCATATGCACACTGAGTATAGGAATAATGAATTTTGGCTGTCTGCCAGTGTTGCACGTTACCTTCTGAAAAATGATTAGAAATACATTATACCTGTACATCCATGTCCTCAACTCTCTTTTGGTAATTAAACAGTTTTTAATGGCAGGAGAATCAAAGATATAATTGTGAAGCAGAAAGGGAGCCTTGTCCTTGAAATGCAGCAGAGAGCTATTGAGTACAATTCTATTGTTGACAGACATAAAAATATCAGGTAGTTAATTAAATCCCTTCTTCCTCTCTTCCTCATCTATCTTCACGTATATTTTTCATATTCTCTTTCCCTCAAAGCTCATAAGCGAGGTCTGTAATATAGGTCTTCTCTGGTTGAGAGGATGCCGGTACTGGATGAGGCTACTTTCAATGTGAGGAGAGCCGGGTCTTTTCCTGCATCAGCTTCAACAATGGCCAAGCCTTCAGTTAGTCTTCCAAATGGTGTTGAGAAACCTCCTGTAGCTCCTCTCGGGGACTTGCTAGACATGGATTCTGATGATATCCTGGCTGCACCTAGTTCATCTGGTGCAGATTTCCTTCACGAGCTACTCGGTGAGTTAGGATCGTCATCAGCACAATCTGGTTAGTTCTTTAGCGTTTCTACAGCTGTTACTTTCTTTTGATGGCGTGCTCACTTGCTTGCTATTTGTGTCTGAATGAGCAATCTTTTTTTATTTCATTTCCTCTATCGCCTTGCAAGAGAATAACTCATATTTGGTCTTCTTTTTTCTTTATGCAATGTTTCAGGTGCAACCCAGGCTCCAAAAGCCGGTGCAGATCTGTTGCAGGATATTCTATCAATTGGAACACCTTCTCCTGCACAAAACAGCACATCATCATCTAATGATTTATTATCAACAGCTGACATTAACAATAATCCCTCTATTGCGCTAGGCACACTTTCTTCACAAGCTCCACCTCAGATTCCAACGACTGCGCCTACTGGTATGTTTGATTTGTTAGATGGTTTTTCTCCAAGCCCATTGAAGGAAGGTAAGAAAAAGTCTTGACCTGAATTAAAATCTATATAACCATTAAAACTCTTTTACGAAGATCAATAACAGGCTCTCCTCCTCATTGCAGCAACCAATGGTCCAGCATATCCATCTATTGTTGCATACGAAAGCAGCACCTTGAAGATTGAGTTCACTTTCTCAAAGCCACCAGGGAATCCGCAAACAACAAATGTCGGGGCTACTTTTATTAATTTATCCCCTAAAACTTTCTCAGATTTTATCTTCCAGGCTGCTGTTCCAAAGGTCATTTCATCTAACTTCGTTTTTGCTTTTTCCCTCTTTTGTTCATCTTCTACCCAATTGATAGTCTGGTAGCTATAGAGTAGTATCTGTGTCCAGTTTTCAAATTTTTCTTTAACCTTCTCTTTGTTCTGGGCTACCTCCAGTTCCTCCAGCTGCACTTGGATCCAGCTAGCAGTAACACACTCCCAGCAACCGGTAATGGTGCCATCACGCAGAATCTAAAAGTCACTAACAGCCAGCATGGGAAGGTACATACACACATTCTCTGTTTGGTTTTCTTTCTAAATTTATGTCTTTAACGTTACGTGTTCTGCTTCATGATCCACAACTTAATCTATGCTCCAATGGTGATTCGTTGATCCCGTGGAATCAGTGACTTAACAGAAGGATTTTGTGTTTATGGCAGAAATCTCTTGTGATGCGTATAAGGATTGGGTACAAAGTGAACGGAAAAGATGTATTGGAGGAAGGACAAATCAACAACTTCCCTCGCGGTTTGTGAGATTGATTGTATTCTCATCACAAGGACTTGAGTGTTTATTTTCATAAACCCAACTTAAAAAGAAAGGCTAGTCTTGACCAAGCCATTGATGCAGCAAAAGCAGCTTTTTCTCCTTCAAAGTTTTTCATCCTACTTTGGCTTTGTTTGGGATTTGGGATTCCCGGGGTTTCTTTTTGTACAAAAGTTCCGATGTTTGGAATCGGAAAGTGATCGAGGAAGCACATGAGTTTGTGTCTTGTGTCTGAGACTTTAAAGAGATGTGATTCATAACCCATGATGTATCTCCACCAGTTACTGCTTCATCTTGCAAAAAAAAGTTTTGGATTTTTGGATCATGTCTCAGTTTGCAGTTATTACATACATGTCTTGATGAACACATTTCTCTTATTTGAAGCCAACTCCTTTTTCTTTTTTTTTTTTAAAACAGAAATTGTTTAGTACCGACATAAAACATTCGAACATGTGTATGGTTGGTAATAACCAAATAATGGATGTTCATTTGATTTGGTTGGATATAATTCTGAAGACAAGTTGTGACTTGAGAGATCATCGAGACGTAATTATTATGAAGACAACTTTGGAGATCATCGTGAGAGTTCCACAGCCCAACTTACTCGAATGCCCTTTTTGGAGAATAATACAAATTATGGGTCATCATTATTTTCCCCTACCAATAATGATTCCAGCCCATTTTTGGATGCTCTTTAAAAGTCTTAAACCCCACCAAAGAAACAATATTTGACTTCACTTTTCACAAATTTCCATTTTTTAAAAATATATTTGTCCCAGAAATATTATATAATCTTCTTTTATCTGAAAAGTTTCTGAACTAATTTAATCTTTAAAATTACAACATCACAGCTTTAAAAACTCATCAAAAGTTGTGCATTTTATCTTAGAATCTCATCTTATTCAAACTTACAAACACAGATTTAAGGATTCTCAAGTTTTGTGACTGATTTATGAACATAGTTTGATTAGAACTAGAAACATCCCATTATAACAGTACCACTATAATAACATCATCAAAGAACAAAGCTTATTCCTCTCAAACACACCCATAGAGAGATTCAGCTACAGAGGACACAAAAGAAAAGAAACACTACCAAGTATTGTGTTAAACAAAATGAATTCCAAAACTCAAAATCAATGATTCAATTAAATCAATGGCAGAAATAAACTACCCTTTGATTCTTCTGTACCTAACCCTGTCTCATCATGGACCCTGAAATCTCCTTCCATTCAATGATAATCCAGAAGCAGCAACTATACTCCCAGATCCAGAACAAGCATAAGAAGAAGAACCACCACCACCCACAAGATTGGTCTCTGATGGATTAGCAAACTTTGATCTTTTATTAGACCATTGCCAAATCTTTGACACAGAAAAGCTCTCACCTTTACTTCTCATATTAATCTTCTTTCCTTCAACATTATTATTACTATTCTCTCCTTCTTTCACATTCTTCAAACCTTCATTATTAGAACACAAAGCCACAACTAGATCTGATTCAGCTACTATGTACTGATAAGACCCCATTGAGAAACATCTTCTGTTATCAAGATTACTGTTCACACTACTACTACTCACACCACTTGTCTCTCCTTCTCCACCATCACCGTTGTTATTACTGCTTCTAAACTTCCCAAGCCTCACTGAAAACACTCTCTTCCCAATCTCATTCTCAGCTGGTTTCTGCACCGGAGAAACCCTAACTCCATCATCTCCGGTGAAAAATCCAAAATTGAAATCCGGGTTATCAAATTGATACCCTATAGAGAAAAGGGTTCCTCTACAAAGTGGACAAGTCGAATTCGAGAGTAGCCATGTATCGATACAATCGATATGAAAAGCATGACTACAATTAGGAAGCAATCTAAGCTTATCATCCTCTGAGAATTCGCAGAGACACACTGCACAATCGAATGGTTCTTTCGTACCTTTGATTTCTTTGTAAAGAAACACAGGAAGAGCATCGATTAAAGCTTGATCTAGACCTGAATCGTGGAGATGAAAGAGCTGTTGAAGCTGTCTTTGGTAAGTTTCTGAGTCGGAAAATTCTGGGTTTTGATCAGATTCGTTCGTTGATGATGAAAGACTCGATCTTTTCTTCTTTAAGTAATATCTCACCAACAAATGTAGAATGCTGCAGATGAAGAAGATGACGGCTAAAAGAACGATGATGAACAGAACGATTGGGCTTATTCGATTTCTATTGGAAGAAGATGATGAATCGTTTGATTGATTCACTGTGATTGGAGAAGGAGCTGACGAAGGTGAGATTTGGATCAAATTCTCGTTTTTGAGCTGGAAATTATGAATTCTCTCTGACATTTTTTTGTGTGTGTTTCTTCTCTCAGGTGATGAAGAACAGAGACAACATTAAACTTAAGACAATTTTAATCATAAACCCTCTCAAACCTTTTCCATGGAAACTCAAGAAATTTTCCAATTGATATATAACAGTCAAAATGTAGCAGGAATTTTGGAAACTAAATGATTGCTAAACAGATTTGGGCACAACCAGAGAGAGCTACCGTCATTAGTTAAGCTTAATTAAATGATTAATCACTTAAATTGACCATAGAGTTAAGCAGAGGTCTCTTTTATTAGGTCACCTATTTATTTTTTTATAATTGTATTGGAAATTAACAATTTTGGTGTGGAGCCCAATGCTTGATTCAGGGATCTGGTGCCTAGCAGTTTCGAAGGATATAGAAAAAAACCTTACCGAATATGTAATGGTTTCCTTAATTTTTGTAATTATCCAATAGCTAATAGCCTAACAACACATTTTATTATCCAGTGGTAGGTATCACAAGTCATCAAAGTCGTTAAATAATAATAACGAAAAACAGGAACAATCCATAATAATCGTTCATCGTTGAACAGAATCACTTCAGCTAAAGTGGAGTTAAACAGTTGTAGTACTTTTTTTTTTTAGTGTGTCAATTGATTTTCAATATCTAGGGACTCGTAAAGAAACTGAAGCAACAATAAAGAAAATATTAGAAAAGTGTATTTTTTTGAATTTGGATTGAACAATTAAGCACATGGTTAATGTCAACAAATCATTTTTTTTTTAATTTCGAGTTAGTGAACATTGGAATTTGAAATCGGTAAAATAAAGAAAAAGCCTGTCATCATCACTTTGAGAGAATCTAGTTACGTGACAAAATCATGGGCCTTAAGAACCCAAATATGATAATGCATGCCCAACTAATAGATTTACCCCTAAATCGTAAAGAGAAATAATCAGACTCGAAGAAGATAATTACATGTCATAGCTTTGGTCTTTGTGAATAACTGAATATATGATCAAGCCTTCAAATAAGTTTTTTTTTTTTTTTTTTGATAAAAGATCTTGTATTAAAATGCAATGGAAGGTTACAAGATGATAAAAATAACAATAAGAACAACATTAGCAAGCTATAAGAGAAAGGACTTCATAAATACTAGAAGGATACTGCATTGGATCCACTCAAATGACATGGAGGAGATCAAACGATGAGAAAGAAGGAGAACGTTACTTGACCAAAGGTAAGACATGGTGCCAAAGAACCCCCGAGGCTGTGGACTTCGAAGACGTATGAATTAGAAGAATTACAATCTAGCAACGAGACCACCAACCTATTACCAAATCACCATGACCCATAACTAGCCAAACGAAGCTTCCGAACTTAGACAAGGCCTTTAGCACCAACAAGAACCAAGCTTGACCACGGAGAACCCTGCTACACCCGCAAAACACGTGAGCCGTCCTCAAGCCCAGCAGTTGGCGAGAGCAAACCCAACAGCCTAACTAAACCATGAAAACAACAACCCGCTACTAGGAACTTACCAGAGTGAGCCATGAACAGCGCAGCAACCGAGAGCTCCAGGATCGAGGGTATGAATGGACCTAAGATCAATCGGAACCTAGTCCTCTAGGGTCGAGAGAGGAGAAGCCCAAACCCACCGCAACACCAGACCAGAAGGAAGCCGGTTCGTCGGAGCTCCAAGCGATACAACGGGAGTCACAAAACCCGATCTTGGCCTCCACCGAGCAAACACCCAGCGATAGTAGCCGAGGAAGACTAACACAATGGGATTTCATTTTTTTTTGTCTTCTTTCCGTTAATAGTTTTTCTTTCATGATAAATACAGCCATACTGGTAATAAATATCTAATATATCATTCCTTACAAGATCGTAAGTAAATATGAAAAATGAAATGGATATAGAGTGTGAATAAAAAATATTTTGTTATCTTCAAACGATTCAAACCACATTAACGACTTTTCAATTGTTATCTTCATCTACTAACCAATCCAGTCCTGGTTCGATTTTCTCAAAAATATTCGAGTTGGCTTCTATATTTAATTGGGCTTTTGTAAAATGAGTATGGCCTACTCGGCTGCATATATTTTTCTTCCCCTAGTTTCAAATTGAACTTTTTTTTTTTTAAACACTGACTACACAGTTTACTATAAACCTCTGTTATATTGGTCATATCGTGGGTCAAATAATTTTATAACCGAACATATTCATGGGCATATATGTATCGTCAAAATGACGTGACGTGCCTATCATCCAAAAATCAAACTCCACAATCATAAACGTAGATCATTCATAAAGAGGTTCTACTTTATTTAAATTCTTAATTAATTAGATAAATCTGATAGAGACGATTGAACCCTCTTATACATTTTAAAGATTTTAGTTTTAGACGCTAGATTGCTTAAGGAGATACTCATCGATCTCTTTGAAGTTCTTGACGGCAAAGTCCTTAATGACGTGTGGGTCTGCGACCTCATGGGCGGTCTTCTCAAACTCACCGGACCATTTCAGAAGGCTGCCACCGTCCTTAGGAGTAACGGTGATGGTTCCTTTGAACGTCTTGTAATACTCCAACATCTCGCCACCAATGATGCTGTACGTCATGCTTTTGTTCTCCAAATCCACTGCTTCGATCCTCTCCGCCGATATCTTCACCAGTGAAGATCCTTTATACACGGTTAAGAATAGAATGAGCCAACATATTTTGAATAAAAGCATAGTCAATGAGGACATAGATAAGCATTAATGAATTATACTAAGTTACAACCCATCTAGTAACATGAATGATTCTTTTGTTAAAATCTTTGCTCTATACATGTTTCTCACCTTGGACCAAACCAAGCTTCAGATAAATAAGTCATTTTCCAAATATAACACCTTTTTTTGATCTAGAATCCAACATAATGTGCATAGCCTTTTTTTAATCGATTGAATTTAGTCGGGTTTGGATTGGAAAACCTCTTTTATTTTTTATGAATTAGCCCCTAAAAACCATAAATATATGGTGTTTTATTTGGTTAAATTAGTTACGGTTCTTTAGTGTTTTGGTTAAAAAAAAATCTCTTCCAATCCTAGAACCACACTTGGTTTTTGGACAAATAAATATCGTCCTGAATGTCGTACTCAATCTTGGGTGCGACAAGATTTATATGGTTCTCTGCAATCAATCTGAAGCATGAAATACTAATGGTTACAAATCAAAGATAAAATGAGACAATGTACCTTCTCCATAAGTAATGAGACGAATGGAGCCAGGAGCGTTGCCATCGCCGGCAAGAACTTGGATGGTTTTGTAGTCCTTAGGAAAGGCTTTGGGGAAGAGATTGATGCCATCGCCGAGGGCTACCCAGAACTTTTCAGCCGGAGACTTAACCTCAACCTCCACATGAAGAACACCACTCAATCCCATTTTTCTAATTAAACAAACTCTATTATAATGTAAGTATGTTTTTGAATGATTTGGTTATATAAACTTGTCAATGAACGTGTCCATTATATAGAAAGGTTTTCAAGCCTTTAGGGTGAAATGATAATTGCATTAACTATGTGGAGCTACCCATTCAACTAACTTTTCATCCTATGGATCCTTTTAAATTTAACCAAAGGCTTGTTATACATCTGCCATTCTTCATCGCTATGTCACCTACTCAAGGAGGTGGATGAATTAATATATTGGTGCATGATTTAATTTTCAGTACATATATCAAGTAAATTAAAAAAATTATGGTTAAAATTGTTATGCAACATCTGGATTAATGATGTGAATAATCTGGAGGAACATTCAACATGGCATTCTCTTTAACGTAAATGCTCTTCTTCACTTGATCAGGTATGGTAGTATGAGATTGATTGTGTGAGATTACCATTGAACCCGGCTTTCTTTTGTATAGTTCAACAAAGAACCAAGTAAGTGAAGAAACACATTTTACACAAATTTGTTCTCATTTATTACCTCTCATAATAACTGTGGACCAACGTGAATATGATGAAAAATAAATGTTTTTTTTTTCTTATATCAAAAAGAAATAGTTTAAACTTTAAAGTAATGTATTATGAAATAAATCAGTAAATACTCACATCACAAAATTAAAAACATTTCATCATGGTTAGGTACTTTGTTTCCCATTGCGGCGAGCCTATATGTGCGAGGAAAACAACATGTTTTTTCCATTGATATAAAACGGCAATCACTCTGAAATCCTATAATCGAAACCACAAACAAGGTTTTAAAAATGAGTCATCATGTCAATTTGAAGCAAAAGTTCATCCGACCCCAAATTTTGAATATATAAATTGAATAGGTTAAAATTACAGTATAGGCTATGACAAGCTAATTATAAAACTAAGATTGCTTTGAAGAAAAAATTTAGGTTTACTTCTAAAAACATACTTATCATTATAAATAATCTCTCTCTCAACGGACACACGAAAACAACATTATCAATGAATTAAGTATATAGAGATGATTAAAAAAATGAAATGAAAAGGGAAAGGAAACAACACTCTGAAAGCAGCTTCCCATCTCTCTCGCTCTGATCGAGTCAGATACGTTATACGTACGTACACATATACTGGTAGATTCAGACAAGAGAACCAAACCGAGAATTTAACATTAAGAGTTGTAAGAAGCATCAAGGTCTTTCTCAAGATGTTCTCATTTACTTTTGCTTCACGTACATGTAATCTACGTATTCTTCAGCTCTACCGTCTCTTTCTTTCTCTCTCTTTCTGTAGCTTCGGTAGTTGAAATACTGCTGTTGAGTATTTCAGAAACTTTACCCTCAAAATCTTTAAAGAACAATAGAGACTTCATACACTATATATCTCATCTTCGACCATTACAATCTTTTCTGTTTCTTTGGAAGCAACTGTGACTACAAAGGATTCACCACTACAGAAAGACATACCAGAAGCTTCTTCTCTTGGCTTTGGAATGGTCTCTCGCATCTACGAAGCATAAGGAAACAAAACCAAAACTATGCATTTTCCTCTGGTTTCGGCTTGGAACAAGAGAAGGAGAAGCAAATCCTATGATACAGATCCATGTACGTTCCTTTTCTCCATCATCTTCGCCAGATGGCGTAAAAGTATGTTCACCTTTTTTGTATTTTTCAAACAGCATACTATATTACTGAATAAGAGGGTTTAGATGAAACTGAATCATCTGTGTGAAACTAACTTTTCTTCTCAGGGGTCTACAGAACAGCAGAATGCTGGCAAATCGAAGATCAGACTTCTCAGCCAAGGAAACGAAGATATGGGTCATCAGTTTACACCCTCAAGGAAATGGAGGAGGCCACAAGCTCCTTTAGTGATGAGAATCTCCTTGGTAAAGGAGGTTTTGGCCGAGTTTACAAAGGCACTCTAAAAACAGGAGAGGTAGGAACTATATTGTTTCATTTATGTGTGTTTACAGGCTTTGTAATGTTAGAAACATTTTTCTATGTAAGAGGAGCTATTAGAATAGGATACACATTATCTTGACCCCTTGCTCTTTGAAGGTTGTTGCAATCAAGAAGATGGACTTACCTCAGTTTAAAAAGGCTGACGGAGAAAGGGAATTTCGTGTGGAAGTGGATATCTTGAGCAGACTCGACCATCCAAATCTGGTCTCTTTGATCGGCTATTGCGCAGATGGAAAACACCGGTTCCTAGTATATGAATATATGCAAAATGGAAACCTGCAAGATCATTTGAATGGTAAGTCAACGAAATAAGAGTCTAGTCCACAAAGGCAATTGGCAACTAAAATCCTGTCTTTATCACAGGAATAAAAGAAGCAAAAATAAGCTGGCCAATAAGACTCAGAATTGCACTTGGAGCAGCAAAAGGACTTGCGTATCTCCATTCCAGTTCTTCTGTTGGGATTCCAATTGTTCACAGAGATTTCAAATCCACAAACGTTCTACTAGACTCCAACTATAATGCAAAGGTGTATATAAAGTACATTAAAATGGATGGTTATGCAACACTAATATCACGCAAACACTAAAACTAAGACGTGAATGTAATCCTTGCAGATATCCGACTTTGGACTAGCAAAGTTAATGCCAGAAGGAAAGGACACTTGTGTGACAGCAAGAGTTCTAGGAACATTCGGCTATTTCGACCCAGAATATACATCGGTAAAGATTCTTACTTATATCTTCACATGATTCTATTCCTATAAATAAGGATAAGATGGCAAAGGGTATACTAGATGCTACTTAACTAAATTAAAAACTATGACATGAAATGGCCAGTAAAAGGAATTTTAATCACTCACATATCAAAAACCATAAGCAAATGAGGGACAGTTTTTAGCATAACTTTTTTTTCCATTTGCTGTGACAGACAGGTAAGCTGACTCTACAAAGTGACATTTATGCATTTGGGGTTGTGCTACTAGAACTACTTACTGGACGCAGAGCAGTTGACTTAACTCAGGTCCCAAATGAACAGAACCTGGTTCTACAGGTAAAATGGCCCTCCTAAGCTCTAAGATTGACATACACAAAACATCAACAGATGAGCAAATTTAGCATAGAGGAATCAACTGCTCACTGTTCTCTATGTTTCAGGTTAAGAATATACTGAATGATAGAAGGAAATTGCGTAAGGTTATAGATGCCGAGCTGCCTCGGAACTCGTACAGTATGGAAGCTATAGCCATGTTTGCTGATCTGGCATCACGGTGCATCCGTATAGAGAGCAGCGAGCGACCTTCGGTGATGGATTGTATTAAGGAACTGCAACTAATTATCTACACAAACTCGAAGGGTGGTTTGGGTGGGACTATTCCTACATTCAGAAGGCTCTAGACACCGAATTCTTTGAAACCAGTAATATGGATTACTGTCATTTTTCCTAAAATGAGAGGTCATTGATGAACTTGATAAATATAAAACAAACAATCCTAATTATGAATACCGGAAAATTTAAATTTAACTTCCAGCTACTAAACTTTGATCAAGCAAATATTATTTGGATGTATATACTATAAAACCACTAAGCAAATCGGATCAAACAATACATATATTTGCATAGTACGCTGTATTTGTTATATATTCAGGGCTGTAGCCTTTTTTCTTTCCTCTTTTCCTTATGCCTAAAGATTTGACCACATGTATATGAACAAGACAGACAATCGCTGCCAATACTGGAGCAGATAACAACAGGTAATGCTTCCAAAATACGTCTAACAAAGATTAGAGCATGTGTGAAGTACCTCAACTACGACCATATAAACAGCAAGTTGAAGCAAACGGGAGTATCAACTCGTACCCTTGGTCAAGTCATATTTAGCTCCTGCATGATGGAGCCAATCACAATTTTTGTTATAAATTCAGACAAGGTAGCCAAACACTAAAAGCTCAATGGTACACACACTGATGAGAAAAACTGTACCCGTGTTCACGCATTGGCAGAGGAGGTCAGCTCATTATCAGACCTCACCATATCTACCGTATCTACAGGACTAGTACACGGTGGAAGCTTCTTGCGCATCAAATGCTTACGCCTCTGTAACATCAAAAGGACCAAAATGGTATCTGTCTTAACAACCTCATATCCTGCTTTTATGTACATACTGAAAGGAGCCTCATCAACCATCCTACAATGCAAGTAGACATCTTTTGAAGGACTAATCTGAGATATCAGTTCCTCACTCGCCTTCAACAAATGCCACCCAATTCCCCTCCTAAATAATCATCACACAAACACAACACAAACTTTCTTATAAACGAAATCAACAAGAATAACTACACAAAGAGGTTCTTGAGAGAGCTGTGCCAAATACCTTCTAAGATCCTCTTTCACAGTCATGTTACAGATATAAGGTGATTCCTTGGGAGGAGTTGGAGAAGGAGGCGAAGCATTAGCGCCTCGGTTCTCTAAGCAAACCTCTACAGTGCCAGCCATCTCAGCCTCTTCTCCATCACTGTACTCATCCGTTTTTTTCCTGTAGAATCCAACTAAGGTTACTGCGTGTGGTAACACTTCTCTTCTCTCAATCAGATATTGCTTCACTAAGAACCGTAACACAGATTGATAACCAGAAGGCAATAACATCGATTCGCCGAATGACTCCGCTAAGAGCTTCACCGTTGAGTCCATTTCGTTAACTCTCATAACCCTAACCCACATCGATCCAGATTCAAGCTCTTGAAAATACGCAAATCCTTCAAGAGTTTTGAGCTTCTCTAGCTCATCGTTACTCAAAAATCTCCCAGTACGAAACGATTCCTCGAGAAACGCGTAGCTTCCGGTAGATTTCGTAGCTTCTTCTCCCGTTTCTGTAGCTGTTGAAACTGAAGAGGAATGTGAAGAAGGAGGGAAAGCGAATCTGAGATTGGAGCGGTGAGATCTGCACGAATATAGTGAAGGATATCTAGGCGAAGAAGAAGAAGAAGAAGAAGAAGAAGAGAAACCGAACTTTGTCGATTGGCTTGGTTTAAGAGAATCAAGAGAGAAAGGAAGTGAGATGCTTACGGCCGCCATTGACACACGACTGACTATCTTCTCCGATTTGCTGGTGGTTCAGTTTCCTCTAAATCGTTATAACGAATTAAAATGGATAAAATATAACTGACAAATTGATGTTGATATCTTTAAAACGCCGCGTTTAAATCAACCATTAAGCTCATTAATTATTGGGCCTATGGCCCATATTGGGATCAATTCGGATTCGGTTTAATTTTGATTTGAGATTTTCGGATTTTTGGTTCATGAATAATGGTTTCCTAACAAAAAGTAAATTATTATGGATGGTGTAGTATAGTTTTAGTTTCAGTTTGATATATTAAGAAAATATAGCATAATTTTGTTTAATATGGCTAATATGATAATGTTTATCATGTAAAAATATACGCATTTTAAAAATAAATTTGAACACATGAAATCATTTATTTAAAACTATTAAAGAAAACGAAAATTGTTAGGAAAAAAAAAGAAAATTTGTTGGTTCTGTAATATTTTGTAGGTATGCATGATAACACTTTATATAAATAGACATTTATTTATGTTTCTTAATTTTTTTGGGCTTATAAACAACAGGGAGGACGCTTTGACGTTGCTATATAAGTAGTGATGAGAAGTCGTAAATAAATCAAAGAAGTTTCAATCGTTTTCCCTCTGATTTTGAGTTTTTTTTTTACTTTCATTGATGTCAATATATTGTTCCGGTGAAACTTGTGAAAAATGTATTTTTTGCTTCAGATGTGATCACTCCTCAAGATAATTGAAATGGGAAGACTTTCGATGATCTAATTTGAAGGTGGTGTTTATGACTTTCGAAACTCAGTGGAACCCTATTTATAGAAGCTGTCTTGGATAGAAATAGGTATAGTTCTCATCGAAAAGGTATAATTCATTTAGTTTGTGTTGATTTTGTTTTGATCTTGTTTTTTTTTTATTTTGCAAAAGCTAATTTGTGCAGAGTTTGATCACTAGTGTTGTTTCTTTCGATATTGTAATGCTGTTGGGTGAAAAGTTTCTCCAATTTTCTAACCATATATATGGGAACCATATGGTTCAGTCATGCCTTCAACTTGGTTGTGACTTAGACGAGAAATATAAACACTATATCATCATTGTCTATATCATTTGCATACATTAGAACCTCTATAAATTAATAACTTCTATAAATTAATAAATTTTGTTGGTCCCAAGTTGTGTCAGTGTATTAATTTACATAATTTTTTTTTACTATATCAAAATAGTTGGTATTATCTTCTCAAATTGCATCCAAAAATTATGAAAATTTTATATGCGATAATTTTTTTCTAATATCTTATGCGACTAAAAATATCAAAGTAATTTTCTTCAACTTCCTACTTTAAATTTTTTTTAATTAGACAAATATTGTTATAAATTAATAGTTATTAATTTATCGATAATATTAATACTCTCTATAAATTAATAAAATACTCTGATCCCAATATTATTAATTTATAGAGATTTTAATGTATATTATTCCTTATAACAAACTTTAAATTTGGATGTAAACTTGATTTGTAAACTTCAAATTTTTATATATTTCGATGTAATTAAATATTAACATGACTTTCCAAAATTCCTGATAACAAACACTATTTACTCAGTATTATATAGATCATAATTTGATTGTAAACTTCTAATTTCTATAATTAGATGTAAATTTAATTAGACTTTCCAAATATCCCTCAACCGCCATAATATCCAATTAAATATATGAACCAAAATAAATTCGGATTAGCTTAATTCGGATTTTGATATATTAAGAAAAATAATAATAAATCTATTTAAAACATATTAAAACATTAATACTTTAGTCCGGTTTGGAACCAAAGTACGCAGCGGTTTTAAAATCCGACATAAGCCCATTAAGTATTTGGGCTTAAAGTCCATATTGCCCATGCTGTGAAATATATTGCACTTCTTTCCAAATCTCGGCGACACAGAAGCCGGAGGAGGAGCAAGGAGGATGGCCGCCATGGATCCAGCAGGAGCATCGGTGGCCAGCGATATCGCAGGAGGAGGAGAAGGAGAAAAATTTGCGATAGGGAATATTTATTCGGTGAAGGTGATCACCGGAGATGAGTTCCGAGGGATCGTCATGGCTTACGACCCCATTCCTAACTTCGTCTTTTTTGATATCCTTTCGATGTTACCTTTATTTGTTTATCTATTTCTTTTTTCATAAAAATTTGAGATTTAGGGATTTTGATTATCCTTGACGAGAATATTGGGTTTTTACAAGAGGGATCGAAACCTAAAGCTGGGCATTCGAAGAATATTAGGATGGTGAATGCGAATTTCATTACAGGGCTTTCCTATTTGGGGAAAACTGAAGATCCACTTGTTCCAGAGTTTTCAGTTGATCTTGATAGGCTTCGAGCTAAAGAAGCACTTGCCATTAGGTGAATTATTGTTTTTTTCAATCCTTTTGAATTGCAATTTTTGTATGATTTGCTTATAGCTTTTCTTGGAAACGTATTTGAACTCAGGCAAGCAGAAGCTGATGCTGAGAGAATGGGAGTTGGTGTTACTGCAGAGGCACAGAGCATCTTCGATGCGTTGTCTAAGACGTAAGGCTAGTTTCTGTGTACAAGGAGATATTTTGTTATGGTTCTAAGCGCTTGTGAATTATCTTTTGATGAAGGAAAAAGCTTAGACTGATGATCATGATTCTAAATTTGACTGTGAATGATTGGTTTCTCTGTTTTGTTGCTGATAGTTATGGTAGAGATGGGACAAGATTCTTAATCAGATTGTTTCTTAGTAGTAATGTACTATTATCTGCTTTTGATTTGTGTTTGTGTTTGTTTTCCAAGTTCAATATTTGTTGTAGACTATATATGTTGTGTGCTCTAGTGTCAAGTATCTTTTAGTCTTCTCTGTGACGCATGTAAGAAGCATTTTAGATACATGGATTTAGATTTACATATATCTGATACTTTCTTAGTTGAGATTAAACAGCAGAGAATGTTTTTTTCCT
This sequence comes from Cardamine occulta, assembly GCA_028015245.1. Taxonomy (NCBI): domain Eukaryota; kingdom Viridiplantae; phylum Streptophyta; class Magnoliopsida; order Brassicales; family Brassicaceae; genus Cardamine; species Cardamine occulta. The sequence continues at coordinate 19,098,542 of CM051364.1, read as the reverse complement.
TTTAGGCTTCCTGTGCAATGGGAAAACTCAGACATTTTGGTGATGAAAGAAGTACGTGTTCGTAGCCCGTATCTTTCAGGTTGTGTCTTTGGAGGAACTGATGCTGCCAACAACCGAGTTAAGAAAGTGGTAAGCATTACTTGCACTTCATTGTGTAATGTCAGTTAAGCCACTTGTGTTATAATAGTCACTTGCATTCAATTGTGTAATGTTGATCAAGCCTTGGGTGTTATAGTAATGCATTGTTGCCTTTTTTATCACAGCTTGAGCTGGAGAGACGAAGGTTGCAACTCTCTGACACATGAAGGCAGTGAAAGGAGTCGGTCAGTGAAATAGCGAAAAAGGGTTTGTTGCTACGAACCCGAAAAGCGTCTAAATATCTGATCGACCAGCGAAAAGTGGAATGTTCGCTTTTCGCTTGTTGTTGTAATTACTTAGTATCTGCTTGTACTTATAAGCAGATAAGAGATTTTCTTGAGTTGTGAGGGATTGAAATTTTGACTAATGTCACCCTCTTATTGACAAGAACAGTGAGGTCTTGTCCACTTTTTACCAGGTCTTGGTTAATTTATCGCCTGGAACGGTAAACTATTCTGAATGTTGAACTTAAGAAACAACTATTTTAGTGACATCTTCAATAGAATTTTTACATCTTGTGTGCACTTGAATTGATTTCAGTCTTAAATGTAAAAACTAAAGAAGCATTTATCTGTAAATAATTTCAAATCAGGGTCAAATAAAGTACGTTCCGTGTGATTAAATGGGAATGAAGTGAGTTCACATTAGTGGAATATGAAAGAAGAAATCGCCAATAGGGATTATTAGGAGCTTTAGTTAGTGTTGAAGAGAGTGACGACCAAGTACCACCAATAATTTAAGAGCTTCTTCCTTGAGGATACTTGGTTTGAAGCTCTAAATTGATAAGGTCTTCGAGAACATGGAAATGGAGCTAGACGAGAAGATATATTTTTTTTTCTGTTAAAGGGCTTATCGAGTATGAGGAAATCGATGGTTGTTGTACCAGTGATAGGATTTATGGTAATTCCTGGATGCATCAAACTAGTAGTCTGAGATGATGGTAATGCTTCGACTTGATGATGTCTCTAGCGTAGTTTCATAGTTGAGACCGGTTCTTATGTGATAGGGTTAAGGAGTTACGTGTTTTAATGTTTGGGCGTTTAATATGTCTTCTGGGACTCATCATATGAAGCCATACCACAAATAGACTCTGTTTTTGTGTTGTTTTTCTTACAGTTCTTTACCAAAGATCACTTAAGATTGCTTGATATTATTTGAATTAAGCTTCAAGAATATTGTTGTAAAAACCAGAAAGACACTTTGTAATTTAACCTTAAAACTTACAAGTATCATAGATCGACACAACAAAGATGAAGGGTTCTATTTCTAACAGTACTTCGCACAAAAACCTTCTACTTCTGCTTCTAACAAAAAAACATGAACCCATCATCTGTGCAAAACGTCACTATATAAGCCACAACAATTTTTTATAGGACTAAAAGGACCAAAAAACCTACTAAGAAGGCCAAAACAATACACTCTAGGGCGGGTGTAGAGATTAATTTTATAGGAGTAATAGTTGAAATTGTTTAAAAAAATAGAGCTGGGATTGCAAATAACAAAAGGGACGTTATTTGGAAAAATTAAATAATATAATTGATTTGCATGCATATTATTGTTTTTTTTTTTTTTTTTTTTTTTTGATAAACGCATATTATTGTTAGACCGATGATTATAACATTTGAGCTGATAAATCTACAAACCCATCGAAAGTTTAGATCGGGGCTAAAACTACAAAAAGTTTCGAGGTCTTCAAGGAATCACATCGAAGAAATTAAGTCCACACGCTTGCTTCGAATCTTCTGCTTGTTGGGTACTTCGCTAAGATTGAGATAATTCCATTTGCGATCCACTACTTCAACGAGCCTGAAACACAACCGTTTAACAACCAGAAGACATAATCCCAGCAACAATATAACAATCTCACACATTTTTTTATTTTACAGCACCAAAAGAAAGATATGAGCAATTTTCCTCACAAAATATAACAATCACAAAACACTGATTTTGAACCCTTGAAAAATCCATAAACCATAATAAGCTATTCTCAATTAAAACCCAATTAATTAGCTCTTCCAAAGTCAATAAAACTGCTTCATTCCTTTTAAAGACCACATGGCATCAGCACATAAACTGCACATGTGAAGATCATCTCTAATTTGAGGGTTCAAGTTAACTAAATTCCATCTCTTAGATTTGATGATAAATTTCATCACATATACAAGAAATATACTCAAATAACCCAATTAAAAATCATCCCACCAATAAAAACTACAAAAGCAAATAAATACAAGCTCGAAAGAAATTAATTCCAAGTAGTGAACTTGTAGCAGACGAAACGAAATTTCCACACATACAAAAAAAAAAAAAAAAACAACAACAACAACATCATTTAGTTACCAAAATTTCGAGAAGAAGGCGATCACGAAGGAGAACAAGCTTCTCCCTTAAACGATCACGAAGAGACACGGATAGACGAATTTCTAGAAAAATTATCTCGAAGAGACACGGCTTATTGAGGGATTCTTCTAGGGCTTTTTTCCGATACAAGTTTATAGAAAAAATAATTAATATGTGTATATCTTTTGTAATAAATTCATAGTAATCTATATGTGTATATCTAGATATTTTAAAATTTTTTATTTCATTCACTAAAAAGGAAGACTAATAAAAACTAATCTTATTATATAAACTTTGGTTGCAGTCATGAGAAGCTGACACGTATCAAAATTATATTTAAAATGATCATGACACGTGTTAGTTAATCGATAAGATTATGACACGTATAAAAATATTATTTTAAAAAATAATCAAATAGATAATTTTTACTATCTATTTTTACATGTTATTTTGTTAATCAAAAGGAAAAACCAACAAAAAATAATATTAATAATCAAATAGATAATTTTTTACTTTTCTTTTTTTTACATATATAAGTTTGAATATGTTTTTAAACAAGTTTAAATGTTTTAAAATTAACCTTAAATAAATGTTTAAATTTTATTCATTTAAATATATAATGAATTAGGTTAAATTTAAAGATAATATATATATATATATTAAGAGCTGTATGTATATTTAATTAAATATTTCTCTAAATTATTTCTTTAATCAAAAAGGAAACCCAACAAAAAGAGAGGAAACAAGAAATAATAAACTATATAAGTTTTTCTTTCCATTTTTCTAATATATATTCAATCTTATTATTTTTATAAAATTTAAAATTTTCTTTTCAAATTTAGATTTTTTTATATTTCATATAATTTAGAATCCAATAAAAATATTCACACGATTCTAATTTTTTCAAGAAAAAATTGATTGAGTTCAATCCAACCTAATTCATTATTTTAATTAGTTAAGTGTAAAATAAATTATAAAGTAAAATGATAGGATAAACCCATAAATATATCCAATTTAATGGCTTTAGTCAACACATAAATCTATTTAATTTCATCGATCAAATCGTTAAATAGATCTAATAAAATTATCATCAAAAAATAATAAGAATTAACTAATTGCATAAAATTCAATAAATGATAGAATCACAATTTTTATCGGAAATTATAAAATTGGTATTTAGTAAAAAAATATGTGTCATGTATGCAAGAAAACCGAACATCAAATAAGTTATAAGTGTAAAAACAAATCTAGATAAATGGAGATAAACAAGCATAAATTAGATTCAATATATTGTGGTAAACAAAAAAGAAAGAATTTGAAAATGATGATTCTCAAATTGGTTACATATAATTAGTACAATAAAACAAATTGGTTAGAAAGTTGGATAATATTCGACGAAAAAAAAAGTTAGATAATATTCTAGGTTTACGAATAAAAAAATAACACATCTATTGGACAGAGAAATTGAAAGAAAATATTTTCTTCATAGATGAGACAAAATGTGTAAATGATATTTTCCAAAAGCAGTAAGTGAGATTTGTTTTCTCTCAAATGGAAAAATTCAAAACAAAAGGCGCAGATCCACTAGGAGAGAGTTACTTCTGTCGAAGCCAACAGTTATACACAAATTAGGATTCAGAGGAGGGAGAAAGGTAGTGGGACTTCTACTGAAGGTTGAAGATGAATGGGAACCCGTAGATGGAAAAGAATAAAGTCGCAAAAACCAAACAGCTTCAGAAATATTGCACAAGGTAGGAATTAAAAAATGAGATATAGTGATAGAAAGGCTAAGATATAGGATGTTGTCGGAAAACACCAGAAAGGAATGACAAAGGATTTTAGCGAGTGAAGTGCAAGAAAAAACAAATATTCAGTTCGTAATTGCGGTTGCAGAGTTTATTGCGGTTGCAGAGTCATAATTAAATGAAATCAAACGGAGGAGATTATTTATACAGTGATGCTTTAAGCCAAGCCGTTATCATAGAGATGATGAAAAAAATATAGCTGATGTGGCACTATTTTTTGTAATGTAATTTGAAATCTCGCAATTAATCCCTTTTCATTTTGCCCAAAAAATTTTTTCCCAGTTTGATAGTTTTGCATCTTTCGTAATCTTTTATTTGTTGTATTAGGGTTTCTGAAAAAAAATTTCTCCAATTATCCCCTTTTAACTTTATATTTCTATCCTTGTCGTCGCTCCGATCTGCTCAATATAGCATTAGGCGTATTTTTCCCACCACTTTCAAGCTTCAGTGGACTCTGGAGGAACCAGAGGCTTCGTGTCATTGTAATTTTTGTGGCAGATATTGGACGTTGAAGGTCGTTGTACTAGAAGAAAAACGCTTCTTAACGTCAATAATTTATAGTCATTTTATTTTCTGACCCTAATAACTAAAATGAGAAGGAATTTTGGATCACTTAAATAAGTGAATTTTTTTTTGTTTAAATTATATGTTCAATGTAAACTTTTGTTCGAAAACCATAACATATGTTTTCAATGTAAACTTTATTCAATTTAAAATTTATATGCATATTTTAAAGGTTTTTTTTAATAGTAATGAAATATAATTTTTTTTGTTTAAATTTTTTCCTAAACTGCCAATTTAATTTGTATCCAAAACTACAACAAATTAAAAGTTTAAATTAGTAAGATTTGAGAAAAGTTTAATAAGGGTTCAAAAGACAAAATCAAGATGTACAAAAATTGAATAATTTGGTTAACATATTAAAAAAAAATACTTGACTGTACACTATAAATACATTATATAACATATATATTGAGAATATTTATGAGTAAAAGAAATACAATTTTTTTCCTCTATAATTTATTCCATATCTGTTTTATTAAAATGTAATTTAAATATAATATAAGTTAAACCTTAACCAGAAAAAATAATTTATTTAAATTGGCACATCGTTTGAATGAACAAGAATGAAAATATCACATGTTATGAAACAACCGAGAAAACAATACACAAGATTCAAGAAAATATAAAATTGTATGTATGTACAAGATGGAAGGAGAATCAAGAAGATTATTATGAGCGGTTTTCACTAATACGTACCTATAGTCAGTTCAATATCTCTACCCATAATGGTGACTCTCTTAGCATGAGTAGCAGTAAGATTTGTGAGTTCAAATAATCCTATCAAGTATGCTTCAGCTGCTTATTGGAGAGTGATAATCATTTGGTTCTAAAACTTTAACTGGGGCTGTTAGTATTATATTGTATTGTTAAAATTTTAACAATATAATATATACATATATATTATATTATTAAAATTTTATAAATATTAGAGAAATCATATAGATATAATTTATGAATTAAATGTGTTTTATATTCTTCAACAGTACAAAATTTATAAATATTTTAATTAATTATAATACAACTTAAATAACCCAAAACTATTAAAAATTCACAAAAACACATTTAATCAATTATCAAAATATATATATATATATATAATATCATCATTCTAAAAAGATTATAAAATATAGATTCAATAATATATGAAACCTATAAAATCATATCAAAGTGATTAGAGTTACGTAAATATATGAAACTCTTTCATTATTTTTTAAAATCTTTGTTACTTTCTATAATTTTAAGTCATAAAAACTCCATCTAAAATAGAGATCCAATAATCTCCTAATAAAAACTTACAAACCAAAAAGTGAAGAAGTAAAGTATAAATTTTGAACAAACTTTGAACCATTTACCAACCACAAGACACAATCCCACCAAAGATATGGAAGATTCACACTCTTCTCCAGAATATCCACATCCTTCTAGGATAAGACATTTAGAGGGTTAGGTGCTTCCATGTTGTTGGGCACTTGTACCAGATAGACTTCAGCAGTTTATTGAAGTGTCAAAATTTATGGCTTTGGAACCTCAAATCTGACTATGAAAAAATGAATTAGGTAATCTCTTTCTCCAGTTAAATTCAAACCACCATGCATATAAAAAATTGAGATATATTGAGAAGCTTAGAGAGTTTATATACCTTGAAGTTTTGTGCAATTTCACTCGCAAGTATCTGGAAAGGCAAGTTTTTTATGAACATGTCGGTACTCTTTTGATATTTTCTAATCTCACTGTTAAATAAACAATCAATAATACCATTAGAAAGCATATTCCCATATAAAAGAGAGAGAAACAAAATTATTTACCGAAGAGCTACGGTTCTAGGAAGATAGCAGTGAGTTTTCCTCTTCCCTCTTGGTAATGTTGATAGGATTTTAAAGTTTTTGACGCATATCATTGTTGCCAAACTCGAACTCGAATAGGAATAATTCTTTTAATGTTGAGCACCTTCAAAATCAACATTCTTTACAAGATCTCTTTTAGCCACTATAATTTCTGAAATCCCAAAACCTGATCATAAACCCTAAAGTTCATTCAAACTCATTCGAAATTCTTAACCCCAATCTCATTGAAACAAGAAATTAAAAATTCGATACATAAAATTTGTAGCGATCTGCAATGTCAGTAAATTTTAGAGGAAAAAAAATACTTCTGTTAACGGAATTAATTGGTTCGTTAAATTTAGTGATGATGCAAACTCAGAAGCTACATTAAAGTTTTAAATTAACAAAGTTGTCACTTTGATGGTTTATTAGGAGAGTTCAAAATTTTGGAGGTTTAAAGTGGAAGTAGTTATCACCTTAAATGTTTTTTTTATAGGATTTTCCCTATTACAGTTTTATTACAAAATCATTGTAAAACTACGACAAAGGTCTTTGTTGCAAATATATGTTAGTAATCTGCAATATTCTATGAATCGTTGCTATTGTAAAATAAAATTGTAATAAAATATGTAGTAAAAATATATATCAAGATATTATCATACTAATTTTACATAATTAACTTGAGTATGGGTAATCAACTGAGGAGCCAACTCCGGAAACTAACATTGATGTCTAAACGTGATCGATATTTTAAGTTCCTACAAACCCAACTCCGGATACAAGAAAAGCAATCGCTTGCATGAAGAGATAGAGATATAACAATGTGTTCCCAAAGACAACTCCATAGCAAGCACAATACAAGATGTATATCCCCACCATTATCTCCATGGAGTTTACTCTGCAACCAACCAAACTCTCTTTATCATCCATTAGTATTGATCTATTTTGCTTTGATTTGTTGATTAATTATTTACCTTTCGAAAAACCCTGTGGGAGGTTTTCCAATGGGAGGAAGTAGCTTAGTCTTAAGAGCACCTCCTAATTTCTCAGTGACAACCCATTCGTTCACTCTTTCTCCTTCGAGTATGCCGATGAAAGTTCCCTTTGTCCGGTGCATTGACATTACGTTTTCAAACAAGATCCAAAATATCACGAGGTAGAATGATCTACAAAATCCGATAGTTCATAGTAAATGATATTACATAATTAGGTGATATATATATATATATATATTTATTGATCAAGATGTATTAGGAAGTATTACTAACCTTGGTGTTGCAATGACGATGCAGAGAGTAATCATAGAGGGGATGTAAAAAGTTGACCAAGCTGGAATGCTGACTTCAGGGAAGAAGACACTTGTAGGAAGAATAATACAGTAGAAGAAGAAAGTGAAGCAGTGGACTATGATCTTCCGTAAGAAAAAAAAGCTGTAGATCATATACAACCTCTTCCAAATCGTCACTCTCTGCTCATTATTACATAAACTTGTAGCTTAAGGTTAGATGTCTTACTTCTGTTAATTATTTGTATAAATTAAAGTCACAAAAGAAAATAACCAATCTTTGATATAGCTTGGTTTAACTAACCCGAACCAAATAACACTAGATTGAATCAAACGGGTCTTCTAACCCATCAGATTAGCAGATCAAATTGAGCATGAAAATCTTTTTTCTTTTCTTTTCTTCTTAAAACATAAAAGAAAAAAAAAGAAACCGAACAAAAATCTGATTTGACGATTAATTAGAAAAAAAAAAAAAACCAATCCTCATGTGACCAATAAAAAAATGTGCGTCAGCCTCACATCACATGGCCTGTTTGCCTCTCCATAGCAACACGATGGACAAAAAACAAAGTAGTTGGCCGTGAGAGGTGAGACAAAATCTTGTGGGCACGTGTTTGTCAAGATGAAATAAAAAAATTGAGGAAAAGGACCTTATTGCGAATAATCTCCATAATCATTTTCCTGAAAAGATTAGCTGGATCACAAGACCATCGATGTTGTTGGAATCTAAAGGCTTTAAATTTGCTTGGTAACTCGCTTTTCACCTGCAAAGCCAGTGTTCATATACATATGTAATGATTATAAGCTAACTATTGTGATTCCAACAGGTGAATGCATCACTATATATAGATATCATTGCACATCAAGACGAGACAGAGACTGTCACTGATATGAACAATATTTTACGTATATACTATAACCAAAGTGGAGGTGTCTATGTGACTTTATTAGGGACTAGTAACTGTTCGATATCTTTTTATACTAAAAAAAAAAGACCGTTAGAAATCTAACCGACATGGGATATCTAACAATTGTACATTCTTTCTTTTTTCATCTTCTAACAATTACTTAATGTAGGTAAGATGCGATGAATTTTTTTTTTTGGTTAAATAAGATGCGATGAGTTTTTAATCTATGTAAGGTCTATTTTATTACAATTAAGTACCTTGAGGTCGTTGAGGAAAACAAATTTCCAGCCGAGAAGACCAGCACGAACGGCTAAATCCATGTCCTCTACAGTGGTCCGGTCATGCCATCCTCCAGCTTCTTCCATTGCGGCCATTCTCCTTACACCCGCAGTTCCTGAAAATATATATACCAATACTATATTTATGCAATGATTTAAGAAAAAATCTTGCTAAGGTATTTATGTGAAAAAGTATATAATTTAAATCATGTGATAATATGCAAATGCACCATTGAAGCTAAAGAAGGCATGTCTAGTGGATCCAGATTGTTGCTCTGCCATGAAGTGGTAGTTGAGGGACATCTCTTGCATCCTCGTCATCAAGCACTTGTTTGCGTTTACTGCGTTGAACCACACACACACAAGCACTCAGTTTAAAAGTAAACTTTGTTAGGATTCTTATGCTGAAAAATGCAAGAGACCTATAATGTTCGTAAAATACGAGAGATATATATATATGTTCTATAAGTCATTCAATTTAATTCTCACCAAGTAATTTTAATACAAAATTTAATGAATTTTAACATAGTGTCAAAGTCAAAATGAATGGGGTAGAAGACTTTTCATTTTCAGGGAGCATTAGTCATTTGACACATTCCACTAATACTAAATTGTTTTTTAAGATAGTCGTTATCAATTGGTTTTGAGATAGAATCTTACGAATTTAGTCGAAAAAAAGGAAAAAGTAGCTAATATTTGTTTAATTTAAGGTATGTTAAATTTTCTACCATAATCAACGTACTGAATGTCCATCGGGCTTGAACAAGAGCGAGCTTGGGGTTGTGAACGAGGAAGGGGACAGAGCGTTGGAGGAAATCAGGCTCTGGTTGGAAATCTGCGTCGAAGATGGTCACGTAGCTGCATAGCTTCACGTAGTTGTGCTTCATGCCTTGTTTAAGAGCTCCGGCTTTGTAGCCATTTCTGTTGTCTCTCCTCTCACACTTTATATTTACGCCTTTGCTTTCCCATTTGGCACACTCTATGTTCACCAGCTCCTGCAATTGGAAATTGTCTTCACATTCATTATTTACAACACATATATGTGTCCAATAAATTGGTTAGTAAAATAGTAAGAGACCTTGATGGTTTGATCAGTGGAATCATCTAAAACTTGAACAATTAGTCGATCCAATGGCCATATTAGTTTACATGCAGCACCTATAGATAATTGAAGGACCTGTGGGTTAATTAAGAACATGTTAGAAATCTCACATCTATAAGTGTACAAATATTATCTCGTATGTAAAAAGCCTAAATCGTTATATTTGCTGTCAATTAATTTTGAGATAATTATTTTTAGCGGTCAGTCTATATTATAATATATAGAATTCTTATATATTTACCTGTTTTTCGTTGTACATTGGGATTTGGACAATAACCATGGGATATGTTTCATGTCCGGCTCGATGTCCTCGTGCATTGGCTCCCATTTGTAGACTTTTTCAGGTTTTCGATTAAATAACTTAACATAGAGTACTACAAGGTTCATGTAAACACCCTCTATGAAAACTAAGAGGGAGATTATCAAACAAAAAGCCACCAAACACTTGAATATAGGAACTATAAGTAAAGTCCTCAATTGTCGTATCCAGGTCGTGTTGATGCTTATACTCACACCAGTCACACCATTTATGGATGCTTCAAGCTTCTTTGGAGCTGCATCTTCAGAACTCCCTCCATGGAACTTCTCATGGATATAGACAAAAAAAGAAACTATTGGAAACAGAGCGAGTGATATATACAAAAATATGATATCTTAATTTTTACCAGAAAAGAGAGGAAGGTAAGACATGAATCGTGTAGAAAGATGAAAGGCTTCAGAAATGTAGTCATTTTCTTTGAGAGATTCTTTATTCAATTGTGCATTGCATCTTTAAGAAGAGTGATTTAAATTATTCGTTCTCTTTTTTGCCTTTTTGTTGGCTTTTAATTTTGGTTGGTCCTAGACTTGTCGTTTACTCTAGTAATGTAAATGTACGTTGCTGATGACTCACGAGCACTGCTTGTCAAGCAGTAATCGCAACTTGAAACCACACAAAAGAAAAGAAACAAAAGAGTTTTTTTTCAACTCCTCTCATTATTTTTTATCCGTAATTTTCACGTGTATTTTGCTATTGTACCGATTTGTTGACGTCGACAATGATAACACAATAACTAGAAAAAAAGTCGAAATCAGAACCAAAGGAGATGGATTTGTATTGGGCCGTAGTTTAGGTCTATTAAGCCCTTTTTATTTGAAAGACAAAAAGAGAACGTAACAATTCGAGTGGCTTCGCCCGGGTTCGAACCGGAGACCTTCAGTGTGTTAGACTGACGTGATAACCAACTACACCACGAAACCTTTTTGTTCATTTTTAGCAGTTAAATTTAATATATAGTTGTGATGTAACATCGAGAAAAATTCTAAACACCAAACACGAATCTAAACCGGATATTTTTATATGAGCCGTCCCTAGACGCCCGACCTAACTGGCGACGACCCAACGCAGACCAAAACCCGGCTTAAACCCACCGAGTTCGTTCGTCTTCCTTATTCCCCTAAGGGGCTCACTGACAGTTTTCGCACCTGTGACGAGCAATTAATCGAGAGATTCACATTACTCTTCTTGGTAAGATATCAATTTTACACTTTAAAATAGTTTTTGTTTGCTCAAACCTACTCATATTTTCTCTATTTGCTTCCGATGCTTCTCTTTTGGTTCACCATAAGCTCTCGTGGAGTAGTTTCATTTATCCGCTTCAATTATAGATTAAGAATTCTCAAATTGTAGATTGATTACTGTAAGAAAAAACGATTCCATACTGAACATACTAAGCAATAACTGTTGAATTTTTCAGCTTTGATTTCTCATTTTTGTAATCTTACATTTGTTCTTATCTCTTTAGAGTTTAACTAAAGTTTTGTGTTTTTTTTGTTTTAGTTCATAAATCTCAGTGTGGTTGCTAAATTGTAATGAACTGTTTGTCTCATGCGCGTTCATACATTTCCCTGGGACTTCTTAAGAGATCCAGCTATGTCAGTTCTCAGATTTCATGGAATCAATGCTTCTTTATGCCTTCAAAATCATGTTTAAAGCCTGCTAGTGTTAGTGCTTTTGGACTATCTAGTGTTCACTCTTATTCCTCGAGATCAAAAGCTAGTAAGTCAAAGATGTCGTCAACCGTTGTTCCTGTTGCGGATAAAGAGAAGGATGCGTTTTTCGTTGTTCGGAAGGGTGACATTATTGGAATTTATAAGGATTTGAGTGATTGTCAAGCTCAAGTTGGATCTTCGGTATTTGATCCTCCGGTTAGTGTTTATAAGGGATACTCGTTGCCTAAAGACGCGGAGGAGTATCTTTCGTCTGTTGGGCTGAAGAAACCACTCTACAGTTTTAGAGCCTCAGACTTGAAAGAGGATATGTTTGGTGCTCTCACGCCATGTCTTTTTCAGGTGAGATAACATGTGGTTTAAACAGTGTTTCTCTTCTTTCTTGTAATGTTTTCTTGGAGAATATCTGCAACTGAAGAGTTATTAACTGTCTATCTTCAAATTTCTTCTCTAGGAACCTAAAGTCAAAGTATCTGGAGAGGAGGATACCTTAGAGGTGAAGTCAAGAGATCAAATTAAAGACAACACAAAAGTAAGCTATAAGAACAAATGTTTAGGATTCTTATATCATAACTTGAAGAAATAGCTGATGTTTAATGATTATAAGACAAATAGATTAAGCTCATTGCTTAAGTATTCATTTTCCCAGGATCAACTTCCTTCAGCTTCCATGTCAGTTGATCCTTTGGAGAAGCTTGCTAAGCTGGAGCCATCTACTGATATGTTAGACGTGAGTTGTGATTATGCTTGGATTTATTATTCTTCATAATTTCAATGGACTGGATGCTGAATCTTTTGCTAAAGTTTGTCTGTTTCTCTTTCTCCTCGTGCGGTAGGAAACTTGCTTTATAGAGTTTGACGGTGCATCAAAGGGAAATCCCGGTCTCTCTGGCGCAGCAGCGGTACTGAAAACTGAGGACGGAAGCTTGGTATGTATACTTTTTAATCACTGTTACTAATGAAAGAGTGGCAGCTCTATATCTCATTATCATTTTTCTACGAAAACAGATTTGTAGACTGCGTCAAGGTTTGGGAATTGCCACAAACAATGCAGCAGAATACCACGCGTTAATCTTAGGATTGAAGTATGCTATTGAGAAAGGTTACAAGAAAATTAAAGTGAAAGGTGACTCTAAGCTAGTCTGTATGCAGGTTCGTCAATAAAATTTATATATATCTTTGTTCAATTAGGTAATTTAATGTGTCATATATGCTTCTCTCGTCTCACCTTCTTGTCGCTTTCTGAGAAACAACAGGTGAAGGGTCAATGGAATGTAAAGCACGAGGTACTGGCAAAACTCTACAAGGAAGCAAAACAACTTTGCAACAAATGTGACTCTTTCGAGATCAGTCATGTACTAAGGGTATCGCATATTTCTCTTCTTATGCTTGAGAGTAAGATTCCTACATGGTCTTTTCTAATGCTAAGTATCTGACATTGTGGGAATTTCTCTTTTATAGAATATGAACTCTGATGCGGATGAACAGGCAAATTTGGCTGTCCGTCTTTCCGGTTAGACAACCCAGTCTCCTTTTTCATTGCATTTGATAATATTGGATCAATATTATACAAAAAAAACTAACTAAATCTGTGCTGCATTATATACAGAAGGAGAAGTTGAAGTGGCTTGAAGGCTACAATACTTATTATCAGTGAACGAATATAGAGATTCAGGTTCGTAGTTCCACGCTGCACCCAAATCAGAGCAGCCTGATAAAAGGATTCATTTTTCGTTAGAAAAAAGCATATCTTGGGTCAAATAAAACCTCTCTGTTTTCTTGTAGTTAAACGAAGCCACTAGAAACTGGTGAATAGCCAAAATGAGCATAGAGTATCTTTACAAAATGAATTCAAACATCGGAGAGAAGTGCGGAAACTGACTCATCATTTTGCCGTCGTTCTAACTTTTCCTTTTGCTGCCTCTCTGAGTCTTTCAAGAATTTACACTTGACCAGTTTTATATGAAGATCGTTTTGTTTAGCTATTAAGATTAGATTCTCATCGATTGGGCCTATTATGATAATATGAACCCATTACCATTAGCTTTGAACCTTTCGCCGACTTGGAGCTCAAGCAAAGCACAGTTCTTCGTTGAAAGCCTCTAACTGTTTTTTTTTAACTCAGAAAACGCAAACTGAAACGTTTCTTTTTCTGTTGAACCAAAATGCTAAGAAAGTTTCCAAAATGTTGATGAAGGCGCTTCGGATTTTGAAACCCAGCTCTATTCTGGGAGGTTCTCTCCAGCGTCGATCGGTTAATTTATCGGTTTACCTCTCTACTCCGTCGCCGACCTTGACTTCCGGAGCTATTTTCCGTACGACGGCTGGTGCAGCGGATGCCAATGAAGCTGTAGCGTACTCGGACCCAACTGAATCGCCGACTGCGATTCCGGTTATAATGCCTGGTAACCTTCAGCCACGTGTCGTCGTGTACGACGGAGTCTGCCATCTTTGCCATGGAGGTAGCGATTCTTTCTGTTTCTCTCTTTAGCATAGAACAAAGCCGATTTCTCAAAGATCGTTTAGAGTCTTATTGATCGATTTAGTCTATTGAGCTGGTCTGGTTGCGCCTTGATAGATTTTTTAGTCTTGTTATGCGAAATAGAGAAAAAAACTGAGTCTGGGGATTTTTGTTCCTTCGATCCAATTGGTTAACCTGAAGAAGAAGATTATGCATTTTGGTAATTTGTTTTTCTTGTCACATTGATTTGACTTGAACCAGAGATATTGTGGTAGCAAATTTGAACACTCTTTACGGGAAATTCTGGGAATTGCTTTTCTAATTGACATTGGTTGGAATCATTGATGTTAGAGGATTTTACTACTCTAAGTAGGATTGTGTTCTTTTAATTGAATTGTTAAATTGTAGCTGTGTAATTTGTGTTCAATGTAGGTGTGAAGTGGATAATCAAAGCAGATAAGTACAGAAAGATAAAGTTCTGTTGCCTTCAATCTAAAGCAGCTGAGCCTTATCTAGAGGTGAGTGGAGTCACTAAAGAAGATGTTCAGAAGCGATTTCTCTTCATTGAAGGTCTCGGGTATTACCATCAAGCATCAACCGGTATGTAAACCTTCTCTTGACACAAATGCTTTCAAGTTTCACAGTTAGTAGTTTGGTAAGAATTAGCTGAAAACATCTGCACTGAGAAATAGGTTTTGATGAAACTGTAGCTTTAGTTATGGTAGATGGATTCCATATAATACAAATTTTGAGCTAAGTCAGTGCTAAGTAGCTGATTTCATGATTACCATGTTATAATCCATAGCTCAGTAACCAAATCATGGATGTGACCTTTTGATTCTGAATCGTTTGACTCTGCAGCTGCACTTCGAGTGGCTTCATATTTGCCTCTGCCTTTTTCCGCATTGAATGCTTTCTCTATAGTTCCCACTCCTCTACGAGACTCAGTGTATGACTATGTGGCGAAGCATCGGTATGACTGGTTTGGAAAGGCTGATGATTGCTTGGTTCTGAAAGACAAGGAGCTGTTGGAGCGGTTTATAGATCGAGATGAACTAATTGATCGAAGCTAATGAAGACACTATCTATGAACTAATTGATCGGAGCTAATGAAGACACTCGTCTGCATATAATTAGAGGTTTCTAAGAACCAAAGTTTATAAGGTTTTGTGCCAGGTTTCTAAACAGTGATAACAAAGGAACTAACCTTGCAAAGCTAATTCAGCACAATCTTCGTTCCTGCTTCTATAATTACTTCGGGTATACTAGTACTTAACACTTGAAAGTTTTGCCACGAGAAAATAAAAAATATTCGAAAAATTAAAATTAGTATCTTCGCTACCTCTGTTAAATCAAACTGAGGGGATCTGCAAAATCGAAGAAGTTTTTATTGAGGATTCGATTATTTTTAGCCGCTTTACGAGTTTTATAGAGGCAGAAGTATTTTTGGTACAGCTACTACCCTTTACATCACTCGTTTGTAAGAAACAGTTAAGACTTCCAACTTGTTTCTCGTTAGAAATATAAACGTTTAAATTTCAGTCTAATAAATGTTGGGCCCACCCTAAAGCAGGCCCCTCCAAAAATAGGCGTGTGCCACCTAGCGTGGTGAGCACACGGTATTCTTTAGTAAAAGGCGAAAGAATAATTCGCTTTGTGCTCACCACATGGCTGCGTCATTTATTTATCAATACAGTGAAGTCTATCTATATTAATTTTTCTACTATCAAACTCTCTAGCTTTCCGATGTGGGATAACTGAAGCTTTTTGCTAAAAGGCTTTATGGTTGTGGTGGGTATTAATTAAAGGCCCAAACATTTACTAGCTTGGATTCTCAACCTATTTTTTTCTCGTTTTCTTTTCCTTCCTTCGGTACATCTCCTAAAAACGAAATACTAGTTTAATATTTTTTCCGACCATTGACAGCTTCATCTAAAGTTTATCAGTTCTTTGACATACTTGTTCACAATCACCATTGGTTTATTGAATCACAATCATCTTGGTACAATGCTCTTATACAAAAACAAAACACATTCCGTGATTTACAATGTTGAATCAATGTTTCTTCCCTAAACTCTCTATAAACTCATTAATGCTCTGATCAGAGCTTCCTCCTCCACTCATTGCCTTCACAGCCAAATCTTTCCACTTCTTCGAACTCTCTCTAATCTTCACACTACTCTCTCCTTCCATAACTCCTTTCAAACACCTTACCACCTCTTTACTCTTCACAATTGCTTCACCAGCTTCCTCTTTCGCTCTATACCCAACTTTCCAAACTTCCTCCACAAACTTAGCATCATTCATCTGATCACTCCACTGAGGCACACCCACCATTGGCACACCCAAACTCAACCCTTCCAATGTAGAGTTCCAACCACAATGAGTCAAAAAACAACCGACCGATTCATGAGCTAAAACCTCAAGCTGGTTAACCCAAGAAACCAACAACGATCTATCTTTAGTCGATTCCAAAAACCCTTCTGGCAATTTCGCTATATGAGCTTCTTTAATCACCCACAAGAAGCTCAAGTTCGATTCTTGTAAAGCGATTGCTACCTCTACGAGTTGCTTCTCAAAGAGAACTCCAAATGAACCAAACGAGACGAATACAACTGACTGAGTCGGCTTAGTCCCAAGCCACTTCATACATTCATCTGAAACCGGTTTCATGAGACTCGCACCATAGTCTTTATCGTCTTTCATACGATCATCAAGATACGCCGATGGAATCATCGGTCCGATCAACGTTGCTCTCATTGCTTCTGATTCACCAATTCCACAATCCTAATCCAAAACACAATCCAACACAGAACCCATACATCATTTCACAATTTCAATTTCAACAATATCACATAAATCTAGAAACTTTAGAGTATGATTAAAACTCTTACTTGTGTTTCTAAACCTTCAAAGCCATTAACGAATAACCAATCAGCATTTTCATGATTAGGAAACTGATTCAGAAGAACTCGTCCATGCTCAGGATGACTAAACCAATGACGTCCCACAAACGAAGGTAACTCATCGTACCTCAACGACGGTAAGCCACAGATCAAAAACGGCGCCGAATTAGGATCGGCGGGAAGAGGAAAAGTTCCGTTAGAGAATTTACGCAACACAGAACAAACAGTGAGATTGTTAGTGAAGAAAGAAGCAGCTGAAACCTCCATAGATCTAGCGACTTCAAGTCCCCAAGGAAGAAACGAATCGTAGACTAAACAATCGATCGGTGAATCAGTGGATTTGAATTTCTCGTTTAAGCGAGTTAGGGCTTCGGATCCGTGGAGTTTGAAGGATTCTGAGTAGTCATCGATGCTGAAACCGGGAATAGCTATGGGGATTGAATCGAATCCATCGGAGATTGGTTCGACGGAGAGTGATGGAGTTGTGATTGAGGAAGCTGTGTAGGTTGTGGTGGCGATTGTGACTTTGACGTTTTTGGAGACTAGACGTTTAGCGAATTGAACCATGGGGTTAAGGTGGCCTTGAACTGGGTAAGGTAAGACTAGGACGTGGCCTTTGAGTTTGTTAGTTGATTCCGCCATTGTTGTGTGAGCTCAAAGAAGCTGAGCTTTGATATTGTGTTTGGTTTAAATTGAAGATGACAGAGTTGATATTTGGAAGAATATTTGATTTTGGGTTATATATATGGTCAAACGCATTGTTCACGTTTCGCGTTGGTGTCACCTAACTTGTGTAGTTGGTTAATATTCTGTTTTAAACTTATGTTAAATGAAAAAGTTTATATAAATTAAATACTACAAATAACAATGAAATACAGTAGAATATAAATCATGAAATATTTGTAATTCATCAATGAGATTTTGTGAAATAACTGTTTTTTTTTTTGAAGTTTTAGTAAAGTAATGTAATTTTGTTCTAATTATTTTTAGGCTTTTTGGGTTGTAGTGGTCAAAGCCTTTGGGTTAAGATTTCGCGCGAGATAAACTTATTTTTGGGGTTAAGATCTTCCTTGGACTATGGAAACTGGTATCATTCAGATGGCAAAAAAAAAAAATTGAATCTTAAGAGAAAAAATGAGTTTCTGATATATGAAAGAGTGAAAATGCAAAGACTTGTATATATATATGAGTTTACATTTGTTGTTTGTGGCAAATTGAAAATACAAAAACTTTTATGGGAAACTTTTTTTCTATCAGTACAACTGTATATGCATTGAATACATAATTGGACTGTTTTCTCCTTCATTTTTTCTAATAATTTTGAAAAGTAAAAAAGGGTTTAACAATTTGGTAAAAAAATTTGTTTTTTCTGTTTCTCCTTGAAACTCTCTCTTCCTTCAATTTTGTAAACAAAACCACCTTCGTTTCAAATTTAACATCAACAAAAACAGCTAAAAAATAACACACACACACCACAACAAGAGGAGAAAAGAGAGAGAACAATCAACCAATAAGATAAATTGAAATCAAGGGAAAATCACAACAACAAAAATTCATAAAATAAAATATACATTTGTTCATCCACATTCGATGAAATCTTTGGTGTTATGTCTATTCATTCTCCAATATCTCCTATCTTTTCCAAATCTCCTTCAGGCCAATCTCTCAGCTGATTATTACAGCAAAACATGCCCTGAATTCGACCAAACACTAGTCCAAATCGTCACCGAGAAACAAATCGCCGCTCCGACAACAGCCGCCGGAACACTCCGTCTCTTTTTCCACGATTGCATGGTCGATGGCTGCGACGCCTCAATTCTCGTCGCTTCAACTCCGCGTAAAACCTCAGAACGTAACGCTGACATCAACCGTTCTCTCCCCGGAGACGCATTCGACGTAATCACTCGTGTTAAAACCGCCGTCGAGCTTAAATGTCCTAACGTCGTTTCTTGCTCGGATATTCTCGTCGGAGCAACACGTAGCTTAATAACCATGGTCGGAGGTCCAAGAATCAACGTTAAATTCGGTCGTAAAGATAGTCTTGTCTCGGATATGAATCGTGTTGAAGGAAAGCTAGCTCGACCTAACATGACGATGGATCATATCATTTCGATCTTCGAGTCGACTGGTTTGACCGTTCAAGAGATGGTGGCTCTTGTTGGAGCTCACACGATTGGTTTCTCTCATTGCAAGGAGTTCGCGAGTCGCATCTTTAACGACAAAAAAGAGTCTAATCTTCCGGAGGGGATGAATCCGAAATACGCGGCGGAGCTGAGGAAGCTGTGCGCGAATTACACTAAGGACGAAGAAATGTCTGCGTAATGACGTTTTTACCCCTGGGAAATTTGATAATATGTATTACAAGAATTTGAAGCATGGTTACGGGTTGCTCCAGTCGGATCACGCGATTGCGTATGATAACAGGACGCGGTCGCTGGTGGATCTTTACGCGGCGAATGAAACGGCGTTTTTCGACGCGTTTGCTAAGGCGATGGAGAAAGTTAGTGAGAAGAATGTGAAGATGGAGAAGCTTGGGGAAGTGAGAAGGCGGTGTGATCAATACAATGACTATCGGGGGTAAATTAGGAATTACCTTTTGTAACACACGAGGAAGAAAAAAAAAAATTCTCACAATGATCAATACAATGACTATCAGTGGTAGTGTGATTTTATTTTTAACGGGCTGTGATTGTTGAGTTGCTAAGGATTTATTCATTGTGAAAAAAAAAAATTCTTTCGTCAAAAAATTTGTGCCATGAAATTGTGTTTTCTAATTCTATGTATGTTAAATTCATCAAACTTCTGTGACACAAATTTTGGTAGCACAAAATTTCAGATTTGCGATCCATTTGTCAGATACGCTTTGATTAAGAGAACTTTATCAGATAATAATTATCGAAATAAATTGTTGATTAATACTAATGATGAGTTTAAGGAGAAAAAACAACAAAAGATTTACAGATACACCGATCCCCAAGGACAACGGAGAAAAATAATGGATAAGATTTTTTTTCCTTTATAAAAGAGATGAAGAACTAACAAGGTTTTTTCTTGTCCAATTTCAAATGTAAATTGAACCATTTGCTCTTCTTCTTAAGTGTCTCAGACTTATAACAAGTACTTGGTTTCTTGTTCTTCTGTCTGCTGCTTTCTTCTTCTTCTTCTTCTTCTTCCTCTTCATCTTCTTCCTGTTCAGTTGGAGCAGGCGCCTCAGCCGCCGCCTTCTTGAACCTGCTCTTTCTCAGCCTGCTCTTGCTCGAGCTCCGCTTCATCAATGGAATTGTTGTGTAGGCTGAGTGAATTTCATTTCTCTGCTTTAAGAGCTCATCGATCTGTAAAAATGCACATAATAAAGTCATACTTTAGGTCACACTTAGACATAGAATTTGGTCTGATTCACTCGTCATGACACCTATCACTCGTTATGAATAAAAGACTAACCGATTGCATTTCCTGAGCGTATCGACTTGTCATATCAGTGAACTGGACAAGTACTTCCCTGTACTCTGTTTCAAACTTTGCCAGTTCTGCCCTTTTAGTGAGGATCTGAGCTTCTACAGTCCTAAGGTCTTCTTTTTCTTGCGTAAAAGCAGCAGCACAAAGAACTTGGATTGTGTAGCTCACGCTTTTGAAAAAATTATCACCTGAAAAAGGAACATGTCATTCAATGACCACCAAGTTGGATCAATCGAATACTAAATCCAAAAAGATATAAAAAGGGAGAAGATAAGTGGATTTGTAATTAGATTACAAGACGGGAAAACTGACCATAGACAGCAAAGACATGAGTACCGGCCTTAAGCTCGGTAACTTCACATTGCTGAAATCCATCAAGCTTTTTAAAGAAGGCAGTTTCTGGATCCTTTGCTTGAGCCATCTAGAGAAATAAAAATGAAATCATGTTGGGAGAAAAGTATGAGAAGCAAAAAAACTCACTAGAGCACAGTGAATTGAACCTACCGAATTAATTGTGTGATCCAACCGGTAGACAGGGAAACCGAGAAAGTACATTCCAGCAGATGTTATCTTACCGGTTCTTTTGCTGTCCTCCTGTATCCACATGGGATTCAGTGTAGAAGAAGAAAACAACCATTTGAATTAGACAATTAGTTATATTTTTACATGTAACACTTTGAAAAAAGACTGTTTTCACTTCAATTAATAACAACAATACCTGCAGAGCTAAGCTCAATCCGCTGTTGGCCTCTTGATCAAAATACAGTAACTGCACAAGCAGATGCTACGTTAGTTTATCAATAATTCGGTATTTCTATATCAGTTTGACGGGAAAGACTCTGTCGAGCCAACCTTGAATTTGCTTTTGCTAGATGATTCTACTCTGCAGACCAACCCAGATCTTACTTCCTCCTCTGTTATTGTGACAGCATAAAAATGTGCACATTGCTTTTCAACCTGTAAGAACCATAGCATATATGAGACTTATATGGAGATAGACACTCATTACACACATAAATGAGATCATAGCCAGGTATCGGCTAAAAGAACTCACCTTTTTAGACACAGCTTGTCCAAGTACAAGAGGATCAACTGAAACTCTGCCATTTAGAGCCTCCTCCAAAATAGTTGCAGATACAGATGTTTTTATAGGCACACCAAGTTTGCTATTGCATTGGAAGTTTTATAAACACATACTCAGCATGCATTTAATAAAACTGAGTCCAACTATAAAAAGGGACTTAGGCAACGAAGATAGTTCCATGTCAAAAGAAACAAACCTAAACAAAGCTGCAAACACAGTATTCACAGCTCCTAAACTTGAGAGATCCAGCTCCAGCTCTTGGCTTTCTGCTTCAACAGCCTGAGAAAGAGAACTCTTTGTAATTAGCAAAGTCTGAAAATTGACGCTGGCTCAGCATTAGCTGCTGGATGAATTTTGAATCACATCACACATCAAGAACGTCCCTAGAGAATAGCAGTATTACTAGAGACGAGGATCCTATAAATTCTTGATTTCACCTCAACTAATAGCAATGATAACTACAATTACACAGAAGACAAAACAACTTAACCCCTGCCTCATGTAGAGGTCAGAGTAAATCTACAATACCAGAACACAAATGAATCTCACCTCAAAACCTGCAGTATCAAACTGGCGACGTTTCTCTGGATCAGATAAGATGTTGTAGGAAAACGTGACCTCCTTAAACATGTCAGCTGCAACCGGATCATTTGCAGTCTTATCAGGATGGTACCTGAAACACCAACGATTAGTTTGTGCAGAGATTGCAGGACGAGGACTAAATCTCTGTGCATAGCATATGAAATCTCCAAATAGAATTAGCCTAAACCAGACCATCACCTTCCCTAATGATAATCCGGATTAAGGCTTAGCTGACTAAAAAGTAGCCATTAGCTGATTCCCAGAGTTAACGGTAAATTCAATTCAATTCAATCTTCTGTAACCTAAATTGATTCAATTCAAGGTTCTTCTTCATAGCCTAACCCTAGATTATTAACACAGCTTTCCGAATTGCAAGTTTCAAAGCTCAAACTATAACGAAGACATTAGAAACCAATACGAACTTACTTGAGAGCCAATTTCCGGTAAGCGCTCTTAATTTCTTGATCCGTTGAGTTCCTTAAGACGCCAAGAACCTCGTAAGGGTCTCGACGGAGCTGCTTCTCAGCATCCTTCTTCTCCGACTTGGATCTATGAGCTGGCATTTCAAACCTCAACAAAAATCCTCACCAGAAACCGAAAGAATCAATCCCACTTCAACGAAAAGAATCTCAGCGAGGGAACAATCTTCTCGATTATTCCTTCATTTCTGCAATTCTTTCCACCGGAAAATTCAAGCTGGAACAACGCTAAATAACGGCGGAAGCGAGCCACCACGAGACTAATCCTCTCCGAGAGATAAGACTGAACTGTCAATGGAGAAATCGGAGGGGGAAATTTTAGGTGAGAGAAGTAGTTTGGGTTTCGTAGAGAGAAGACGAAATTTAAAACTGAGGATATTCCACAGTACAGTGCGCTGTTCGGCGCGTGATCTCGGCGCGTGGGGTATATTAGATTTCAGGTCCGCAGGTTGTTTCTTGTTTGGGCATTTTTTTTGGGGGCGCGTAGTGTTCACGCGGAGCAAGACAGTAGGTTTCCAGATATATTTTTGTTAGTTAATATTAAATTTTAAATATGTGTTGATTAATAATCCAACTCACATGAGTTATTTATGACCTTTTTTTAATCATTTCTTAAATGTCTGTTTCTGTTTTGGATTGGTTTAGTTACAACTTACAACATGATTTTCAACAATATCTAAAGAGTGGTTTAAGCTTAACCATAATAAAACAAAATTTTGTTAAATGCTTTTTAACCATAAGAAATTATATGTTGCTAATCTTTGATGATATAGAAAAATCCATTTATTAAATTTTTTTAATACGTTTCGGTATGCACTAAGCAACAGCTAAGATTTTACTTAAAAAGGGATGTGACCTATATTTGAAATGTTTAAGACCATAATTAACCTTGTATGGTAAAAATAATATAAAATAACCATATTTTGTAAAAATAAAACAATTAACATTATATAGTAAAAAATAAAATAAAATAATCTTATATGGTAAAAATAAAATATTAAAGGATTTATTATATAGGTAGGGTTGGATAATAACAGTGTTGTTGACTAACAATAGAAATTTTGATTTAGTGCTGATTTAGTTTGAGTATTATCGAACTTATATTAGCGGCTGGATAAAGGACTACTTCATATAATGTCAAATTGTTAAGTTTTTATTTTATTTTCTGTCCTATCCTCACAAAAAGGCTGTTATGCTGGCTTGCATCAGTGCACAATTTTTCAGGAATATTTTACCAAATTTTCATAAAAACGGTCCACACATGAGAATATTGCTTGAATATTAAAAAAAGAAATGAAAATTCAAAGACGAGGACACTTCAACACAATCAGAGACTCATCATCATGTTGGGTTCATTTTCTAATAAAATAGTGACCTTTCCAAATCTTTTGTTGGGCTTTATCGAGGATCGCTTTAAACTAAAGATTAGTTTGTAACGAAGGTTTTTATAAAGATCGAATAGTCTAGGAAATACATTACCGACTTTGATTATTTTAGATAGAAACATCGGAGATCGAGATATTTGCAGTTTTCAAAATACTACTTTCACTTCACGAGATCGAAACGTAATACATAATAATTAAAATTATCACCAGATTCCTACTACGAAAATGATTGGAAATGGACCACTGGTCTTACCGTCACGACAAAACGTCATATGCTTGGGATTGTTGACGTGTTGATGGGTTTGTATCATCGTACTAAAATCTACAGATTCTTTATGGGCCTACAACTGGAAGCCCAATGACAACCATAACGGCCCAAAATGTTAAAACATCCAAGGTATTAAAAGATTATTTGGATCCAAGAATGACATATGTGATTCAAACCACAAACATAGTCTAGTGTTTAAATATTGAACAAACAAAGAACAAGGAGGTGTAAAATTCATCCGCATATTGAGAAGAGGATAAAGATCTTACATAGAAAGGATTGTTTAGCAAAATACTCCAATTAGAAATTAGAGTGTATCAGAATCAAAATGTCCCACATTAAGATTTGGAAAAGTTGATGGATTAATATATAAATGTGTGGCAATCTACTAATCTGATATCAAAGCATATCCAATTTCACTACAAATGTCCAAGCTTGAGCGTGAGGGAAGTGTGATAGAATCAAATGTCCTACACCAAGATTTAAAAAGATTCGTGAACTAATATATGTGTGTGACAATCTACTATTATTGAATTAATTTGTAGGTGTGAATTATGCTCACATTCACTAATAGAATGTCCTTTGAATTTTTATTAGGAAAACTAATATCTTCCAACTTAGCCGTTAGTTTACTGACTTGAGCGGGATAGTCTATAAACATTGCACCGTCCTGGTAAATCCAAACCATTGGTCATTTCACGCATGCCATACTATTCATTCTCCAAAGATAAATTTTCTGATTCTCTCGAAAGATCTATTAAAGATCCGACCCGATATAAAACAAAACCGGAAATCTACATCGATGTTCACGTTTATATAATTTATATGCAGATTGAATTTAACAATGTTTATTATTGATATAGTGGACAAAGCTGTTCTTTCCCCATACTTCACGTGTATGATGCAATATACATTTCTATCATTCTATTATAATTAACATATAAATCCAGTCATAATGGAAGACAAAGGTACGTGATTCGTTATTGAAAAGTTCCACACTTCTTTTATCAATGTTTTTTTTGTCAATTGTCACACACAAATTTCAGATTTAGAACTTCTACCAAACACAAATCACAAAACCACCAGACCACATGGTTTTCGTGATCCACTTTCACGTTGTAGAAATAAGATTTCTAATTCTTTGTAATCATTTTACTTTAACAAACAAAAATTCAAAATATATTTTTTAAATAGTGTGTATAATACATAAGTTCGCGTGAAGCCGCGAAGGTCCTTTTTAATAACATAGCCAACGATCAAAGCTGAAAAATCTCATATATTTGGATTTGGAATATATATGAATGGTTCACGGAGGAGAACTAACATGTAAAAAATCATAGTATTAAAGTCATGTACTCCGATAAGACCGAGTGTGGTAGGTTTATGACTTAACCCTAGCTAGCTTCATTATAATATAACAGATTCATTAATATACAGAGTAAGCAAGAGACATTAATCAATGGTCACGACAAAAATTGTAAAAAAAGGTAGTTAAATAGATGAGACCCTTAAATTCCAAACTTTAACAGAAAGATCAAGACTCCCACTATAAACCATACAAGAATAACTGGTATCAGAATCAGAATCAGAAACTGAGACGGCCAAACACTTAACAGGTTTGGTATGACCTTCCAAAACCGCTAAACAAGAATAACCCTTGTTCTCCATTAATCCTCTCCGCCAAACTCTCAAACTCTTATCAGCTGATCCACTCAACACCAAATCAGACGCAACCGCTAAACACAGAATCGCCTTCGTATGTCCTCTTAAAGCTCCCACCACAGACATATGTAGTAATTCCTCTTCAACACCATCATCTTCTTTGTTTAATCTCTCCCACACAAGAATGGATTTATCACACGCTCCTGAGTAAAGAACCTTCCCGTCTTCACTAACAGCCAAAGCGTTCACTGCCGAGAGATGTTTCGTAAGAGTAGCGACCAGTGAGTGTCTCTTGTCCTTTTTGTTCCACACTTTGATCTTCTTATCTGCCGAACCAGTGTAGATAAAGCCGTCTCGAGACACCACGATTGCGTTAATAGCGTCATCGTGAGCCTTTTCGATGGACTCTAAGCATTTGAAATCGGTGGTTCTCCATATTTTAAAACTCCTGTCCCACGAAGCAGAGTAAAGCAGAGAGCCGTCATGTGACAAGGCCAGAGATGACACGGCGTCTACGTGGTGAACCCACGTGCACTTCTTGTGCCGTCGGACTTCAACGTAGCTTTTACGACTGAAGAGAGTCGTGAAACGGTCGTTCATCGTCGGAAGAGTCGCTACGCACTTGTATTTTTGATCTCTGCGACTGCTCTCGTCGATGATCTTCCAGACACGAATCTTCTGATCCTGATGAGCACTTATTAGCTTGTCGCCGAGAATCACCAACGACTTAACTCCTCCGTTCCCAATAACAATTATGTTGCGGTCGTGATCGGCGCCGGTGGAATATTCTGGCGATAACGGCGGTTCTCGAGGCCATACACGTATCTCGCTGTTGGAAGAGCCGATGTAGAGTAATTTCTCGGACACGGCGAGAGAAGAGACGTATGAGGAGTGACCTTTGAGTGTTGCTAAGCACTGGTGATCGACGCTGGAGCTCTGCGGCGGAGAAGACAGCGACGGAACCAATGGGAGACTTGGCTGTGACAACAATGATGATGATGTGGAGGATTCTGATTGGTGATGAGTATATTTTGTTTGACATTCTGATTTGGTTTTATTGCAAGGCAGAGGACAAGAACATGGGAGCAAACTCATTGTTCTTGAGCGAGCTAGATAGGTCTTTATTTGTTTGTTTTGTTCTTGTCGGGAATGATCGTGCACATGCTTTGCTTTATACGATGAGACGACGTATCCCGAGGTAGGGAAGATTTGATTTAACTATAAACATTAATGGAGAAATTATACAGAAAGTTAAAAGATAATTAAAAGCAATTTTTTAGGGTAGTCTAGGCCTCTAGGGTGGGGGGACTAATCGACCCATGTGTCATTAATGTGATCGCGTGATGATGTGTTTATATTAAATTAACATATCTTTGTGTTCCTAACTTACCTTTTTGTAATTATTGTATTTTCCTTATAATCTGTCTTGACATAATAGTAGTATGAAATTATTTTCCTTGAAATTAAGAGATCAAACTCGATGCTTCCAAAGTTGTGATAAATTCCTTCACCACGGTCAAATTGTCATCATTATTTCCCTTTTCAATGGTTCCCATTAAATAGTGATTACCATTTTAAGTTAATTGGTGACACAAAAAAAAAGTATTATATGCATAAAAATAGAAAGTATATGCAGCAATCTAAGAAAGAGATATACTATATATTAAAAAAAAATCGTGTCAAAAGCTGTAAATTAATTAAATAATACAAAACAATCATATAAGAGATTAATTATCTACACTATATACAAAAACAATCCAATGGTCAACAGAAGTAGACTAGTCAAAACCGATCTAGAGCCGCCGATTCTACTAGCAGCACCGGAAGCGCCAGTGTCACGTTCTTGAGTCGACGGTGGAGTCCTAGAGCCATTGAAGTTAGGATTCGGACCATACAAATACTGGACTCCTTCCACGTCATCGCTCGTCAAATCAACCTTACGCCTCCCCGTCGTGATGGTTGGATACATGATCGAACCTTCGACCGAGGAATGGCCTAACCCTAGAAGATGTCCGATCTCATGAACAGCCACCGATTCCAGATCAATCGCCTGAGTCACAGAGAGAAAACCATCGCCACCGTTGGAGACGATCCAGTCCTCGTCTCTATCGAGGTGGAAGTGTCCGTTCGGCGGCGAGAACGCGTGGGCCAGCGTTCCCATTAAGCCATCGAACGGTTCTCCGTCGCCGTGATCGCCGGAGTAGAATCCGATGCTGATGTCAGAGGTGGAGAACGTCTCCACGCGCGTAAATGTTAGCGGAATCACCTCCGCCCAACGAATGAACGCGCGTTCGAACACGCTCTTGACCTCTTCAGTCAACGCGTTTCGTGGGTCGAACGCATAGGTTAGATTGCGACGATGGTTAGGCCACCGTGGCTCTCCGGGGAATAGAGAGTAGCGTTTGACGGCGTGGAAACGTGAGCCCCGTCCGGCGAAAGAAACCTCGTATGCTCTTCGACCGCTATGCATAGTTGAAGTGCCGTTGACTACGTCAGGGTTGCCGCAACGTGGGATCACAACGTGTTTAAGAGTGAGCTCATCGAGTTCTCCGGTGACGTTTAGCCGGAAATTCCTCTGGTACATTTCCACGGCGTTCTTGAGGATATCGTCGAAGTCGTCAGTGAAGTTTCCGGAGAAAGTTTCGGGAATGTAGCCAAAATGTTGGAAGTATTGTTTAAGCTTGTAGAGACCATCGTATTTCTCGCCGGCATGACATCCGGTGAAATTCAAGAATGAGTTCCACTGGTTTGCGGCGTTACGGAGGAGCTCCGGTGGAATGGCTGTAGAGTTGGGATAAAAACCGGCGGAGATTGGAGTAGGAACGAGGTACAACAAGAAAACTCCGAAAACGCAAAACCTCATCATGGTCATGGTTTTGAGGTTTTCGGATTATTGCCACTAGAAAAAAAGGATACAAAATCTTTATCAAAAAATAAATAAATGCAGAAGTAATATTGGGATTTACGAGAGAATTAGAGAGAGAGGACGTAGATAAAGCTAAAACAAATAGAATCGTCGAAGCTTGTTTGTAATTTTAAGAAGAGGTTTGCGTTGGAGAAATTAGCTGAGCTCATTTCTGCGTTAGCCATCGTTTGAATTTTATTTGTTGAAAAGGTGAATTATTCAAATGGAAACTTCCTCCGTCATCAACATGTTCAACGATCTCGCAAGGAAAAAGACTAAAGAAGCTTCTGTCAATAAATGGTGTCGTTTGTGTAGATAACTAAATTAATTGGTGTATAGATTAGACTCCGGTTTTGTCTAGGGGTGACTAGGAATTTCGATTGACCGATGGTAGAGGACCGGTTAAATTAGTTCGAAAAAGAAACATGCTAATAAAAAATAGTTGAAGGCGGCAGAATCAACTAAATGGGTTGGTTGAAAGTTTGAATTAGTCTTCTTTTTTTTTCTGAGGTATCTGTTATTGGTATAAAAATCAACGTACAATCTCCACCTTACAAAGTTACACGAGTAATGGACATGAGTCACATGACTTGTTTGATAGGCTATCTAATTATTTCCTAGTGGGTCCAGCATGCATGTCTCCATCGGTAAGATATTGTGATATCATCAATCATCATACATGCATATAAATTTGGGCCAAATGTTTGAAGCCCATCCAAACAAAACAGCGTTAGGATACTGGATACATATCTAAACCGGAAAATTTGGGTTTTTTCAGGTTAGATCCATTCGGGCTAAAAATTGTTTTCAGATTTAGCTCGACCCGTTTGCGTTGACATTAGAACCTTGTAAATGAATTAGCTTTGCTTGATAAAATCTAAACTATGGGATTTTGACCGTGTTTAGTGCTCATGTATTTTGCCATGTTTTGATATTTCTGACCGTGTCTATCATTTCTGACTAATTTACGTTTTTGTGTGTGCGCACAAAGTTTTTTTTTTTCAACAGACGGTTAGCTTTTGACTCGCGAATCATGTCGCTTACAAAAAATTGAATAAAGCTGTAATTTTCAAGAAGTTTGCACAGACTATAACCGTTGTGGAGGCCTTCGATCGTAGAGGCTGAACCAGAATTCCAAATTCCAAAGGAAGAGCATTCCAGTCATGAGGCATAAGGAAGAGTTTAGGGTTGCTTTAATAAATTTAGAGCGTATGACAAACACGATGAAAAAGAGAACTTTGGGTTGATTGTATCTTTGGAACACGATATTAGAAATGAGTTTTTTGGAAGCCATTACTAGAGAATAATGAAAATTTCGGACGCAACATTATGATGGGTTCACTTGTATAACATGTGATGTTTTAAGCAATCCGATTACGATATTGGCGTGATATAACCTCATAAATAATGTGTATCTATATATGGTTGGACCTTGACTAATTACTCTACCGGAGAACTATCCTCAAATAATTGAGCTCAAGACAAGAGAATCACTCTTCCGCAACAACAAAGAATGCGTCCTTCTAATGATAAATTAATGCAATGCAACCCATTTGACGGTGTAAACTAAAAAAAAAAAAACGGAGACCACAAAAGCCCAAAAATACAGTTAAGTCAACAATGTGATTTGATTTTATATATAAAAAAAATATTTTTAGAACTTAATAAGTTAAATTGTCAGTCCAGTTATATCGCTAAGATGAATTATGTTATAATTTCTTTTTGTGTATAACAATACTATATATTCATTTACAAAATATTTACATAAAAGGCAAGTTTACTGATGGACAAAAACAAAAACAAAATAAAAGAACAACGTAGGCCACTTTCATTAGCCTAGAGACCTTAAAACTCTAAACACTTTGTCCAGGGACTTAGTTTTTCTTATACTATCAAGGAATTGTAATATGTCTTCTTTATTTTTTGGGTAGAAATTGTAATATATATGTCTTATTAAGATAGTATAGTATCCTTTGTAGTCGTTTATTGTGAAGCCTTTTTGGGACCAATATTATTACTATTCTTATAAATGGAAAAATAAAGAAAAATACAATGTTGGCCCACATAAACAACGCAATGCAATTGCAAACCCATTTGACCGAGTAAACGTTAATCAGACACATCAATCTGAGAGTGAGAGACCAAACACAATATAATCGTTCATAGCTTCAACTCTTCTATCTCCTCTGTGCTATATAAACGCTTGAACCAAATGGATCATCATTCACTATTAAGATGGCGGCGTCTATAGTTTCTTCCATCATTTTCTTTCTTCTTTTTATCATCGAACTCACTTTTTATAGAAGGAAGCGTTTCTGCTGCCCAAATGGAACACCGCAAACTCGGTGAGTCTTCTACACATGTATAGATTAGTTTTAACTCACTTACTTTCATTTTATTTGATTAGTTACAGTAGTTCAATATAGCTTACACAGACAAATTATCATTGAGAGTACTAAAGGTTTGGCTTTATCAAAAAAAAAAAAAGAAGTACTCAGAGGTTGACACTATATTTATATGCCATGTGTATATGTGCAGGTGGAGCAAAAGAGACAATGAATATGAAGAGGAACTTGGACGAAAGTGGAGGCCACGACTCCAGCAAAAGACAATTTTCTGGGAGCCGATCGAAGCACGATGGGATAAAAACCGCCTAAAAAGAGCCTTCCCAAACCCATGTCGTCTGCACAAGCTCTGTATACAACTCTTGTTTAGGTAAGGTCTCAGATTATGGTCGTCTAGGGAATTATAATCTAACAGGTACTATAATTAGGATCGTCTAATTGGGCGTGCATATTTGCAGCATATTTTAAATTTAAGTTTATTGAGATTTTTTTTAAAATTTGTATATAAAATGTTCAAAATCGGCGGGTGGAAATTTTGTAAATATGGTGATTCATTATCACGCATTTATTTTATTAATTATTTTAGATTTTATGTGTAAAAATAGCTTGTTATTTTATCTGATCAAACAATACTTTAAATAATATTACATTCTTTGTAAATCAAACGCAATAATGTATCATTTTATTTACGAAATGGCACGGTGTTTTTTGTTTTTGTTTTTTTTGCCAGTTTTTCCTATTTTTATGGTTATCTATCAAAGAAGCCCTATAAAATATGAGTTTTATTTATAATTTGCGCAGGAAAAGTTCCTGTAGAACGGACACCATGCACCATGTACCAGCGATGTAAGAATGGTTCCTAATCTTAAGGCACACACGGGACTGGTCACTGATCTGGTTATAAATTTGAATGCATATATATAGATGTTGTATGTCGTAATTGGTTTATAACTTTGTGATCATTGATCGTTTGCAAGTGTTCGTGATTTATAGAATAAGAAATTAGATCCTTGTATTTCCTATCACATCCCTCTTAATTATTCATCACATCCGTTGTAATCTTTTATCTTTTATTTTGAGATCCCACTATATTCACCAAAAGACTTAATAATACGCTTAAAACCATCGGTCAGGCTTTACACACTAACATGAAATTAAAGACCAAAGCTAGAAAAAACCTGACTGATGGGTTTTACACACTAATCAGAATTCTACCTTGCAGTGGAGTGAGTTTTCTTGAAATCCAATTTCTGATGCAGCGTAAGAAAAGGAATACGTGGTTTTAGCTTCAATAGAAGAAACGAAACGATGCTCAAGGTTTAAAACTGAATATTCTGGTTTCAATTGATGAATTCAATAAAAGCTGCTAACTTACAAACAAAGCAAACCTTTAAGTAAGAAACTAAAATCCTTAAGAAAGTAGCAAAATCGTACGCTACAAGAAAAAGGAAAAGAAAAAAAAAAAATAATAACACCAAATCCCAAAAATACAAAACACCCAAACGAAAATGATAAGATCATTTTCAATTGGGCCATCCACTGGGCCATCCTTATTGGTTTTGTAATTCTGTTTTAGGGATTCCGAATCATTTCCGATCCGTCCATGAAACCACATCGTTTCATTAGAGAGTGAACTGATCAACTTGATGTATAAATGTATGAATATTAGTAATACAAGAAATAAAAAATAATAATAACGATTCTAACTTATACATTGGAAACACGAAAGTTGGCCAACATAAATAATGCTGCTCATCAGACGGAGTAAATGGAAGACTAGAAGAGACCACTAGCCGATGGCCCACACAAACTAAGTCTTCTCTCTCCTCTACACTATAGATGCGTCAAAATTTAGTCACACACATCATTATTACAAGTCCATTGTCTCTTCCATCATTTTCTTTCTTTTGCATCTCATATTTTCGATCCTTATAGATGACATAGTCGTTGCCCTCGACTCAGTTAGTCTTCTACATATTCGTTGACTCATTTACTATTATACTTTACTTTATTAGTTCAATATATAATTTAAAAAGAGAAAAAAAAATGAGAAAACTCGAAATATGCCATAAATTGGGAAGGACTTTTAGAATAAACCATAATGTACAGTTAAATCCAACAGTGCTGAGATTATGTGCGTGAATGGACAAATTTGCCTTCGAACTAAACAGACCTTGTCTTCTTCAGCGCGTGTGGAGAGGTGACAGAAATGTGACGTATGCAAAAATGGGGGGAAAGTTTGAATTAACAAATGCATTAGGCGGAATTTTTACACGGTTAAACACGACAATCCATGGTTAATTTGTGGACACCAATTAACACAACACTTTTCGTTTAAAGATATAAGAGAGATATGGATATTATATTGTTGGCTTCAAAGGTGTAAGGAAGTACTGTTACAGAGAAGGGTGAGAGATGATGGCACTGTAGACTCAAAAGTTCGCCGAGAAACAGAGTAGATACATTGATCTGCGAAGGTAAATGATTAGGTGTACAAATTACTGCCTAAAGTTTTTCGATTTGGTACAGCGCATAGTTGATTTAATGTTTATAGTTGGGGTTGGTGAGCTTAGTTGAAATAAGGGTATTTATTAGGGATTTAAATGAAAAGAATAGTCAGATCTGTGAATTAATTGCTATAAAAAATTGTTTAAAAAACTCGCACCAAGTGTCATAACGTCTTTTATCCGACGTAGATCAACTAACAGAGGTAGATCTGTGTATTAATAAGTATATATGGTTTTGTTTTGGTTGCAGGTCATGGAGAAAGCCGTTGTTGTATTAGTTGGAGAGTGGGAGTGTTCAGCAACTGGATGCTGGGATTTCGTATTGCAGAAGAAATGCATGGCGCAGTGCGTATTGGTGGAGGACCAAATAACTTTCAAGGAACTGAAATGTTTAATCGAGAGGGAGTTTGCAGGTGAGATGCCAGGAGTTATAGGAAGAATGACTTGCATGTTACTAAGCCAAATGTCAGTATTTTCTAGTGACATAACACCACCTGTGTCAATAACAAGTAACGCTGGAGTGAATACCTTCATGAAACTCAGACAAGGTACCAAAGGGATTAATATGTTTGTGACATTTGAAGCACCGAATGGTTGTCACATACAAGGTACAAGGTGAAGACACGAGTGAAGGAAGAGCAGAGGATGACATAATAAGATTTGATGATCGAACCCCTGAATTTGCAAATCAACATTTCGAAGAGCAGAATAATGGCACAAAAGATAGAAGGGATGAGCTCGGGGAAGCTGTTCAACCAGCTGTGAATGGGCAATCTGATTCAACAAGAGTGATTCACTTAAACCAGCTTGAAGATGATCAGATGTTGGCAGAATCTTAGTGGACATAGAAGGAGAAAAAAGAGATTTCAGTAAACAAGGAGACAATAGAGGTCAATAAGAAAAAAAAACAAATAGACAAACACATGAGAGTGATTAAAAATATGTAAGATCGCAGAAAAAGACAACTTAACAGATGGACAAAACATATGAGAGTGATGGACCACATGTGAAATATATGGACTTTGCAGAAACAAGACTACTTAACAGATGGATAAAACATATGAGAGTGATGGACCACATGTGAAATATATGGACTGACACACCTGTAGAAGAAGGCCGGGAATTCTGAGAATCAGATTCAGTTAAAAAAAGAAGGAGTAAATGTTAAAGTTAATAGGTAGTACAAAGAAGTGTATATGTAAGATTATGGAAAAGGAAAAACTAATACCACCGCCAGCTGAGAGAGAAACCGAAGCTTGAGTACCAACTACAAAAGAGTAGATACAACACAAGAAACAAAAAAATAACCAGAAAGATGGTACAGTGAAGCATAAATGTACCAAAAAAAGAAGGTAAAGATAAGGCATTGAAAAAAAACCGAGAATATGGATAAGTTAACCAGGAAAAATAGAATGCACAGACAAACAAATGAGAAAAAAAGAACACCAAACACATGCTTGTTAATACAAACAGAAAGTGAGGAGAAGAATAATTATAGCAACAACCACATAACTTGAAAAACTCAATAAGAAAATGTGGACCAACACGTAACGAATATGATGAATGGGCTTGGAAAAATAACTATAGAAACCAAAGAGAACAGTAATCAAGTATATGGTATATGATTTTCTTATTTAAAAGGAGCCAAAGGACACCAAGTACATACATCTTAATACAAACGGATAAAAAAAAGAAGCATAAATATAGCAACAACATCATAACTAACAAAAACAAAATAAGAAATTGAGGACCACTGTGTACCGTATACAACGAATGTGCTTATGGACAGAAGAATGTACAAAAACGAAAGGGAAATAACTATAGCAACCAAAGGAGGAATGAATTTCAATTATTTAGTACACAAAACAAGTATATAGGGGAAATAGAGACAAGGTCAATGAACAAAAACTAAAGGAAAATAACTATTTAGTACACAAAACAAGTATATGGGGGAAATAGAGAGAAGGTCAATGTACAAAAATTAAAGAAAAATAACTATAGCAATCAAAAGAGAATGACTTTCAATTATTTAGTACACAAAACAAGTGTATGGGGGAAATAGGTCAATACCTTGAGACTTATTAGACTCCCGATTTCCAGCGCGGATATCTACAAAATATATTCAATATCAAAGAATCGAATAAGATAGATTGCAATTACGGTCCGACATTGAAAAATTAGGTTTTCTTAGAAAAACCTCAGGACTTACGTCTCCCCGGTATCACCCTCTTCAAATTACGAAACACCGCCCTTTTACACTGGAGCTTCGGAATTTGCAGCCGTACAACACTACAAGAAAATAACTAGATTGCAAGATATAAAATTTATTGCAAAAGGTTAATATTTGTTGCAAACAATATAATTGCAAGGAAATCTTGACAAATTTTATATTGTTGCTGAATGAGCGTTGCAAAATCGTATTTGTTGCATAGATGTTGCAATATTTGTAATAAAATAGTTACTCGCTATATTTGTCGTATTAATGCGACAATCTTTTTTATCACAAATTTGTTGTATATTTGTAACACATATTTGCAACTCTATACTGTCCTAAATCATTGCTACATAAAAACTTCTAGAAAATATTATTGCAAATTTGTGCTACGAGTTTTGTAAGATATAATATTTGTTGCAGAGATTTTGAGACGATGAACCATTTTTTTTTTGCAATATGGCTACAATTTGATTGTACAATGATCGTAAAGAGATTTGCGACATATATTTTTCTCATGCTAATTTTGATATATTTTTATATAACATATAAGATAAATTTTATTAATTATTAAAATTTGAATTTGATGATTAAACAAATATTAAAATAAAATAGGAAATATATAAATAACTAAATATTGCATAATCCAAACGTCATAAATATCAAAATATTTACAAACATCTAACAATAAATAAAGTGAAAGCTAATAGATTTTCTTGTCTCTCTCCAAGAACGTCCATAGCCTCTCCCATTTTTCAATCTACAAAATATCAATTTAAGAAAATTATAATAATTGTTAGAAACAAAAATGAATTAAAAAATAATGTTGCTTACACAATTTGCACTCAGTGTAAGCATCATTGAAGCACATAATCCCTTTCACCCAACACTTCCACTGTTAAATACTATAGGATTCATGTAAAAATATATTTTAAAGAAACAAAGTTAAACAATATAACTAAAAACCATAAAAAATAAAACACTCAAAAACAATAACGAATTATCTGTGTTATATATTTTTTGGTGGTTAATAAAAGTAAAACCCAAAAACAGTTCAAAAACAAAAAGACAAACCAGAGAAGCTCTATCTTTACAGAATACTTATTGATACCTCCGAACTTTGAAAACATACACTTTAAGACTGTTTCTTAATTACTTTTGGAGAGCTCTTTACAAAATTGAAGTATTTATAAATATGACTGTAAATATAATAATATATAAAGATGGGAAAATCTAATTCTGGTATAGATGTATATCTAATCATGATATTCACATTCCTAAATATTTGGGTGAGAGTTGTGAGATAATATCTAGAGATTTTTATTAAAAAAATATTTTAAAAAAATAAAGTAATCATAAAATATTATCTGGAAATCTTAATTAAAAATATATATTATTTAGAGAACATAGAGGAAAAGAACAAAAAAATAAAGGTGGAAACATGTATCATAATATACATCTAAGAAAAATTACCCACGTAGTCACGTAGACATGGTGTTTAGTATATGTCGATATACAGTAGCACACACCTGGTTTGATTTTCATAATTTTCTGGATAGTAATATACAATAGGTGTTTTTTTGTTTATATAATTAAGTGTTGCAAAAATGTTACTAAAAATCTTGAAAATATAGTTGCAAAGGTGTTATAAATTTATTGCAAAACAGTCATAATTTACTATCGTGGAATATTTCTTGCAAATTTTGTAAGATATTTTCATATGTTGTAGGAAAGTGACAAAATTGTAACGAAAGTTTGCAGCATAATTTTTTGTCGTGATTTTGCAATAAATTTGTAATTAAATTGTAACATATATTCATCATTGCAAAAAATTTGCAAAATGTGTTGAAAAATTGTAATCGAAATAAACATTGCATTATTATGTTGCAATATCAGATTTTTCTTGTAGTGCAATCCTTCGAGTGGTCTTTGTCGGGGAGTAGCCGATATCACATTCTCTCCCACGCTTCTTATTTGTAGATGCTACAGGCGGAGCTGGGAAATAAAAAAAATTCTGGTCTCAGTAGTTACAGAAAAGAGACAAAGTAATTCCCGAAACCAACTTCCGAGTAACTGGAATTCGGATACCTCTATTGGCCGATTTCTTCACTGGCTTCATGACAGAAGACTTAGCCGTACAATTTTTAACTCGTCGACCATCCTCCACAGCTTCACCTTCGTCGTCGGCTTTCCTCTTGCTCCTCGTCCTGACCATCGCTCAATTGGGAAAAATTCTGGCCTCGAGATACGAAAAGTACACAGTGATGCTTCAGTTCACCACTGTTGTTACAAGTAAAGTAGAATTTCAAAATTTAAGAAAAACTGACGTAATGAGAGCGCGTGAAATATTATGTGCGTGAGAAGAGGTGGAGGATAAATCAGTCTTTTAACCGGCCAATTTATGGCTTTTTCTGAGTGGCGTGGAGAATATGGCTTATTTCGAATGTCACATGAGATTTGGTCCCTTTTTTGTAAATAACTAAAAAAAAATTGAAGGATACGCTTTATTTGTCTCATGTGTAGTATTGCGCAGCTGGTGCAGAATAAATGATGACTATGAAGAGGAACTTTAAAGGAAATGGCAATGCAAACTCCAAAATCTGTTTTAATTAGAGAGAGCAAGTTGATTTAAGGCGGATAGGAAAACAATAAAAATCGGTGTAATACGGTAATCGAGCCACGTAAAGACTAGCTACTGTTACAAATTCCTAATTAATGTTGTATGTTGTGGTTTTGGGCTATATATTAGATCGTAAAAAAAAGGTATAATTAAGTAGACTTTGGCTTTGTTTTTTTTTTAAATTTAGGCTTACGTGACACTAGTATAGACCAATGTTCTAAAAATCGTTAGGCGCTAGTCGGACGGCAAAGGTGGGCTTAGCACCTAACCAATAAATCGGAGATTAAACGGAGATTAATCGGGGATTAGTTTTAGAGTTT
The DNA here is from genome assembly GCA_028015245.1 of Cardamine occulta. Lineage (NCBI taxonomy): Eukaryota > Viridiplantae > Streptophyta > Magnoliopsida > Brassicales > Brassicaceae > Cardamine > Cardamine occulta. Next base: position 19,059,118 of record CM051364.1, on the reverse strand, counting down.
TAAGACTATTTTAATGTTTTTAAAATATATTAATCTATTATAATTAAATTTTTCTATAATATTGTTTTTAAAATTGCATTAAAGACATAAAAATATATTTTTTAAAAACAAATTATGATTTTTATTAAAATTTTGAACATAAGTTATTGTAAAATATCATAAAATCTCAATCTAAATGTCTAAATAATAAAAAAAAAAATTATCTGGCGGCGAAAATGGGCCTAGCGATTAGGCGCTAGTCAGGCGGCGAGAGTGGCTTAGAGACTAAACGGGGAATAATCGGAGCTACGCAGGAATTTTTAGAACAAAGGTATAGACCAATAAGTCAGTTTTAGTATGTTATTATACTAACCCATGAAAAAGAAAAGAAAAAAAAAAGCTTGTCCTCCTTCAATGATCGATGCAGTGAAACCGCTAACGAGAAAACCTAGACGGAAATTAAAAGTAATTAAAATAATCCAACTCAATGTTGTTATTGCTATTCTTATAAAATGGATAGAAATAAAGAAACATACAATGTTGGCCGACATAAACAACGCAATGCAATTGCAAACCCATTTAACCGAGTAAACGTTAATTAGTCACGTCAAGCGGAGACCAAACACACTATAATCGTCCATAGCTTCAACTTTCCTCTCTCCTCCGTGCTATATAAATGCTTGAAACATAATCAAATTAAAGGAACATTATTCATTATTAAGATGGCGGCGTCTATAGTTTCTTCGATCATTTTCTTTCTTATTTTTATCATACTCTCACTTTTCGTAGATGTAAGTGTTTTTGCTGCCCAAATGGAACACCGCAAACTCGGTGAGTCTTCTATTTTATTTATTGGTTAGTTTAATATAGCTTAGAAATAAATTATCATTGAAAGTACAAATTAAAGGCTTTGAAGCTATATATATATGTCATGTGTAATGTTCAGGTGGAGTAAAAGAGACAATGACCATGAGGAGGAACACCAATTTTGGGTGTTCATGGGTGTCATTTCTACACCAATTTTGTCTTCTTCCTCCATCCTTCCTACCTTTTTGTAATAACTAGCTCAACATACTATTGAAAACAAAAAATCTATTTGGGGTCTCCAACATCTCACTGTTGCAAACCGGTCTTGATGTTCATGAACGAAACTACAACGGGGTGGTGTGAGTTTTCTTGAAATCCGTTTAGTTAGTCATAGGTGCGTTCATTTACTTGATATTCATTTAATTATTTATAGAGTTCACAGTAAACTTGAGAACACGTTAAACCAAAAGATGTTGAGTTATGGAAGTTGCGCGCCTGACAGCCTAATGAAGATGTTTGGCTAAGGCTACAGAATCTATCCCACGAATAACAAATAACAAATCCCTTTGGAGTGGTTTGGGAACAGTTGATAAAATAGTGCAATGCCACCCCTCTTGACCGAGTAAACAAAAACATGGCCACCGGAGACCACTATAAACCCAAAATCCAACTGATTAAGTTGGTCTTATATATAGTTTCAAACTCTACCTCTCTTTTGTTTCAGGGATTCCGATCCCATCTATGAAACGACATCGTTCTATTAGAGAGTTAACTCATCAACTTTATTGTATACATGTATGGATATTAGAAATACAAGGGATAAAAAAGATTATGATTTATACATCCAAAATACGAAAGTTGTACCCAAAAAAAAAACAAAAAAAGAAAGAAAGAAAGGAAAATTGGCCAACATAATTAAAAAAAAGAACAATAATTACGCAACCCGTTAGACGGAGTAAAGGGAAGACTAGAAGAGACCACGATCCCACGACCCACACTAACTAAGTCGTCTCTACCTTCAAGTCTTTCTCCTCTACTTCTACTCTATCTAGATGCGTCAAATTTTAGTCACACTCATCATTATTACAAGTCAATTGTATCTTTTCCATCATTTTCTTTCTTCTGATACTCATATTTTCGATCCTTATTATAGATGACATAGTCGTTGCCCTTGACTCAGTGAGTCTTCTACTTATTCGTTGACTCATTTAATATTTGACATTACTAGTTCAATATATAATTTAGAGAGAATTTTTTCCAATAAAAGGATCGACGCTCTATATGTCATGTGTAATATTGCCCAGCTGGTGCAGAAGAAATGATGACTATGAAGAGAAATTTGAAAGGAAATAGTAACGGAAACTCCAAAATAGGATCTAGAAGGAGCATGTCAACTCAAGACGGAGAGAAAAACAAAGTTCCAAACTTTTGACTCTAAATTTTATCCAGTGTCCGGGTGACCGGGTCTATCCGACGATAATAGCATGTTTAAGACGTAAATGATTTTTTGTAAGTGGAGTTAAATTAGTGATTTTAAAGATTAATTTTAAAGTCTCAATACCATTAGACCACAATCCATTTGGTACTTTTTTTTTTGATTTAACGTTAATGTCTTATCGACACTATGTATAAACCAGTAAATCAATTGAGTATAATTATTATACTAACCCATGAAAAGGCAAAAAAAATAAAAATTCCCCTCCTTCAATAATGCAGTGAAACCGCTCATGAGAAAAAAAAACTAGATGGAAAATAATAATAGTTATTAAATAGTGCAACTCAACCCACTAACTAAAACATGGCGAGCAAAGACTTTTCGAGGAGGACGACCAAAACTGTGTCAACGAAAAGTCGTCGATAGCTTACTCTTTCTCTTATCTCTCCACTATTTTCTTCTTCTATGGCTTATTCTCGCTACAAGAAAACACTGATTTAGCAACTGCAGAAACAGTCGCATAGTAATCGCTAAAAAGTTGGTTACTACTACAAAGCGACTAATTATTATAGTCGGTAATAATTAGTCGCTAATATGTTTAGTCGTTCATTAGTCGCCAAATGATGATTATTTGGTAGTCATGTAAACGTCGTTGCGTAGTCGCTAAATTTAGTGACTACTTTGCAACTGATTTGGCGACTAATTAGCGACTATTGGCCGCTGAATATATAGTCGCGTAGCAATAGTCACTAAATAGTTGCTAATAAGTGTGACTATTTAGCGACTATTCCATGTCTCATTAACGACAATTTAGTGATTATTTGAAATATGGAGATATGAACATGTTAAGATGTTGCGACTATTGGGCGATTACTATGTGACTGTTTGGCGACTAATTTGCTACTATTTAGTGACTATGTTTGAAGTGAAAACAAGAATATGGTATAGTACTAAATCAACTCGTTTTATTCAAGAAAATGATGAATTTAAATCAAATAATTTTTGATTTTCACACGAAAATTTAAATAACATTTAACTAAATATTCATGAGTTTTGTTACAAATGCTAAGTCCAACACCAACAAGTTCCTAGAGAGAGAAAAGTAACATAGATTTTTTTTAAAAAAGAAGATAAGTAACCTAAGAAGCAGCTGGAGGTGGAGTTCCTTGTGGTGCCGCTGATTGAGTTGCCACGAAGTTTGGCGACTAATTTGCTACTATTTAGTGACTATGTTTGAAGTGAAAACAAGAATATGGTATAGTACTAAATCAACTCGTTTTATTCAAGAAAATGATGAATTTAAATCAAATAATTTTTGATTTTCACACGAAAATTTAAATAACATTTAACTAAATATTCATGAGTTTTGTTACAAATGCTAAGTCCAACACCAACAAGTTCCTAGAGAGAGAAAAGTAACATAGATTTTTTTTAAAAAAGAAGATAAGTAACCTAAGAAGCAGCTGGAGGTGGAGTTCCTTGTGGTGCCGCTGATTGAGTTGCCACGAAGTTGAGGTATTGCGGATCAGTTTGTCGGAGATATTTTTCCACCATCGACAAGTTCTCGATCTTGTCCTTTTGCTCAGCCACAGCTCGGGAGTGCTCAGCCGCAGCTCGGGAGTGCTCAGCCGCAGCTCGAGAGTGCTCTGCTTCAAGGCGTTCATTATAAGCTGCCTGCTCTTCGATTTTACGTTGAGCTTCCTTTAGTTGCTCTTGGAGTGCCACAAACGATGAAGTGTCTCCCGGTTGCTTGCGCTTGCCATTGAGAAGAGTGTCCTTGAGGCTTCCAACTCCATAAGGATTTCCTCGTGAATCCTTCTCAGTCGACTAAAAAGTAAGAGAAAAACAATAAGTACAGAGAATGAGACTGGTTCTAATTGTAAATCCAATAACCCAAAAACTATTTAGCAAATCCAATAATCCAAAATCAATCTATATATGAATCCAATAATTCAAAAGCTGCTTAGCAAATCCAATCATCCATATCAAAGCAATATGCATAAGAGAAGTACAAGAAACAATAAGAGCAAACATATCATTAATACCTCATCAATCAATCTGAACATCAAATCCAAGGAAATAAATGTGGAATGTGTAAAATGTGACTTGACCTGAAGAAAGATGGCTGTATAGTCATCTACTGTGAGGTCGTGAGCTCGTGAAGCACAGTCTAAAAGAGTAGATGCCTCTGCCTCAAGCTCAGCTAACTTCTCTTGGATGTTCTTCGCATAAGTTTGAGTGATTTTCTCTGCCTTTAGATCAACATACGTACCATCTGGCCTTGTATGTGTCTTGATGAAAACCTCTCCAAGATTTACTGGTCTTCCTATTTCCTCTTCCTGCAATGTTATAATATAAACAATGTTAAACTTGCAAAGATGTTAGACAAAGAAATAACAAAAATATAGAATTTACTAACCAAGTCTTGTTGGATTTAGTTGTACGACTTCGGCCCAGATAAGTGGACGTGAGGACCAAGACCATCACGTTCAGACATACGAGCATCAGAATAGATTTGACTCCTTTTCTTTGCTTCTTCAGTATCCCAGTATGCGCACATCGTTTCCCAGATAGTTTTGTTGATCCAATTAGGTCGCTTTCGAGTACCCCTCACGCCACTAACCATGTCTTTCATCCGGCGTTGACAGATCCTCTCAAAATGCTCTTGAACTGTCCCTGTTATTAAGGGATCCCAGGTGTGGGTTTTCTACAAAACAAAGAGAATACAATGATATTAGTATAAACAATACATGTAAATCTATATGTGAAGTCAATAGGACAGAAAAAATGTACTGCAAACTCAAGGAAATAACTTTCTTGTCTCTCTCGAGGCACATCAAACCAAGTATAGTAGGGACCATCAAATTTGTTTGTAAACACTTTAGTAATAGCCCGAACTAGTTTTGATCCTTTGTCCCGAGTAAACCTGCAAACACAATGAAGCAAGCAGCATTAATAAGACAAGGCCTAGTGTATATGCTACACTAAGATAATAGAAAGTGTGTATGAGTGGCAACAAAAAACAGAGAGCAAAGGAGAGAAACAAACATAAAAACGCTGAATGAAACTGAAATCTAATATTTTTTGGCATTAGCTAAAGAAGTGTAATAAGAAAATGATTTCAATCATACTATAGGCTCTGATGTATATGCTATTGATATCTCATTGGGATAAATAAAAAAATAAAAATAAAATTTGGCTTCTAATGATTCGATGCATCCTATTTGCAACAAATTTTGTTTGATATTTCGTGAAAAGAAAAGACAAAAAACATTTTTCTGTTTATAATATACTTGCCAGATATTCAAAATTTTAAGTTTGATGGATGTCATCGTGCCACACACCTGATTTTGCCTTGTAACTTAATGAATTGTGCTAGACAAATTCAAGCTTGCATATTGCGACAAAAAAAAATTGAATTGAAAAATTTACAACTAACAAAGAATGTAAAAAACATGATACCAAAGCATTTTACTTATATACTCTTTTAGAACTATGATAAATATATACACATATACAATCGGAGTCTATGCTATCATGTTACATAATTGCAAATACACATACGATTAAGTGTGTCATCATATAAAGTGGTGGTGTTCTACCTAAGCTAAGCACTTGTGTTAATTATTTCTATTTTCTGTTTAACTGCAATTATATGTGCCAAAATCAAATTAATTAGAGGTATAGTCAACTTATTACGAGAAAAGTTACACTAATCCAAAATACAATGATTAAGTAGGGACTCAGTGGAATCACTTCCTGTCTTCCTCTACTTTGATTATCTCGGAAATGTTCTTTATATTCAAACTTTTAAGATATATAGTCAACAAGCAATTTTAGATTAGTGCCTAACACAGTTTACTGTACATTTATAAATCAATAACCATATATCAGATACATTACCAATTAATTATATATGCTTATCTAATACTAAAGAACCAAACCAAAGCATCAATTTTTTACAGTGGAAAATCGCAAGAAGAAGACAAAGCAGAAGCAATGAGATTAGAAAACATACCAAGTAGAGTTATTAGAAAACATTCAGGATTTTCATCGGAAGACGATAAATTACACCGGAATTCATCTTTTGGTTCTGCATCTTCGACATCGTAATCAAGGTTTATTGGGTTTACTCCCTGTACAAAATTGTCGACTACAAGATCTTCAATTGTAGTCATCAATACAACATCATCATTTTCTGTTTGCAGAAGAGTTGGTTCTCTATTTTCATATTCTCCTAAAATGTTTCCCCTTGGATTCACTTTTAGAACATTGAGCCACGAGTGCTTTGGTTTCTTTGTGTATGAGTATGGAATATAACAAACTTGATCCGCTTGAGAGGCTGTTTGCAATATATAACAACATGTATATTAATTGAAGTTATACACATGTTTATATATATATATATAATATTGAAATTCGTACCTAGAATAAATGGTTCGTATTTATTGTATTTTCTCGATGAAAGAATGTCTACAACGCCACCATTACTCCTTCGAGTGCCTCTACCGATAACAGGGTCATACCATTTACACTTAAAAAGTGTGATTCTCAAATTGACCATCCCCTCATACTCGAGTTCTATGATATCTGTTAAGGTCCTATAGAAATCCGCTTCATCAGATGCATCCGTGTAATTTTGACTTTTAACACATACTCCATAGTTATATGTCTTTCGTTCCGCGCCATGATTCTGTGTATGAAACAAATAACCTCTTGTAAAATACATTGGCCAGGTCTTAACCTTATTCAAAGGTCCATGCACTATCTCTTGAACCCAAGTAGGAAATGGATTTGTGGCGTTCCAGTACGTAACCTGCATATATATAAACAATATCATTAAATATATATATAAATATGTATAGATATATTGCTATGAATATTATTTAGACATACATATTCTTTCACCCATAAATGATATTCGTCAGCTCTTTTCACGGAGAGTTCTTTTTCGGTAAGTCATGCATATTTTATAGAAATAAAATCCTCGAACATACTATAGAAGACCAACACAAATATATGAGAAATCATAGTGGATTAAAACCTGATCAATGAGTGAAAAGTAAGCAATATCAACTTATATACCTTTCAATTGGCTTAAAATAGTCACAGTTTCGTAAAACATATGCATGTGTGCATTGATAGTCTTTCTCTGAAAGCCATATTTCATTCATCTCTCCACTTGGATGGCCGATGTGAGTAAATATATAAGGTACTCCGGGGACATGATATATGGGAGCTTCACCTTCATCGAATCTTGTTAACCTGACCAATCAAAAGTAATTTACATTAAAATAGATAACATGTGTCTATCTTACTTTGATTAATTTAGCATTTACCTTGATTTCATTTTTGTATTTGTGGAAAAGTAGTGCTCTGAGAAATAAGCAATCTCGTCATTGATATATGATCCTGCCGCATATCTTTTATTATTTGCTTTTCCTTTCAACTTTTTGAAAAACCTTTCAAAAGGATACATCCACCTATATTGGACAGGGCCTCATAATTCAGCTTCATAGGGGAGACGTATAGGCAGGTGCTCTATCACATCGAAAAATGATGGTGGGAAGATCTTCTCCAAATTGCATAGGATTAAAACTATATTCTGTTTTAGAATTTAAACGCGAATTTTATGCAAAGTTCTCAAACATAAGTCTCGAAAAAATGCTCCAACCCCTACAAGATATTCAAATTAATTAAACTCCATTAGGTTACTATAATTATATTTACTATAATCGAAAAAGCAATGAGTAATTAGTACCTAATAACGCAAGGTGGACGTTTCGGTCTAGGAGTTCAGCAAGGATAAATAGAAGTAGCTGCTCCATAAAAACATGACAGTCATGACTCTTCATGCCTGAAAAATTTCCATTCTCCATATCAACACAACCAGCTAAGTCTGAAGAATAACCATCTGGGAATTTAACCGCATGTTTCACACATTCCAGTAAACTTGTTCTTGCTTTTTCTGTCAATATGAAGTCTGGGAAAGGAGCTTTACCCTCACTATCAATATGTAAGTGTGGCCATGAACATAATTGTTCTATATCCAATCTTGACATGATTTTGTCTTTTGGTATACCCTTCACGCGACAAAGAGTATTCATGATGTTGTCAAAAAATTCTTCTCTATATGCATCACATCAAGATTATGTCGGAGATTGAGGTCTTTCCAGTATGGCAGCTCCCAGAATATGTTTTCCTTGTGCCAGTTATGTTGCTTCCCATAGCCAGGTTTCTTCTTGTCGTGACCGTTTCCACCAACGTCTTTTGTTTTTGGTGGATTAACACCATTCAACCACTCGCAATAAACTTGCTCACCTGTCAAAGACTCAGGTGGATACTCTCTCGAAGCATATTTTTCCTTCAAAAAGTCTTTTTTATTCCTCCTAAGTGGATGACCATAAGGAAGAAATCTTCGGTGACAATCAAACTAACACGTCTTCCTTCCATTGGGTAGATAAAAAGTCTTTGTATCTTCCATGCAAACTGGACAAGATAATTTACCATGGGTTGTCCATCCTGATAACATGCTATACGCCGGAAAGTCGCTTATCGTCCACATCAACACTGCTTTTAGATTAAAATTTTGATTCAAGGACACATCGTATGCATCGACTCCAGTAGACCACAACTCTTTTAACTCCTCAATAAGAGGTTGGAGGAAGATATCAAGACTAGCTCGCAGATGATTTGGCCCAGAATTGAGAATTGTAAAAAATAAGTACTCTGTATTCATGCACATATGAGGGGGTAAATTATATGGAGTCAAGATCACAGGCCAAAGCGAATGATTATTAGACATGCCAAATGGTGAACCCATCGGTACATAATCCAAGATAAACATTACGGGGCTCTTCGGCAAAATGGGGATTTAAATCTTGAAAATATCTCCACTCCGCTGCATCAGAAGGATGACACATTTCTCCCTCTTTTGATTGGTGCTCGGCATGCCATCTCATTGCCGCTGCAGTCTTCTCGCTCTGATACATTCTCTTCAATCTATCACCAATAGGTAGATATCACATACGACTATATGGTACTTTTGTTCTACGCGGGTCGTCCTTAGGCTTCCATCTTTTTGCACCACAAAACAGACATTTATCTTCCTTTTCATCATCTTTCCAAAAAATTATACAATTGTTAATACAAACATCAATTGTATGATATGGAAGGCCTAAATTGCGCATCAATTTTTCTGTCTCGTAATGTGAACCGGTCGCCTGGTTTCCCTCTGGTAAATACTCAGACAAGATTTCGCAAAATGAATCCACTAACTTTTCACTTATATTATTATCTACCTTATTTTGCATGACTCGAGCAGCTAAGGATAACTGCGACTAACCTTCTCGACAACCATCGTATAATGGATTTTTTGCACCTTCTAATAAGTTGTAGAATTTCTTTGAATGTTTAAGAACCGGTTCTTCTACATTCTGATAACTATCATCCTGATGATAGTTATCATCAAAACTCATGTTATAACAAAATGCATCATTCACCATATCCACATATCTATCTTCTACTACATAACCCACTTCTTCATTCCCACTTATATACGTCTTATCAACATAACTTGTTCCTAAATCCATATTGATTTCTTCTCCATGCTTATACCAAACATAATAATCCGACATAAATACTCTATTATAAAGATGATTCTAAATTCTTCTCCCCGGGATAAACTTATCATTCTTGCAAACACTACAAGGGCAGAAAAACTTACCGCCATTACTCTGTGCTAGAGGCTGGCTATTTGCAAAAGTCATGAATTGATCCACCCCCATTCTGAACTCTGCCGAGAAATTTCCCGTCTCATCATCGATCCTCTTATACATCCACTCCCGAAAATTAGTATAATTGTGATTTCCTGATATTATAAAACTAAAATTTTCGTGAAGAACTTTGATTTGGTGTTTCTATGAATGAGGGGACGAAATGGGTGAATTTTGATTATATATACATTTTTGGCGATTAAATAGCGACTATTATGTGACTAACAAGCGACAATTCTTTGTAGTCGCATAAAACCGGTACACCAACGTAACAACGTATAACACATGTTTTTTCCCACCGGTATATAACGACTAATAGGCGACTACTATGCAACTCAATAGCGACTACCCGATGTAATCGCATAAAACCGGTACAAATACCCAACAACGTATAACACGTGCATTTACCTTCCAGTATATTACGACTTATCGGCGACTATTATGCCACTCCGTCGGCGAATCGCATAATAGTCACCAAATTAGTGACTAAATACTGACAAATATTTCCCGTCTGCAGTATAGTCATAAATTAGTCGCTAAATTACGACTAATTTACCAATTAACTTCAATAGTCGCTATATAGCGACTGCTTGACGACTAAATATTATTAGTCGCAAAATAATCATGAGTAGTGGCTATACAGTCACCATATTTGGCGACTAAATAATTAGTCGCTACATGTAGTCGGTAAAACGCTGTTTTCTTGTAGTGTCTACCATATCGTAACCTCTTTCTTAGCTCCACCTCTCTATTCTATATAAACGCATAAACTTAAGTCACACTGATAAGTAGAGAGGATAATTAAGATGACATCATCTTTAGTCACTTACACGCTTCTCTTTCTCCTTCTTCTTCTAGTGTTTTCGTAAATGGATGAAGCCTTTGGTGCTGAACTCCGCAAACTTGGTAAGTCTTTTCTATCTTTAAATATTCGTATAAGTCATGACTATTTTACTTTGTTAGTTAGGTGTATAGTTTTTTTTTGTTAAAGGGTTTAGTTAGGTGTATAGTTTAGGGTTTTTAATCTTGATTTTGGTTCGTGTTTTCGAATTTCCATAGGTTTCAGTTCATATACAATTTTAATCAGATTATCTTATTTCTTTCCTTTCATTACGAATTGAATATTTTGTATTTCCATGTGAAAAGGAAAAGAAGAAAACAATTTTAGTTGTAATTTAAATCATCATTGAACAGACAAATCATCATTAAAATTACCAAACCTTGACACTGTAATATAAAGCTGGTGCAGAAGAGACAGACCATCCTGATCAAGTGACGGTAGAAAGGATTCCGCAGATTCCATTTATGCGGCGGATTTTGCAGGATTTGCGTTGCGCACTCGACCCCCATTGTGTTCCTTCGTGCCGAATCTACACCCGATGTAAGAAGCGCCCGCCCCCAAGCTCTTCCAAAGGCAAACATGGACTTGGTCAATAATCTCACTGTGGCTTTGAATGCGTCTGTATGCCAAATAAAGTATAAGTGTCAATCAAATAAAAATAGTACTTGTAACATAGTTGAATAAAATTGTGGTATTGTAGTGGTAGAATAAGGATGTAAAATGTCTTAAGGAATATAATATTCCTTTTAATATACTCTAAGCTAAGGACTATAAATTCCAAGGTTTAGTGAAGTGTTGAGAACCAAGTCAAGTGCGTAAATTAAGAGTGTGGGTTCTTTTGAGTCTTGTAATCCTTCAAGTGTTCTTACAAATAAAAGGGTATGTATATATGTCTTTTACTTTGTGGTTTGGTTTGTGACTGATTTATGTGGTTCTTCATCCATATGCAGGTGTTTGTCATAGTTTACATTTGTATCTAAATCAAATAAATATGATATTTTTGGTGAACATTCTATAACGACATATTCTTGGAACAATAAGTAGAGTGTTTTAACATTGTATCCAATGACCATGCATGGCTATCAGTTTTACCTGTCATACACCCATCAGTTTGATGCGTCATACACCCATCGATCACGTTCTTTATAAAGACTTTTTTTTTTGTTTGATAAAAAGTTGATAGAGACTTGAAATAGACATATTCGAACAAGAAAGGAATCAAATTGTGGTGGCTGTAGATACTTTGTCAAAATATCTGCAAGCTCTGATTAGGTTCATGTTAATTTCTTTGAACCTATGTAAAGACTTGATAATACATTTTTTTTTTATTGTGGGTAATACACTACAAGAAATCAGCCGGAATCAGACGGAAAATTCCGTCGGAAATCCGTCGGAAACCGGCAATTCCGTCGGAAATCCGTCGGTTTTAGCCGTCTGAACTATGTCGTCGGAAATTTGAAATCCGTCGGAAATCCGTCGAAATTTCAGACGGATTTCCGACGAAATCTAGTTTCTGGAAATCCGTCGCTAATCCGTCGGATAGCGGTCGGAATATATTACGTCGGAAATCCATCGGAACATTTCCGACGGATTTCCGAGGGAATATGTCCCGACAGATTTCCGACGGAATTCCGATGTTTCTGAAACGAAAGAGACCGACAGATTCCCGACGTAGTACCATCGGAACATTTCCGACGGATTTCCGAGGGAATATGTCCCGACAGATTTCCGACGGAATTCCGATGTTTCTGAAACGAAAGAGACCGACAGATTCCCGACGTAGTACCATCGGATATATACCGACGGATAAAAAATCCGACGGATTTCCGACGGACTACAAATTTTTTTTTTTTTATATAATAATTTGAAAATCAATTAATTTGAAGAAAAATAAATTTTTAAAAAAGAAATGAAAAATAAAATATAATAGTATTGAAAATTAAAATAAAATATTATTTTAATTTTTTAATTATTCAAAAAGAAATAAAAAACATAAAATTGTTTATAACAAAAGAAAATGAAACTAAACGCCCGGTGAACGTGGTGGATATTGCGAAAAGAAATCGTTCATCCGTTGGATCATCGCTTGTTGATCAGCTTCATATTTCGCCTCGCGCTTGTCCTGCCTCTTTAAGGCGTTGCATATCCGCCTTCAGCACCTCCGTTTCCGCCTCTTTGGCTGCGAGCCGCGCTTGAAAATTGGCGGTAGGATCCAAAAAGCGTGAAGTAGCCGAGTAAGATGATGAATCGTCGGGAAGACCAAAGACCCGACCTTTGGTCTTCAGAGTACACTGCAGAAATGAAAAGTTAAATAAATATTTGAAAGCTAAAAAAATTGATTAAAATTTTAAAATTTACTTACCTCGTAGACGAATTCGTTGATCTTCTCGATCGGGACTTCGGTGAGAGGCGGGGTTCCTTCAATGATTGGTTGACTAAGAAGATACTCAGCACCCATCGTCCTGACATTGCCAACGATCTCCCGAGCTACACCATCTTGGATTTCATTGGTGGTCTTGTTGGTGTGAGCAACTTCGATCAATTTGAGGGCGAGGATGGGACACCATCTTGCGAAACTACAAAATTAACAAATATAGTAAATATTTTGAATATAAAATTAAAAAAACAACATAGTGATTAAACCAAAAACTTACAAGTTGTTTCGCCTTTGTGACCAAACTGGTTGCTCCTAGATTGTCGTCGCCTTACCCTTTCCTTTGCGATCGCTGTTCGGCATGCAGAGTGGGTTGTGGAGCTAGCCTTCAGTAGCGTCTTCACTCCAAGACGCTTATCAACCCGTTCCATAGGGCGGGTTCATAACCAACTCCCTTGGAACAAGATTCCTCGACCACAACGCCTTCCACTCGTTCATCTTCCGTGAATACATGATTGCCGCTTTTTTGGAAGTCCCTTCTAACCAAAGCGGTAATGTGACTATCCCAAGTAAATTCTTGCTGAAAAAATGGAAATGAAATTAAAATAAACTAATAAACTAATAAAATTCAAAGTAAACAATAAAGAAAATGAAAAATTTACATAAATTGCGAAACCACATTTCCTGCTCTTCTAACGGCATTTGGTTGTACGTCGGATACGGATGCTTAAATCCATTAAGCATCCGGTTGATAGACTTGGAAATCCCATTTCCGAATCTTTAAACCTTCAAAACAAAATGTTTTGTAGAGTTTAAATAGTTTATTAAAAATATTTAATAAAATTTAATAGTTTAAAATTTGAAAATGAGACTTACCATGTGTCTGTCCCAACACAATCCGGATGAAGACGAGTGAATCTCTCGTCCGGGGTAAAGCAACGAAGTCCTCGACGCTCATTGCAGACGGTGCTTGTAGGGGGTGGTGTCGATGCAGCAGGGATGGTACAGGAGATGCGGTCTCCGGAATATGGGTAGACGCCGGAGACTGACTCCTAGTAACTCCCCACGCCTACGGAACCTCGACGTACTTGGTTTCAGAACCCTCGTAATATAATCCGTAATCCCTTATAAATTTTTAAAGAAATGATTATAAATTTATACAAATGATTTTAAAAATGTAAAAATGATTAAAAACTTTTAAAATGATTATAAATTCCTAAAATAATTAATAATTTCAAAAATGATTAATAATACAAATGATTATAAATTTATAAAAAACTATTTATAAATTTATAGAAAATTAATAATAAATTTTAACAAAATTTATTTTTAATTTATATAAAATTATTTATAAATTTATAGAAAATTAATAATAAATTCTCCAATATAAATTAATAATGGAAAGTAAATTTAAATAAATATTGATTATTTAATAATAAAAACATTATAAACAACTATAAATATTTAAAACTGAATATAAATTACTAAAAAAATATATATAATTTTTTCTTAACAAATATATAATTTATTCTAATCTAAACAAATTCTCTAAAATAAAAAATTCTCCAAAATAACAAAACAAATTCTCAAAATTAAAAAATTAAATCTAACCACCAAAATCTTGAATCAAACACTAAAAAACCTAAATCTAACATCTAATAACATAAATCTAACATCCTAAAACCTAAATCTTACATCCAACAACCTAAATCTAACATAAATCTTAAAACCTTAGAAATCTCTAATTTTTATAGTTTTGAAACTTACAAATTAGATGGAATTGATGGAGGATTGTTAGACATGTTGATGCTTGATGATTGATGTCGAAATCAGAGCTTCAATCGGACGGAAATCGGAAGTCAAATCGGAACTTTTGAGGTTTTTTTTTCGTTTTAGTTACAGATGCGGGAGGAAGAAGACGAAGTTTATATGAACAAATTCGACGGATTTCGATGGAAAATCCGTCGGAAACGCTTAATATTAAATGACACGCGGTCTCGGGAAGATTCCGCCTTAAATTTCAGCGTATCCGTCGAGAATCCGTCGGACATTTCCGACGGATTTCGGCGGATACGCCGAAAATTAATTTTCCCGGAAATGAAAATTTCATTTGCGGCCTTAAAATTTCGCGTATCCGTCGGAAATCCGTCGGATACGCGAAATTTAGACGTGTAACGGATCAATACAAATGGAGCGTGAAGGAGACGTGTAACCACGAATCCGTCGGGAATCCGTCGGAAATTTCCGACGGATTTCCGACGGATTTCCAACGGGTTTGAGGTTTCGTGGTCGTTTACAATCCGTTTCCTTTGAAAAATGTTTGTAGTAGGATTTGTTACTCATTGTAATGATAAAATATAAACAAATACATTGTTACAAATGAATTATACGAAATCCAAAGAAATTTAGTTGTTATGGTTAGAAACCATCGTTATAAGATATGTATCATGTAGTAACATGTAGACATGATAGTTGAGATTTTTTTTATTTTGATATATATGATATGTAACAAGGTATATGTTAGTATTTTATCATTGAAAAGAGTAACAAACCCTACTACAAATATATTTCAAGAGAAACGGATTGTAAACGACCACGAAACCACAAAACCGTTGGAAATCCGTCGGAAATCCGTCGGAAATTTCCGACGGATTTCCGACGGATTCGTGGTTACACGTGTCTCAGTTTAAGGATTGACTGACATTGGCCGATTTCTTTTCCTTTGTTATCCGTCGGAAATCCGTCGGAAATTTCCGACGGATTTCCGACGGATATAGAAATTTTTTTGGTTTTTTTGTTTAATTTAGGATGTTTTTAATTATTTTGGTTTGTTTATGATTTTTACTGTTTTTATTTATTAATGTAAGTTATGGTTTTAATTATTAT
Source organism: Cardamine occulta (assembly GCA_028015245.1). Classification (NCBI taxonomy): domain Eukaryota; kingdom Viridiplantae; phylum Streptophyta; class Magnoliopsida; order Brassicales; family Brassicaceae; genus Cardamine; species Cardamine occulta. Next base: position 19,043,021 of record CM051364.1, on the reverse strand, counting down.
AAACTGTAATATTTAAATTACATATTAAAATACAAAATTCAAATAAAAACAAAAGTTTGCGGTTAAAATACTAATCTGAATCAGGATAATGATCCTACGAAGGAATATCATCTTCGGCCTCATCAAATTCTCCAAGTTCTTCCTCAGATTCTGAATGAACTCTATCATCACCAATTTCCGTCAAATCAACCACAAGGAATGTATCAAAAGAATGCTCGACATGATCCATTGGAACACTTCTAGTTGGTTGTAAAGCATCGTGCTCAGAAACTCCATAAATTTTGCCTCTTGGATTAATTGGAGTCATTGTAATCCAAGGATCTGAACGCCGTGTTACCCTAGGATAACGAATATAGCATACCTAAAAAAAACAAATGTAAGTTATGAAGTCAAATAAAAGATAAATAGAATCCCAAAACTTTAATAAAATATTTATTAAAATATCCGAACCTGGTCTGCCTGTGATGCTAGGATGAATGGGTCATACGTACGAAGTCTTCTTCTAGAATTTACTGACGTGACGCCAAATTGGTTCACCTTAACCCCACGCCCAACTTCTGGATCATACCACTCACACATAAAAACAATGCACCTCATGTCCAACATCCCCGGTAGCGAACTAGCAATATTTCTTTCAGAATCCCGTAGTAGACAACATCACCAGATTGAGCCGAAATCCCATAATCTTCAGTTGGTCTTGACCTTCCTTCATCGTGAATCCTAAACGCAAATCCCTACTGCAATACCTAGGATATGAGGTCGCAATGTAGATTGGGCCAGTTATTAACTCTACTAACCATGTCGGAAAACTTGAGCCACCTCTAATTCCTTCATTAACCTAAGAAAATAATATCGACAAAATTAATATAAAACACTAACATAATAATTTCAGCATTTATATATTACTATTATAGCCTACTTACGTAAAATTGTAACCAAGTAATATAATCGTTCTCCTTATGGTTCAAGTTCTTCTTGTGTTTTTCGGAAAATGGCTACGTATTATTGCCATGTAAAGCCTGAAATCAAACAACATTATATAACCTTTGGTTCCTATTAGTTGGTTGTAAAAAATAATTTAGTATTTAAATAGATTTAGTTTTTACCTTCTTACTCCACCATCTCCTCACAATTTGTTACGATATACTTATGCAAGTGAGTCCACTGTTGTGAAAATTTGCGTTTCTTCCCTTTTCCACTTACTCGACCAACTTATGAAAACAAGTCGGGACCACCAATGGATACATGGCTTTCTCACCTCTATCATCGTGGCGAGCAGGGCGTTTACTCTTCGTCATGAACTTCCGATGGAAAGTAATATTCTGCAAAATGTGAGGTTTCTTCGTTGATGCTCGTGCGACAATTGACCCTCAACTCGACTTAAAATTTTAACCTTCTTCTTAAGATGGAACATGTACCGCTCAAAGGATACATCCAACGGAATTGAACAGGACCACCAAGTGCGGCTTCATGGGGGAGGTGGATCGGAAGATGTTCCATAACATCAAAAAGGACGGCGGAAATATCTTCTCAAGATTGCAAAGGATCAAGGGTATATTGGCTTCTAAATTGCGAATCCCCTCAAGTGTAAGTGTTCTCATGGATAAATCCCAAAGAAAGCACCAACTCCTGCAAATAAAAAACACAAATTTAAATATATATAAAATAAAAATATCAATAATTTTTAAAATACACATGAAAATAATTATACCGCAATTGCTTCATAAACATCTTTATGAAGGAGCTCCATAAGCGAATGGAAGAAGTCACTGCATCACAACATGACAATCATGACTCTTCATTCCGATAAACTTTCCTTCACCATAGTCGCGAATTACGCAGATTAGATACATATCCATCGATGAATTTGACATCGTCTTGAATCCAGTCAAAAAAATCTTTTTTCTTTTGTGCAACCAACCAATGCGAAGCAAAAGGATATTGACCAGAGCGAAGAATATCAAGACAATCACGATCGCAATTCGCTGCCAAGTCCATCCTGGACTTCAGATTGTCTTTTGTCTTCCCGGGACATTTAAAACCGTATTCATTATGTTATCAAAGAAGTTCTTTTCAACATGCATCACATCGAGGTTGTGCCTCAATAAATGGTCCTTCCAAAAGGCAATTCCCAAAAGATACTCTTCTTGTGCCAATTATGAACTTCCCGGCTCCATACAATTTCATGTCCATTACCTCCACATTCGAAGTCATCGAGCACCAAAATCTCTCAACTGCTCCAATAATATACAGCCGTCTTCCTCATCAATTGGAGCTTCAAACACTTGTTTATTTTTCAGAAATAAAGTTTTTAGACCGACGATACGGATGCTCCATCGGTAGAAACCTTCTATGGCAATCAAACCAACACGACTTTCTTCCGTTCCTCAATTGGAATGCATCTGTGTTGTCCGAGCAATATGGGCACGATAGTCTTCCATGAGTTGTCCATCCAGATAACATTCCATATGCTTTGGAAAATCGCTAATGGTCCACATAAGAACCGCCCGCATCCTAAAATTCTGGCGCGAAACATCAAACACTTCAAAGACCGTGACTCCATAGCATTTGTAACTCATAGATCAATGGCTGGAGGAATACATCTAGTGATCTCTTTGGATGCTCAGGGCGGGAACAAGAACAGAGAGAATTCAAAACTCTCGACGCATGCACATACCATTTGCCAAATTCCACGGCGTTACGGCTACGCGCCACAACGTATACTGCCTTCCATGCTTTCCAAATGGGTTTAAACCACCTGTACATAACCCCAGGTACACATTTCTTCTCTCATACGCAAAATCCGGATACATGGATTGAAAATGTTTCCACGCTTTAGCGTCCGACGGATGTGTAATCTCTCCATCTTGACGATGTTCGCATGCCATCTCATTTGCTCTGCCGTGCGCTCAGGTTGATATATCCTCTTCTTCCTCGAAGTCAGCGGTAAGTACCACATACGTTTAAATGGAATTGGAACTCTCCCACTAAGTATCTTGAAACCGTGGTTTTACGTACAAAATCGACAACTTCTCCTGTCTTCATCTTCTCTCAATATATCATACGGTTGTCGATGCACACATCAATTACTTGATCACGGCAAACCAAGACCACCTACAAGTTTCGTACCTCGTAGTATGATGCCGGTGCAAGATTATCTTCGAGCAAAAGATCTTTCACCATATCTGCAATCGCATCAACACATTCCTCTGCCAAATTGAAGTCCGTCTTAATGGTCATCATTCTACTAGCAGATGATAAAGGTGAATGACCATCTCTACACCCATCATATAATGGCTTGCTGCAGTCTAACATATCAAAAAATCTTCTAGCTTCTACATTTGGTTCTTCAACCCTATCCTCATCTATTATGGTCGAAGACAAATTCTCTCTAAACACATCATTCACCATCTCAACGGTACCAACACCAAAATCTACTTCGTTCTATGTTCTCCTAAGCTATCCGCAACATAGGGTTCATTGCTACTACTACCATATTCAAAATTTCTTTCTCCATGTAGATACCAAATCTTGTAACCCGGCATAAATCCATTGCTTATACAAGTGATGCCATACTAATTCTATCTTAACATTACGAGAATTGCGACAAATTGAACATGGACATTTCATCTTACCACTTGTTTTCACTCGTGGTTGATTTCAACAACGGCCATGAACTCGCATATACCTCGTGCATAACCATCGTTTAATAACCCGACTCGGATCAAACATTTCTTCATCCATCCACGATCTGAAATCTCTAGAAGATGACATCTCTCTACACGATTTTTAAAGAATTATTGGGTAGAATTTTGTTGTTGTGATTGAATGGAGAAGTATGGTAACATATATATAAAACGCTTTCCGTCGAAATCCGTCGAATTTAACGGCTATAATAACGGCTATAACAACGGCTATATTAACGTTCAAATTTTCCGACGGATATTAATCCGTCGGAATCCGTCGAAATTTCGCCGGTAAACCGACGGATTCTTGACAGGAACCGACGGATGGTAATCCGTCGGAAAATACCGGAATTCGGCGGATTTCGGCGGATATTAAAATTTTCAAATCCGTCAAAAATCCGTCGGAATTCCGTCGGTATTTTCCGACGGATATTAATTCCGTCGGAAATACCGTCGGAATTGCGGTTGATTTCTTGTAGTGATACATTCAACCAACAGGTTAGGTTTCTAAACACTAACATAGTACTATACACTAATAATTACATCTAACAAGGGTCTGCTATGAAAAAGGTAAGTAATAAACATATAATATTTATTCGCAGTTAAAAAATCCATTTAGATCATATAAACCTTTCATTAATTAAAGTATATATTCACTTTAAATCTATTTTAAATTAATTCTTTATATTTTAATTTTTTACTTGAAATATATCTTGTAATTTCATTTTTACTATTTTATTATGTTTAATGCACAGTTCAAATACATTTATATGAAAACAAATTATGTGTATGCATACATAATTTTATTATGTTTAATGCACAGTTCAAATATATTTATATGAAAACAAATTATGTGTATGCATACATAACTTGTATGAAAACAAATTACTACAAGATATATTTCAAGTAAAATTTCTTATATCGAATGTATAATAGTTTATATATTAAGAAACTATTATACATTCGATACAAGAAATTTTGCGGAGATAATAATGCAACCAATTGGAATAATAATAATAATAATGATGCAACCCATGTATATGTTTAAAGAAGTTTTTGATCTACAGTAAAACCTCTATAAATTAATAATATTGACATCAGGAGATTTTATTAATTTAGAAAAAATATTAATTTATCGATAAATTAATAATTATTCATTTATAGAGAGATTTACATAATTTTAAAATATAATTCATATTTAAAGTAAAAAATTGAAAATCATACTTTAATATTTTTAGCTGCAGTTACATGTTAGAAAATAATTATTGTATATGCAATTTTTAATAATTTTTTGATGTAATTTGAAAAGATAATACTATATGTTTTTTATGTAATATGACAAATTTATAGATAAGTTACACAAAAATATAAATTTATGAATAAACAAATAACACTAGTGTCATATTTTACTAAATTATCTTAGTTATATTTTATAGTTTTATATAATTATTAATTTATGATATTGATGAAACCATATAATTACATAGGATTTTCAAAAATATTATTATGTAATTATTTTATCGAATTATGTTAAATATTATATTAGTCCAACTCAGAACTGAAAAATTTATTAATTTAGAGATGTTATTAATTTATAAAATATTAATTTATAGAGGTTCTACTGTATATAGAACAAAAATACGAGAAATAGAAGAAAAAAGAAAATGATTAGATAAGACATTAATTAGACGACGACATCTTGATAATTATCATTGCGACTTCTGAAAATGACATCTTGATATCATTAAGACACTAATTACATTACGATGCATATACATAGAATAGAGTTGAAAAAAATTACTATCCGAAGACACAAACAAACTATGTCTGTTTCTGAAAATATCATCGATAATCAATACAAAAAGAAATTGGCCAATAGAAACGGAACTTTCTGCGAAAATAATAAGAATGGTGTCTTTTTCTCTAGAGACAATGCCAGCCTTGAGAAGAAGCCAAAAATATTGGGACTTTTCTATGGAATTTTCAACGTTTATATGGTTCACTCCCTCTTATTTATATGGCCGTGTGTTTGAGTCTTGGTCTTTTGTCTCTCTCTTAAAATTATTAAGGTATCTATCATTTTGAACGTCTGTCTATTCTTTTCCAATAATCTTTCTTACGGTCAATTTCTTTTTCTTTTGAAATTTATTTTAATTTGTAAAAGCTAGAATTTGTTTGATTTTTCTAATAGATTTCCTGTTTTTTTAACATTTATGTGATGTTATATAAAATTTTATTTTGTGATTTAGAAAAAAAAACCATGGAAAAGTAGTGAACAAGTACATAAATTAAGCTGCCCGGCGTAAGGAATGGAATGAAACCTGGCCCACTTGACCGAGTATATTGGATTTGGAACATGGTGTGCGACTTGGCGTAGACCACTAAACCTCGCTTTGTTCTCCTGTCTTATGTGTGGTGAACTATCTACCATATCTTTCAACTTTCTCTTATCTCTACCTCTCTACTCTATATATATAAACGTGAGTCACAGTGATTAAGTAGATTTACGAGAGAGTTGATTAGGTCAAATTCAACTATAATTATATCAGATTCAGACCCACACAAAGTAAATTAGGCCACATTTTTGATTAGTGATTAGTATTAACAGAGAGAATTCTTGAGATGGCATCTTCGACAGTCTCTTCCATGCTATTTTTTCTTCTCCTCGTGTTTTCGCTTCACATGGACGAAGCTCTTGGTGCTCATACTGAAATCCGCAAACTTAGTGAGTTTTTTTTTTTTGAATTGTTGACATGTATTGATATTTATATTGAATTACTAGTAAAATATATGTTGATAATCTTAAATGATTTGATCCAATTGCATGTTTCACATAGTTCCTTATTTTATATTTATTCTGAGAAAATCATATATTTCTACATCTCTTTTTTTTTTGATAAAAATTTCATATTCATTTTATTAGTCATTTATTTACCATATTAATAAAGAAAAATATATTAATAGAATATACATATATATGTATATATGTTATCCTTTATCAAAAAGATATATATATATATATATAATATGTTATTTCCCAAAAGAAAAAAAGTTATGTCGTTACTTACTATTGCGCTTCAATAATTAGTTCAATACATAGATAGATTATTTACTTACTATAATTTGAAGTGTGAATTGTATGGGTGATGCAGAAGAGACGATCAAAATGAGGAGCAATTTGGAAGGCAATGACTACCGAAGCTCTAAAATGTGGGTTCCAGGGAGCGTATCGACACATTGCCAGAGCAAAGCATATCACGAGATCGTGACCACTACTTATCTTCCTGATGAGTACTCCTCCCCCTGTATACGGTGCAACGCTAACTCCGTCTGTTATAGTTGCACCAAGATCAGAAGATGTGTATCGATCCATGGCTCACCTCAGGAGTGCGAGGTCACCGAGACGTGTTGCGTTATAAATAATACATAGATTTGTCGGATGCAAAATTAATACTCATATTTATTTATATGATATACTATCTGTTGAATTTGTATATCTTACCTTTGTTAGTTGGTGTTGATTGATTATGCCTATTTTGAACTTTGAAATTCAGTTTATATATCTCATATTTTCTCCATCTACTTCAATTATATATCTGTCTTCAGTTTCTAAAACGTTTCTCTGTTTTTATCATTGAACAAGTACCAAGACAGACCTTGTTTCTCTGCCCATCTCCACTTTAGGGATTTTTTAGATCTTGTTTCAATCCATCTTCTTTCAAGAGCATTTTTGCTCAAGGATTGAATTGAAGTTTTGATTCAAGAATGTGTGTGCTTCCATGTTTTTAACTTTTTTTTGGCATGGGACCATGAAAAGGGTTATGCTACTTTTTGATTTTTTTTATGAACCTTTATTCATTCAAAAGGGTTATGTTATGCTACTTCTGTAACCTTATCTTTCATTGTGAAATGAATATTTGCATTCTTATCAAACAAGAAAAGGTAATAAGACAGAGAGAACAAGAGAGAATGAAGCAAACCTCCTATTTACTGAAGATTTCATATGAATAATGCTTTTATACCCAAAAAAAGAAGGTATAATGTTATAACACTTTTTATTCATGTACATGTCCAATCTTGATTTGTAAAACGTTGTGCATAGCTAGTATATTTTTCTTCCCAAGTAACGAGCGGTGAGTCGATATATATATGTTGTTGTTCAGATATTGGAAACAGAATCCAAGCACAAGACGTAGAAACTTGTATAATATTCCAAAGAGCATGAAAAGCGTACAATCTCAGTTGTTCCTGTTAGCAAAAGATCGTATCTTTAAACAAATTTGACCAGTTGACTGAGTAAACTAATAAAATAGTGTGCGGAGACCACTAAACCCCAAAACCCACAAGTGACAAACTGAGTCATCCATAGTTTTATCTCTCTCTTTCCTGACACTACAAGAAAACAGCTGGGCTCAGACAGAAAAATTCGTCAAAATAAGCAAAATCCATCAGAAATCCGTCGGTTTTTATCGTATGAATTATGTCATCGGAATTGGAAACCGCGTCAGAAATCCGTCGAAAATACAGAAGGATTTCCGACGGAACCTAGTTTCTGGATATCCGTCGGAAATCTGTCGGTTTCCCGTCGGAATAGTTTCCGTTGGTTTCCCGTCGGAATAGTTTCCGTCGGTTTTCCGTCGGAATATTTCCAACGGATTCCTGACAGAATTCCGATGTTTTTGAACCGATGGTTACCGACAGATTACCGACGGAGTTCCGACAGATTACCGACGGAGTTCCGACGGATAAAAACCGACAGATTTTCACAGATCTAAAAACCGATGGATTACCGACAGCCAAGTTTTTTTTTAATATAATAATTTGAAAAATCAATAAATGTATTAATTTTAAGAAAATTAAATTAAAAAGAAATGAAAATTAAAATTGAATTGTATTGAAAATTAAAATTGAATATTATTGAAATTTTTTAATAATTCAAATAAAAAAACAGAAAAATTGTTTCTAATCCGAAAATAAAACTAAACGCCCAGTGGAGGTGGTACAGGTCGAAGTGGTGGATATTGCGAAAAGAATTCGTTCATCCGTCGGACCATCGCTTGTTGATCAGCTTCATATTTTGCCCTTTGCGCTTCTCCGGCCTCTTCAAGGCATTGCATCTTCGCCTTCATCTCCTCCATTTCAGCGTGACTCTGTGCGAGCTCCGCCCTAAGATCGGCGGTAGGATCTCCGAAATAGCGTGAAGTAGCCGAGTAAGATGATGAATCGTCCGGAAGACCAAAGACCCGACCTTTGATCTTCGGAGTACACTGCAGAAATGAAAAGTTGAATAAATATTTGAAATAAAATAAAAATTGATTAAAATTTTAAAATTTACTTACCTCGTAGACGAATACGTTGATCTTCTCGATCGGGACTTCGTTGAGAGGCGGGGTTCTTTCAATGATTGGTTGAGTAAGAAAAAACTCTTGACCCATCTTCCTGATGTTGCCAACGATCTCCCGAGCTACACCATCTTGAATTTCATTGGTGTTCTTGATGGTGTGTGCAACTTCGATCAATCTGAGGGCAGAAGGTTGGACACCATCTTTCCAAACTACAAAATTGACAAATATAGTAAATATTCTGAATATAAAATTGAAAAAACAACATATTGATTAAACCAAAAACTTACAAGTTGTTTCGCCTTGGTGACCAAACTGGTTGCTCCTAGATTGTGCGTTGCCTTACCCTTTCCTTTGCGATCGCTGTTCCGGCACGCAGAGTGGGTTGTGGAACTTGCTTTCGTAGCGTCTTCAATCCAGTACTCTATCAACCCGTTCTATAGGGCCGGGTTCATAACCAACTCTCTTGGCACAAGATTCCTCGACCACAACCCCTTCCACTCGTTCAGCTTCCGTGAATACATTATTACCGCTTTTTTGTGGAACTCCCTTCTAACCAAAGCGGTAATGTGACTCTCCCAAGTAAATTCTTGCTGAAAAAATGAAAATTAAATTAAAATAAACTAATAAACTATTTAAATTCAAAGTAAACAATAAAGAAAATGAAAAACTTACCGCAAATTGCTGAAACCACATTTCCTGCTCTTCGAAGGGCATTTGGGTGTACGTCGGATACAGATGTTGAAGCAATCCATTAAGCATCCGGTTGATAGACTTGGAAATCCCATTTCCCGAATCGTTAAACCTTCAAAACAAATTATTTTGTAGACTTTAAATAGTTTATAAAAAAATATTAAATAAAATTTAATATTTTTAAATAGAAAAAACAAACTTACCATGTGTCTGTCCCAACACAATCCGGATGAAGACGAGTGAATCTCTCTCGTCCAGGTAAAGCAACGAAGTCCTCGACGCTCATTTGCGATGGTGCAGTAAAGGGTGGTGTCGATGCAGCAGATGGTGGTGTCGATGCAGCAGCGGGTGGTACAGGTGATGCGGTGTCCGGAATATGGATAGCCACCATAGAAAGACTCCTCGCAACTCCTCTACTCCTACCGGAACCTCGACGTACTCGGCTCCAGAACCATCGTATAATCCGTAATCCCTTATAAATTTTTAAAACCAAATTACTTTTTTAAAATTACTTAAAATAAATATAAATATCTAAAATAGTTATAAATTTCTAAAAATAATTATAAATTAATAAAAAGCATTATCATTTCATTAAAAAAAATTTATAATTTATTCTAATTTAAAGAAATAATGTAAAGTTAAAAAAATATTTAACATAACAAATTCATAGTATCAAATTCTTAATCAAATTCAAATCCTATCCAAAATCAAATTCTTAATCAAAATCATATATAATTTTAAGATAATTAAAATCATATCCAAAATAAAATTCATATTATCCAAATCTTAAATCTAACCATAGAAATCCTAGAACTAACACTAGAAAACATAAATCTAACATCCAATAACATAAATCTAATATCCAAGAACCTAAATCTTACATCCAAGAACCTAAATCTAACATCAATCTTAAAACCTTAGAAATCTTTAAGTTTTAGAATTCTGGAAACTTACAAATTGGATGGAATTGATGGATTGTTAGACATCTTGATGATTGAGCCAAAAAAAGTTGTGAAATCGGAGGTTTTGTTGAAGGAGAAATCAGAGGTTTTTGTTTTTCTTTTGGTTTCGCGTAACTGATCCGCGAGGAAGAAGAAAATATTATTTATCAAAGAATTCCAACGGAAAATCAGTCGGAATCTAATCAAATTAAATGAAACGCGGTCTCGGGAAGATTCCCGCCTAAAATTTTGCTTATCCATCGGAAATCCGTCGGAGAGATGAAAATTAATTTACCGCGTAATATTTAATGTCTGTCTGAAATCCGTTAGAAATAACTGACAGATTTCTGAGAGATATGCGAGACATTCATGTCTCTTCATTGGTCAGTCAAACCTTGTGGCAGTACAAGTGTAACCACAATCCGTCGGAAATCCGTCGGTCATTGACGATTGATTTCAGATGGGTTTGTGGTTTCGTGGTCGTTTACAATCCGTTTCTCTTGAAATATGTTTGTAGTATAGTTTGTTACTCATTTCAATGATGAAATACTAACATATACCTTGTAACATATCATATATATCAAAATTAGAAAAATCCCGATTATCATGACTACATGTTAGACAATGATACATATCTTAAAACAATGATTTATAACTATAACAACTAAATTTTTCTAATTTCGTATATTTAATATGTAACAATGTATTTGTTTATATTTTATCATTGAAATGAGTAACAAAGCATACTACAAACATATTTCAAGAGAAACAGATCGTAAACGACAACGAAACCACAAACCCGTCGAAAATCCGTTGGAAATTTCCGACGGGTTTGTGGTTACACGTGTCTCGGTTTAAGGATTGACTGACATTGACTTGCCAAGTAAAAATGTTATTTCCGTCAGAATTCCATCAGAAATTTCCAATGGATTTCCAACGGATTGGAATGTAATTTGGTTTTGGATGTTTTGTGTATAATTTTTTATGGTTTTTTGGTTTTTTTTGGGTTTTTTTTTGGGTTTTTTTTTATTTTTTGGGTTTGTTTATGATTTTTAATGTTTTTATTTATTTATGGTTTTGTGGTTTTAATTTTTATTAAAAGTAATATTTAAAATACGAAATAAAAATACAAAATATAAATAAAAACAAATGTTCATAATGTACTACTCTGAATCAGATAATGATCATTCAGAAGGAATATCGTCTTCGGACTCATCAAATTCTCCAAATTCTTCCTCTGATTCTGAATGAACTCTATCATCACCAATTTCCGTTAAATCAACCACAAGAAATGTATCAAAAGAATGCTCAACATGATCCATTGGAATACTTCTAGTTGGTTGTAAAGCATCGTGCTCAGAAACTCCATAAATTTTTCCTCTTGGATTAATTGGAGTCACTGTAATTCAACGATCTGAACGCCGTGATACCCTAGGGTAACGAATATAGCATACCTAAAAACAACAAATATAATTTATGAAGTCAAATGAAATAAAAATTGAATCCAAAAACTGACGTAATATAAAATATTTATTAAAATATCCGAACCTGGTCTGCCTGTGATGCTAAGATGAATGGGTTATACGTACGAAGTCTTCTTCTAGAATTTACTGACGTGACGCCAAATTGGTTCACCTTAACCCCACGCCCAACTTCTGGATCATACCATTCACACATAAAAACAATGCACCTCATGTCCAACATCCCCGGGTAGCACACTTGCAATATTTCTTTGAGAATCCCGTAATAGACAACATCATCAGATTGAGCCGAAATACCATAATCTGCAGTTGGTCTTGACCTTCCTTCATCGTTAATCCTAAACGCAAATCTCCTACTGCAATACCTAGGGTATGAGGTCGCAATGGAGATTGGGCCAGTAACTAACTCCACTAACCATGTCGGAAAAACCGATCCACCTCTAATTCCCTCATTAACCTAAGAAAATAATTTCCACAAAATTAATATAAAACACTTACGTAATAATTGAAGTCAGTTATATATTAATCTTATAGCCTACTTACGTAAAATTGCAGCCAAGTAATATAATCATTCTCCTTATGCAGTTCAAGTTCTTCTTCAGTCTTTTCCAGAAAATGGCTACATATTATTGCCATGTAAATCCTGAAAGCAAACAACATTATATAACCTTTGAAAGCTAATACTTATGTATTAAATAATTTAGTATTTAAATAGATTAAGGTTTTTACCTTTCATACTCCGCCATCTCCTCATAATTTGTTAGGATATACATATGCAAGTGAGTCCACTCCTGTTGCGATAATTTGCGTTTCTTCCCTTTCCCACTGACTCGACCAACTTGCATTATTTTATGATTGAAATGAGTAACATATCATACTACAAACATATTTCAAGTTAAACGGATCGTAAAAGACCATGAAACCACAAAACCGTCGGAAATTCGTCAAAAATTTCTAACGGATTTCTGACGGTTTTGTGGTTTCACGTGTTTCCTTCTAAGATTTAATCTGACATATGACTAGACAAGCCAAACAAACAAAATCTATCAGAAATCCGTCAGAAATCTGTCAGAAATCCGTCAGAAAATTTCTGACTGATTTCCAACGGAATCGTTAATTTTCATGTTTATCAGAAATACGTTGCAAATCCGTCAGAATTTTCGGACGGATTTATATTATGTCGATTTTGCAGTTAATTTTTTGTAGTGAGATATGCCGATAATATTAAGATCTAATCCACTCATATTCATAAAGTCACTTTTAAATTTATATTTAATCTATTAGTTGAGAAAACATGAAAATGTTAATTTGATCCAATATTAAGTTTCTACATCTCTTACGAATAAAAGTAGTATATTTTATTGTCTAAGAAAAAAGTATATATATATTTATATATTGTTGAGATAATTAACATAAGTGTCCCTTTTGTTGTTTTTACTATGGGCTATGAGATAATTAACATACGTGCCCCTAATTGAGATAATTAACATACGTGCCCCCTTTAAATTAAAATACAAATTTATGGATTAAAAATGAATCTGTTTTAACCTTATTAAAATTGTGTTTGATTTTCGATTTTTTTTTCTAAAGCAAATGAACTTTTAAATTGAATCAGATCGGTGATAGAAAAAAATAATATGTTTTATATATTTTACTTATTAAAAATTTATATTTTTATTAGCTATATATCTATGTATTATATTATAGTTTTGTATAGATTAATAATAAGAACTCAAATTTTCTTAATATTGCTATCTTATTACATAACGTTTGAATTTTTAATAAAATCTGTATGTGCCAAAACTGTAATTAACATGGTGATACGTGTCAAATTGGTCGACTAGATTTTGCTATGTGTCAAATGTATAATTTTATTTATTCTCCTATTTCTGCTATTACTTGGTTTACAATTAATTATTCCTCATACTTTCAAACCATAACAAATTGATTCTCCTAATTCTAATTTAATAGAATTTACTTTTTCATTCTTATTATTTAGTTCTCGTATTTCTATTTATTCCTCATGTATTGGGGGAGTTGAAGTGCATGAGGTTAAAATGATAAAATCTATTTAAAAAAAAAGCTACCAATCAAAATCCAAAACATGTGTCTGAGTTACTAATCAAAATCCAAATATTCACATTAACAAAATTTTATAATTTCTTCTTTTTCTCTAGTAGAAATTATATATATATATATATATATTTATGTGTGTATATATATAGTCTACTAGAAATTTCATACTTTTTGTGAAAAAATTTCATACATTTCTTACATCCGCATCATTTGTTTTAATCTAGTTTTTTTTATATAAAAGATATTTGATTACAAATAGAGAAAATACCATTTTAAATTTGTAGGTAATCACATATCTATTTATTAGATTATAAATACTTAAGTTTTGTGTAGATTGAATGATGGCAATAAAATATTAATATTTGTTATATATATTAGTAAAAGTAATTCTATTTCAGATACAAAGACAACTAATTTAGCTTTTATATCTGCATACTACTCCCTCTGTTTCACTTTATTTGTAGTTTTAGGGTTTTTTTTTGTTACAAAATAAGTGTTGTTTTGGGTTTCCAATGCAAATTTTAAATAAAATTTATTTTGTTACCCCTATTATTTTAATATGATAACCAATGAAAAAACTTGTTTAGTGTATTAATGAAGGATAAAAAAAAAAATTTGAATGTTTTCTTAATTTGTGTGCTAAAACCTAAAACAACAAATAAAATCAAACAGAGGGAGTATTTTATTTTTAGTAACTTAAATAACAGCTTGGAGAGAACGTATTACTTAATCAATAAATGCTTGATGTATAACGTGTATCTTTTGCTGATAACGCAGAAGAGACAATGACAATGAGGAGGAACTTACAAGGCAATGGGGAAGGAGGCTCCTTAATTCATACTCCAGGAAGCAAGTCTGAACACGCCGACAAGAAAACTGAAGACCAGCCGGCGGGAAACTACCCGGCTAAAGTCGGAACTCTGACTGCCAAAAAATATTTAACTTGTGCGAACTACAACCGATGTAAACGTGTACCATGAATTCTCCACCAGCTCCTCCTTAACCCTACAAGCAAATTACTCATTCCTAAGGCACATGGATGATGGATGACTCTGCTTGTTTCTTTATGTTTACGTCTGCGTTTGCATTTTTGGTTATAAGTTGAATTTACATGTGTAACTTGCATGTATACCGTTGTTAATTTGTCATTTGTGTGGTCCTTCATTCAAATATGAAATGTTTTTCATTGATACAATCAATAAAACTATATAGGAAACTCGATCTGTTATTCTGTAACATTCCTCGAAATATTCCATCACAGCCCTTCTAATTTTTCATCATATCCTCTGTAATTCATCAAGAATTATTATTATTTATTTTATTTTAATAAAAACCTCTAAAGCGAGCTTGTATAAAGTTATAAACGAAGAATATGAGAGAAGAAAAAGACTGTAAATTATAAAGCAAAATTGATTGAATTAATCACAATTAATTTTAGGGTTTGAGGATCTATACGTTTGTGCAATTTCCAGCTTTGAGCAAGATGATTTTGAATTGATCGACAGCTTGAAGGACATCATAGAAGTGGGAGAGAAAATACAATGATCAGACAGAAATTCGACACGGTATGTACGAATTTATGTTAAACGTGTTCTAGAAAATATCTTCTCGTTAACACAAACACGTAAACATCATAGATATTGTAAGTTCATTTTTGGGTTGAGAGTCTATAGTACTTAATCCAAAATAAAACATTGATTTGTTTTTACTTTTGTAGTATATGTACTCGGAACTACGACAAAGATCTAGCGTCAAAGAATTACATAATTAAATAGCAATGACGTTGGCCTTGTGGGATGATACCATAAGTGGTTTGTGTTGATAATTTGTTTTCTCGTATTTGCAAACCAGAAAACACACATGGTTTTCTGAATATGTTTATTATATTAGGGGAGCTAAATGAAGCTCTTTAAGATGCTTAACAAAAGAGAATATGGAATTGAGAGACTGCGTACGAAACGTTATTACTCAGTATAATTTGCATTGGCCGGTTAAGCAATGCCATAAATTTTGAAATTTCAGCACTTAATCAAAAACAGAGAAACCAGAAACGCGTTGAGGAATATTCGGATACATAGTTTTGATTTTTTAAAGTTCGGAAGAGCTGAGAAACAATACTACACAAAATGACAAAACGTACATAATTCAGAATGTATCATAGGTGTCAATCAGAAAGAGAAATATATGAAAATGAGTAAATGGATATAGGAAATAAGAAGCAAAGTTTATTTATTAATCCATTATGCGATCTGACTTATAAGCCCGATCAGTACAATTATTGCATAAGATAATTCATAAATCCAAATAGGAATGAAGAGGTATACATTTTACCTCCTAAATGTATCCGAACGCATAGGCGATATTCATGCCAGCCTGAATAATCGTTGCCAAACAAGATACGATAAAAAAGAAACACCCGCATCCAAACATCTTCACTATTCTTATCAATTCAGCTTCAACTACAAATTACTACGAAATTGCTTTCTTATTTTAAGTGAGTACGAAATGTTAGTTTGGGGTGATCAATTTATAGTTGAACCATGCATAAATGATATCAGACTGTTGAAATTCTCTCTTCTCGTGAATCGGAAAGTAATAAGGGATAGTCAAATTTAGAGATAAATTTTTGATTTAGAATTTGGAACGTTTTGTCATGAATGTGGGCTTAAACTCAAATTGTATATGAGCTTTTGTTGTGGCCCAATCATTTTGTTTGTGTACAAGACGAAGACGTTTAATGAAGATATTGATTGAAAATGAAATTGAGGAAACAAAACTTGTGCCGATGTGGAACCTTCCATGACTCCAACTAGGGTTCTGAAACTTTTGGTCTCGCATTACTCCAATTAAAGCATGACCAATTCCTAAGGACTCAGACCGTTCAAATGGCCTTTTAACATTCTTCAACGTTTGGGAAAAAGATATAACCTATTTTCAGAAAATTTTACAAAACATTTTCTCATAGAGAAAATTGCAAAAAGAAAAAGAAGTAGAGAGAATTACTTTAGGAATTTCTGATGGAATATAATATATAGTTGATGTGCCTAAAGTATAAATTATAATTGATGAAAAACGATACGTTATCTCGCTTATAAAGACATAATAAATTATAGTCTATATAGGCACAAATTCAAGTAACAAAAGTTATAATCTAGAGGGTCTAAAGTTGATTTAAAACTTCTGCGAAACCAGAAGGAACAAAAAGTCTACAAGTTTGACTAACATGAAATAAGCAGACACATCCGCTTTGACGAAGAAAACGGTTAGGTTGGAAATGGTGGAGTTGACCGGTATGCAAATAAAAAAAAATAAAAAACCCAAATCGGGTCAATTCTGCAATTTCGCTCTAATATGATACTTGTTAACTGAGGTGTTACCGCGTTGCATACCACCAAGTTAACGCGGGCAATTAGGTACCACCATATATTAATTACTTATATTGGAGTTATTTCATTTCAGCTTATCAAATGAAAATAAATTTTCAAAATTCTCTGATAATAGCTTTGGTTACACACCTACACGTTCACACTTTTCCGAGAAAAAAACCTCGTTCATACGTTTTGTGGTACTATTTTCAAATTTTGTTACCAATCTGGTAATCCACTATCATATTTAAATACTATTGCACAAGCGGTTGGTTTAGACAAAATAATACATTAACAAAGATAAAAGTAGTATTATTTGAGAAACCGAAACACTTAAAAACATACTTTTTCCTCGTTCTATAGATCTTGGCTTTTTGAGTTTTTCTTCCCATCATAGCATTAGCAACAAGACAAAAAATAATTGATTATTTATTTCTATAACTTGGTGACTTTTTTGGTTTCATCTTCTAACTTCATGCCTTTTTTCCTGTTTAAATATGTTCCGAAGTTGTTGAAACATCCTAATTTCCGAAGCTTAGTTACCCTTTTTCAAAGAAAATCAAATGTGAATCCATTTTATTTGTTTTACATAAAAAAATCACCAAAAAGGGCCCATAAGGTCTAATTATGTTGACATCAAACTCCCCAAAAAGGGCCCATAACCCATTTAAAGGATAAAAAGACCGATCACTCCTTCAAAGATAAGGTCAACCCCACCACCCAAAACTTCGTTCACGGCACAACTAGACCTTAAGCAGAGTCTTTATAAGGAAGATTTTGAAAATCAAGTGCAATGACCAGAACATCCTTCTCTATTCAACTATAAAGGATATTTCCGTAATTTACGAAGAACAGATCAACTACTCTGCTTGCAGGCGACGACGTCAACAACCCAAAATACCAAAAACCCCTAAAGTCCCAAAGGAAACTCAAACCCCATAGAAAAGGAAATAACAAATTCTATATGATTCGTCAATTACTTCTTCCAGATTTTCCAAAAAACCGAAACTGAAACAAAGAAACTAAAAAACGTTATCTTTTCATTGATTCTCAATTCTCTGCTAATGAGTTAATTTTCCATGGCTGCAATGTTGAAGCAGCCATGGCCACCGTTTCTTCTTCCTCATCTAACCCTAATTTTGCTCTCTTCAATCCTCCTCCTCTTCCCTAATTATTCCTCTTCCCAATCCGATTCTCCCCGAAACATCGAAACATTTTTCCCAAATGACACCCTCTCTGCTCCGGTTCCATCTCCGGTTATACCGCCGCCGCAAAACCCATCATCTTCCTCTTCCTCGGACAGAGGAAATATCATAAGAGCTGTGCTCATAACAGCGGCAAGCACTTTACTTGTAGCAGCCGTCTTCTTCTTCTTTGTCCAAAAATGGCGGCGAAGACGACAACGTAGAGACAGAGTCGGAGTCGAAAACACCCTTCCGCCGCCGGTTCCTCCGTTAGCAGAGACGACGTTAGCTCGTGAGGGGTTTACTCGATTTGGCGGAAACGTAAAGGGTTTGATCCTTAACGAAAATGGTCTTGATGTATTGTATTGGAGGAAGCCACAGAGTCAGAGACGCAATAAAAGCGGAAGCTTTAGAAAAGAGATCGTGCACGGAGCAGACGACGAAGAGAAGAATGTTATTTATTCAAAGAATAAGAAGAAATCGGAACCGGTGACTGAGATTCCTCTTCTCAGAGGAAGATCATCGACTTCTCACAGTGTAATTCACAATGATAATTACCAGAATGCCACCACCAACACCACTACTCCTCTTCATGTCAAAAGCGAATCTTTCGAATTCGCCAAATCAGATCCGTCTCCACCGCCTCCTCCGCCAATTCCGGTGAAGAAGGCTGCACCATCCCCTCCTCCTCCTCCTAAGCCTAAGAGTGGTCCTTCACCGCCGCCTCCTCCTCCTCCTCTTAAGCCTAAGAATGGTCCTTCACCGCCGCCACCTCCGCCGTTGAAAAAGACGGCAGCTTTGGCATCATCGGCTTCAAAACCACCACCAGCTCCTAGAGGATCATCTGCAGGGGAAGGTTCAAGTGGAGGAAATGGTCAGGTGAAGCTTAAGCCTTTACATTGGGATAAAGTCAATCCTGATTCTGATCATTCCATGGTTTGGGACAAAATCGATCGTGGCTCATTCAGGTACATACACCACTCAATCGTTTATTTCGATCTTATGGGTTTAATCGATAAAAATTGAAAATTTGATTTCTTCTTACCTCAGTTTCGATGGTGATCTAATGGAGGCACTCTTTGGCTACGTGGCTGTTGGAAAGAAATCTCCAGATCACGGCGGAGATAAGAAACCTAGCTCTAACTCACCAGCCCAGATTTTCGTACTCGATCCGAGAAAATCTCAGAACACAGCTATTGTGCTCAAATCTCTAGGAATGACACGCGACGAGCTTGTGGAATCGTTAATGGAAGGTCATGATTTTCATCCAGACACACTTGAGAGACTCTCCAGAATAGCTCCGACGAAAGAAGAACAATCAGCGATTCTTCAATTCGACGGCGACACGAAAATGCTCGCAGACGCTGAATCGTTTTTGTTTCATCTTCTAAAGGCTGTGCCTTGTGCGTTTACTCGACTTAACGCATTACTCTTTAGAGCGAATTACTATCCAGAGATCTCAAACCATAACAAATCTCTCCAGACGTTGGACTTAGCTTGTACAGAGCTCAGATCACGTGGCTTGTTCGTTAAGCTTCTTGAAGCTATATTGAAATCTGGAAACAGAATGAATGCAGGAACAGCCAGAGGAGATGCTCAAGCTTTCAATCTCACTGCGCTTTTGAAACTATCTGATGTGAAGAGTGTTGATGGGAAGACGACATTGCTTAACTTTGTGGTGGAAGAGGTGGTTCGATCTGAAGGTAAGCGATGTGTGATTAACCGAAGGAGCGGAAGCTTTAACCGAAGCAGTAGTAGTTCGATATCAGAGGTTATATCGAAAGAAGAACAAGAGAAAGAGTATTTAAGACTTGGTTTACCTGTGGTTGGAGGGTTAAGTGCTGAGTTTAGCAATGTTAAGAAAGCTGCAGCTATAGACTATGATACAGTTTCCGCAACATCCTTGGCTCTTACGTCTAGAGCTAAAGACGCTAGACGAGTGTTAGCGCAGAGCGAAGGAGATAACAAAGATGGAGAGAGGTTTGTGAACAAGATGAATGAGTTTCTTGATTCGGTTGAGGAAGAAGTGAAGTTAGCTAGAGAACAAGAGAAGAAAGTGATGGAGCTTGTGAAGAGAACAACAGAGTATTACCAAGCAGGAGCTATAAAAGGAAAGAATCCACTTCATTTGTTTGTTATTGTTAGGGATTTTCTTGGTATGGTTGATAAAGTATGCGTCGAGATCGCAAGGAATTTGCAGAGGAGGACGACGACAATGGGAAGTCCGCAGCAGAGGAATGCGGTTAAGTTTCCGGTTTTGCCTCCGAATTTCATGTCGGATAGATCTAGAACTGACTCTGGTGGATCAGATTCTGATATGTGAGCTTGCAAAGGCCATCTTGATGATTGTTAGAGGAGAGCCTTAGATTTGTTTGGTTGTAAATAATAGAATTGCTTGGCTATATAATTATATTTTTTTTGCCTGAAAATCCCTTTGAAATGTGATAATATTATTAGTTCTGCTGCATAAAGTTCATCCCATATTATAAGAACTGAATTTTGCAGTTTGACATTGCAATACTATGAACCAGTGTTCTTTGAATTTTTTTTTTCTTATGAATAAAACTTTGGTTAAATTTTTACCAGTAACAATTTCAGACGTCGTACAAATTTCTCAGAAACAGACAAAGGTCAAGATTGTTGTTATTCACGAATGTTCTTTTATTTTCTTGTCGTCTCTGAATTTCCTGAATATTTAGGTCTAGAGTTGATTAAGACAGACGACGAAGTCAAGAGTTTGAATACTTGACAAGTTTGTTTTGACTTATTGACACACACGGAAAAAAACAAGTAAGTTCTTATAATATTAACTTTTTTCGTTATCAATCTCAAGTTCTCAACCATTTACATCAAAAAGAACAAGACAAGGAAAGCAAAAGTAAATTATAATTTCGTGTATGGTCAAAGAGTTCTACAACTGATAAAAGATCAAACACATGACGGCAACTGTGAATCATCCTCGAAGAAACTGCAGAACTTGCAATTATAAATAATAACTGTGTAATTATATGCTGAACGTTAACAAGATTGATTCGATTAATATCTATTGTTCTTACTCAGATAACAACATAATCATTGGAGTCTAGTATACACAATACACAGGAAACAGTAAATTATAAGTTTATAACTATCCATTACTCTTTTATTACTCCTTCCACAACTAAATACTGAGCAACTAGAGACTTCTGTATATAACAAAAAGATCATCGACTCCTTTACCTCAAGACTGATGGAACAACATTGGTGGTGATCTTTGCCAGAAGATCAGACTAAAATCGGACGGATATAACTATAATAACACCTTTTCTAAAGAGCCTTTTGGTACGGTCCGCATTGGAAGAGAACTTTGCATGGGTTTTGCTTTCGGTTTAAGAGAGTCCCTTCGGGTTTTGGCATCAATCACTCCTGCCTGCTAAACATGGAAAGTAATGAGACCATAATATATCTTCCCGGATTGAAAAAGTGAAAAACTTTGTAAACCTTTGGGTTCTTCTGCAAGCGTGTCTTCTCTATAGGTTTTGCACCAGACTTTGAAAGCTGAGCAACGTGAAGAAAAGTATATAAGCGCGAGTACGCAGAGATTGTTAAGAGTAAACCTACACATTTAGTTAGATCATGAGAGAGATATTACCTCCTTTTGTTGTTTCTCAGTGGTCTCGTTGATTTTGAGTCCATGAGATGGAGAACGATGAGCGCTAGTACTAGTTCTTTTCTCCAAGCTACTTGCTTTTATAGGTCTGCTTTTTAGGAAAAAAACCAAACTTTAGGACTCAAAACATGAACTGATGAGTTTCAGTAAACCAAGCAAGAAACCACAAGTCCCATGAGTATATATACCTGTCATTTTCCTTCTGACGAGTAGCTACTGATACTGATGGAATACTAGTTGCCTTTGTAGGATTCTGGTGTTTAAGTAGCTAATCAGTAGATAATCTTTCACAATCAGTGTAATTCAAAACATTATTATATACCTGCTTTAGAGCTGTGTTTTGCCCATCGACAGAAGCCTTGAAGTCGAAACTCTTTTGAAATGATTTAAATGCACGTTTGACAATGTCTTTATCTCCCATTCGCTCCATAATCAATGATTTTCTAGTGCTTGTAAGAGCAGTAGGATCGGAGGCAGATGGGTCTTGATTCATAGAGATATGCAATGAATTTGGACCGGTTTGTTTGTTTCTCTGTAAAGCCAAGCCATTTACCTTCTTTAACGAAGACTGGGAGGTCGATAATGAAGTGATTTGTGAAGCTGGTTTGTACACTCTTGGAGTTGAGAACCCTGGAGAGGCTTTTGAGATCGGTGTTACTGGTTTCTTTGGTGCCTTTATCATGTTTCTGATCTCCTTGCTCAGTGGAGTTTTCCTACTTGTTAAAATCTTGTTAGTTGTCGGTTTTTTGGTCACCTGATTAGGCTGCAGACAAGAAGGTAATAGAGCATTTTAGAAGACAGCAATGAAGACACAATCACACACAACAACCAAACTCTCTTTTTGATTCTTTTAAACACATCTGAAGAACTTGAAAAGTTTACCTTGGGAGAGCTTCTTGTAGGATTAACCCTCACATTTCCAACATTCTTCTTGATAAGATTAAGTTTTTTCTCTTTCTTCACCTCCTTCATTGGCGTTTCATTCGTATCCTCAGTATCATCTTTCAATGGAATCTCCTCTCTTACTTCAATATCTTCTATATCCTCCACTTGTGAAACCTCTTCTAGTTTCTCCTGCATATGGACAAACTCTTCTGGTTTCTCCTCCACAAGAGCAGACTCTTCTGAATCCTCCAATTTTTGACTATCCAGACTGTCCTTGACATCTTCTTTCACTTGATCAACCGAGCTTTGACATTCCTTGACAATGATAGTTTCTTCATTAACCTCCTCAATACTCAGTTCATTTACTTCAGCAGCAATGTCAGTCACATGCTTATCTTCATTACAAGTGAATTTCCCATTAGATCTATCCACAACCCCAGACTCTTCCACCAAATCGCCATTTTCGCGTTCCACACTCTCCTGATCTGTAACAATTGATCTAAAAGACGCATTCTTTTCCATTTCTTTCTCCTGATCCATAATCTCAGCTTTTCTCTCAGCAATCTTCTTGTAATGAGCTTCAAAATAAGCCTTCTTCTGAGCTACTGACCCTGGAGTTGCACACTTTCCAACTTCCTCCAAGTACTTGTTTGGAGAGAAAGCTGAGAATTTCTCCCATGAAAGTGAATCATTCTCAAATCTACCAAATGAAACCGACACTTGCAGGCTCGGATTCGATGAAGTTGCCGCCTTTACCGGATTATCCTCCATCAAGCAATAAAATCTCTGAACCATGGAAAATTCAAGAACCCACAAATCATGAGAAATAGACAATCAAAGTCCATAACTTGGAAGATCTCACAACAAATTAAGCAGAAATCTAAAAGAAAGAAACACAGAGACTAGTCAGATGAGTGAATACCTTATCGTCAATATTGGCAACACCAACTTGCATATCCCCCATTAATGCTCAGCAGAAGAACCCTACTTCACACAAAATCCAAGGAAATTTGTATCATTTTGTAATTCATCTGTAGCAAAGAAGGATCTAGTTGCTACTTTCACTTTCTCCTTTATGTAACTCTCTAACCCTCTTAGTGAGCAAACTCAGATTCTTGTGGACAGTGTGTACTTATGAACAAACTTTCAAATAATTGAAGTAACAAAGAAAGACCCAAACCTTCATCAATGATTAAAAGTACCAAATTTTACTTTGAAGGAAAGAGAATCTAAGAGAAAGTGAAATGAGGATCCAAATCTTACCACAAAAGTGAAGATAACCCACAAAACAAAATTGCTCCTAATGATGATCCACCTTTTTTCGACTTTAGATTTCTGCTCTGAGTGGACACACACACACAAAAGTTGAAACAGTTCTCTAAAGTTTAAAACCAATGTCTTTCAAAGTTGAAGACTTTGAAAAAAAAAAAAAAAAGAGAAAGACTTGTCAAGAATAAAATAATTAAATAATTGTGGTCACTCAGCTGAAAAAATCTTAAATGCAGATTTAACAAGAGGGAGATGAAAAGCAAAAGGAAGAAGAAGAAGAAGAAGAAGAGATTAGACCCAACTCAGATCGGCAATGAAGACAAGAGTCGGTGGGACCAGTAGTAGTAATATATGGAAGTGATAACTTCAAAGCGTTCAAGAAAAGAGATCAGAGACAAATAACACTGTTCTACTTGCGTTCTAAGTACTATATTTACGAGTTTGTTTATTAAAATATTTGAATAGAGGTGACTAATCTGTAAATTAATTAATAAGACTAAGTTGGTCTAATAAATGTTTGCCTCCTCTTTTCAGGACACCTGTGGATGTGGGGGACCCCATAGATTCTTCTCATCGGTGAACTTCCGTTATTGAATCTGACCCAACAGATACAAACGTATTTGGGCTTTAACAGCTTAGCCCATTAGTAGTTTCAGAAAACGACGCTGCAAGTTTTGAAACGAAACATTTATGATCCCTTGACCAAGTTTATTAACCATTGCAAGAAGACTTGAAGAGATGCTGCTGAGTGCTGACTAACTATAATTGCTTTCTCCAGTACCAAAACTTAGATTCCCAAGAGCTATAGCCCATTCAATGTCATTAATACTGTATTACTCTTCTTCACCATTTTTCTAACCAGATAACTTTAATGATTTGAATGAAAAAGTATCTCTCAACATTACGAACGAGAGATTGATAGAGATTGTTGTGATTGTGTATACAAGTATTAAACCACAATAGGTACTTCAAGAAGAGTTTTATTAAGAACAAAAAGATTGGAAAACAAGAGCACCAAAATGACAAAAGAATTCTCAAAATAGGGTGTTATCATCAAATGGCTTATCAACAGCCTCTATATCTCTCTCCCTCTCTAAATCGATTTGTACACCACAAAATCAAAGAATCACTCACCTGAACAAAGATATTGTAAACTCTGTAATGCAAACAGAGGATGAAAAAAAAGAATTTAACTTTTTTAAACTCTCACAAAAAGCTTGAATCATCTGTCAACTCAGACAAAGAAGCAAAGCCAAGAAGTGACTGATCCTTAGCTCTCTCAATCTTATGCTTATACAAATCATACGGCTCCCAAAGATGATCCAACGGACAAGGTCTCTTCTCATCAAGTCTAACCCATGGCTTCCCTTTACCACTCCAATGCAACAAACTCACTGGACCAGGATGCAAAGATCGACAACTTCCTCGTATGTTGTCCCCTCCTAGACCATGCTGGTTCCATCTATGATCAATAGCTTCAACATTTCCGGCGAACACAAGCAGAAACGGTGGTAAAGATCCAAGATCGTAGATTCTTCGTTTCTTCTGCAATTGCATCCATTGCTCTAGCTTCTCTCTGTAATTCCCTTCTCTCCATCTAACCATATCCATCACCATCACTCCTGTGTTGAAATAGCAAGGTGTTCTACCCGAGATTAGACCCGGTAAAGCCGGGTCTGACCAAAACCCGGAAGTGAAGTACTGTGTGAAGTTTGCGTGACAATACTCTGGAGCTCCGATTACCCGTGACCCGGTCAACACCGTGTTCCAAAGCTTTGTGATATCGTCGACGACTATAACATCCGAGTCAAGATAGATGACTCGGTCCACGCTTTGATCAAGTATATCTCCGAGATAATTCCGAGCATAGTTCAACGGATTCTCCAAAGCTTGTCTAATCGACGACGATATGAGATTGATTACTGTATCTTCCCTAAAAATGTAAACTTTAAAGTTCAGAGAAGGAAAAGTAGACCGAACGAGTTGACTCAGTACACGTGGACTCGCCGAGTCAAACTCAGCAGCGATGAAATGAAAGAAGACGTTCTCTGGACACGACGCGTGGCGGAGAACGGAATGAACAGCTGCGATCGATCCACGGAGATACTCTGAGTCTAAAGTCATAGCTATGTGTACGAGCGAAGGATCATTAGAAGACGACACGAAGTTCTCTTTGTTAACTGATGACGATGCACACTCCTTGCCGTTTCTGTATTCCGGAGCTTCCATGAACGGACCAAGTTTATTAAACCCATTACTTCCTCCGCCTCCGCCGCCACCGACGCTCGTGATCATCCCCGGAATCAACCGTATTCCAACGGCAAATGGTAACAGAACAATCAAAGAAACGACCGTCAAGACGGCGTTTAAAGAAAAACGCGACGGCATTATTGAAAACGCGTTTGAATCAAAGAAAAGATTTGAGCTTTACTATCATCGGCTAATGATTAAGCATTGTTGCAAGATTGAGTAAGTTTCTGAAAATATTTACCAAAAAGATTTCAAGAATGTTCCTTTTATTTTATTTTTGAATATTTGTCTCTCCACAGAGATGGAGAGATAAGGAAAGAGGAAGGAGAAGAAGAAGAAAGATTGGATATAAAAGAGATGTTTCCCATTGCTTTAACTTTGGATCCTTCATGATTTGTTTTCCTTATTTGAGAGATTACGAATCACGCGCCATTAAAGCGCGTTAGACAGCAATGAGGCTTAGTCGTTAAGGGAAAGTTTTGAAGAGCAAATCCTTAAAACTTAATTACCTGTATTAACAAAAAGGTTAATCGAAGAATTTAGGTGAAGAAGAGAGTAGCGTTGTTCGTCTGCGGTAGGGTGTACCGTAAGGGATAAATGAAAGGTTGGTTTTGGAACTTATCTTGACCCATTAAGGCGATGCCAGCTGTGAAGGTCGAGGGAAACAGCTGGATGATTCGCTTTTTGGAAATGGGGTCCATAGTGATCATAGACGGCTGAGATTAAACGATGAGAAGTTTGAGAACTCAACTTGGCACGTGCTCTGCACACCTATTTTGCTTGTAATGTCTTCTGGAATTGGAAAACCAGAAAATGTTTGCCAATAAATGTTTGGGCCAGTGAAAAACAATAATATTTCCCTTTTTTGTCGGTTAATTTTTTTTTTTTTTAACAAAACTATTATATTTTCTAACTGGCAAGCAATATACCCCAGGAATGTTTTATGGAAATAAATAAAGTAATAATATCCTTTAGCTTTACAAATTTCTAAAAATATCAGATTTTGTACAGCCAAGCAAGGTATAATAAATTCCTAAGAAAATATTTTCCCAAAGCATGCTAATAATTCCTTTTCCATTACAAAACGGTAAATAAAAAGCATTGGCTTTTGTACAACCAAACAAGGAAACTATATATTCTTTCACATGTCGCAATCATTTAACAATGATTTATAAAGTTAATGCATCTTAGAAAACAGTACAAAATTTTGCTAAAATATCGTATAGATATATCCGTTCAAATGTTACTATCGTATAGACTTGTTTCATGCGTTTCACCGACGAATAGACTCGTGGCAAATTTCATTAGGATATATTATGTTTTTGTTGTCGGCAAATTTCATTAGGATATTAAATATAAAAATTTTGTTGTCTTGTTTGTATATTATTGGGCTGTTGGTAGCGACTACCGAGCCAATTAATTCGAATATTCCCGTTGGGTAGTGCAGCTCATGGTCAGACGTAACATAATAATAATATGAAAACATTTTTAAATAATAACCCAATTATATATATAGATCACTTTCTATTTGATGCAATGTGTATTATGGACTTTTCCAAGGGGATGAGACGAGAACACGATGAAGATTTCCGTTGAACCACGATATGTATCTTTCTTTGTTTAATTTGGAGAATATTCTTGAAATGGTTAGACAATGAACGCTATATAAACCTGCCAAAACTCATTACTGATTACTAGTTAGAAGAAATCTAAATTAAAATGGAGAATTAAATGAGTGAGTGCGTCATAGAGTTTACCTGTTCAATAGGATTTGGTGTTGATGAGAAAGGGACTTGCAGTAGAAGCAAAGATAATTGAAGTTAGGTGGTGGGGACTTAACGATTCATGTGGTTTTATTGGTACCGACGGAGAAGTTGTTTTTTTCTTTTTGGCTTTTTGATTTTTAAAATGTGTCATTTGTAGTTGTAGATAACGAATTAAACACGGGTTCTTAATGATTTTTTTACTCACATGTCGACGACATTCTTTATTTCAGACAAAGAAGCTGATGATCTTTTCTTAACTGCTCTCTTGTTATTTCTCTATCTTTTCTCATAGAGAGTGATGTGTGAAGCTTCTTGTTTGGTCAAAATAACAATGTTCAAGTGTGGGAAAAAACAAAAGTGGGCAAACTGAAGAAGCAATGGCTTTACACTTGAATTGAAAATTTAATAAAACGTGAAAAATTTTGGTAGCAAGACCAAAGATTTGTGTAGCCTTGCCTTTGAATTTATTGAATCATCATCATCTCTTGTGAAGTAAGATTTATGGAAGTGTTACTTTAAGTTCTTTTCTGTCTGCTCCAAAAGACTGCAAATTGCAATGGAGAAAACGCGTAAATGAATGAATTACAATACCACAGGGTTACAAAAAAGCTAATAGATGTTCTGTTAAAAGGATATGAAAGATTGGGAGAGATATAGTACCTCAACTCCGCAGTCTTTCACATACATGTTTGTGAATAGCTCGGATGCATCTGGTACCGGGCTCTCCTGAAACAAATTAAACAGGAAGGAATTAATAAACGTTTTGATATAAATCACAAAGACAAAGCTAGAAACAGTTAAGATTATTACCTTAGCCTGAGCTACGGCGTCATCTACTTCTTTCCTTATTTCTTTCTCCATGTCCTTTAAATCAAGAGCATATTGTCATTTGCATAGGCATATGATGATTGTATTTGTATTGATCATTGTTCAAGCTATTTGTCTGGAGAACAAAGTACCTTAAGCTCTTTTTCTGTAGCTATTTCATGAGATAAGAGCAACTTTCGAACCCTTTCGATTGGATCACGCACCTAAAGGTAACACGGATGAAAATTTTACAGATTAAGAGCTACAAATTTTCTAATGTCTTGAGCAGTATTCTTACAACTGAACAAAGAACTAACCTGTCTCACGCCAGAGACTTCATCACGTGTACGGTAGGTGCTTCCTGGGTCAGACATAGAGTGACCATGGTATCTGTAAGTGTCCATCTCAAGGATCTGCGCAGTATAATGGCAATGGTATTGGTATGTTGGTCATATCACTTGCCAAAAGCTATGTGATTAGATTCACAAGATCCAAAACGCTTGTCCCATATGTATTGGTGACAAGAATGCAATAAAGGAAAACTGGTTGGAAGCTGAACTCGACATCTAGTTTCACTTCATAAGTAGGTACACACCAAAAAAAACTCAAAAAGAATATTAATGACTTCTAGTACTTTTTATTAGAAATTATAGGAGTTTGTTAATCACAACATGTCACGCTCTGGTGAAATCAGCAAACAAAAACATTTCTTATGACCTAAACAAAAGTATTACATGCTAATAGAGAGAAGTACTTATAAAGCTTGGTTTTCTCCAAACCATTTACTCAAATAAACAGTTGAAGTTACCAAGCCATTCTCCCCCAACACAGAATCACTATACATGCAAGCATTGAATGATTCTATGGCTTCTTAATTTACTTAACACGCTCAGAGTGTTGTATTTGTTAGGTTCAATTTTGAAGAAACTATGGGAGCAGGTAAGACTGCAAAACAAAGGAAAGAAGAAGCTGTAATATAGAGCACTGTGCAAACTTACAAAAGGTCCATTCTTGAGCGCATGCTCCTTGGCAAACTTGCATGCTTGTTTCACAGCTAGTGCATCCATACCATCCACCTTGTACAGAATACAGAAGATGATCACTAGTAGTTAGCTTTAAGGTCAGACTGTCACAATCAGAAAAAAAAAGCAAAAGATACAATTCAATTGGTTAAACCATTAAACACACTGAAAAAAGTTCTTTCAAACATTAGATCTTTGAAGACAATGCAGTTGGTAGTTCTCACAAAGTTAATGGTAAAGGTTTATCATCATTCAATTTGTGGCTAAAGCCCTATCCTTACTCATATTTGACCAGCGGTCTAAGCAACCCTATATCAACCAAAAGCACGCTATAGCTACCCGCCGAGGAATGAAGGAGACAATAATCAACATCACTCGATGTGAAAACCATTGCAACACTCAAGATGATGACATTAAACAATTCAGTCTCACCTTCAAGCCAGGAACATAATCTCCACGCTTGAAATAAGCTGGAGACTTAGCCGACCTCCACGTAGCCGTTCCCATTCCATCTAAACATCAAACCATCCAAATCAACACAAACTCACTCAAGACTCAAAATTCCAATCAAACAAACACAAGTAACCAAAAAAAAAAAGAAACTCACAATGGTTATTCTCGCAAACAAGAATAGCAGGCAAATCCCACAAAGCAGCAATATTCAAAGCCTCAAACAACTGTCCCTGATTCGCAGCACCATCCCCATACAAGGCAAAAGTCACAGCTTCATCCTTATTATACTTCTGAGCAAAAGCTATACCACATCCCAATGGAATCTGAGCACCAACAATCCCATGTCCGCCATAAAAGGAAGCATCTTTCTTATAGAAATGCATAGATCCTCCTTTACCATGAGAACAACCAGTTTTTCTTCCCATAAGCTCAGAGAAAGCATCAACAAGCTTCCCACCACGACCTATGAAAGTACAGTGATCTCTATACGATGTGATAATCGCATCTTTCTTTGTAATCGCCGCTTCCATTCCCACCGCTAAAGCCTCTTGACCATCGTATAAATGGCAAAATCCACGGATCAGCTTCGCCTTGTATAGTGAATCTGCTGCGATCTCCATCCTCCTCATCCGAGCCATGTCACGGAAAAACGAAAGGATCTCCTCCGATGAAGTCTCGACCGAGCGTGACGGCGCTTCACATAGATGCGGCGTGAAAGGGACGGCGGTTTCGATTGTGATCGGTGATGTGTCAGTGGAAACATGGCGGCGAATTGCGTAGGGTAACGCTGTGGTCACCGGCTTAAGGAAACTGGTGGATCGTGAAGAAAGTCGTGATAGCGCCATCTCCGGAGCTCTCCGATTTGGCAAATGGACAGTCAAAAATCGAATCTTTATTAAAGTAGAGAGAGTTATAAAGAAGAGAAGCGTCTTCTCATGAAAATGTCAAAACCCTTTTATGGTAATTGACTCATTTCTATACTATAAAACATACAAAAGAATAATGAAATTTTATATTTAATGTTACAAAAGATACAAAAATTGTACCAACAACAGAGTTAAAAAGAGCAGCTTTACACATGTAACAAAGATCATCAATTCATCATCCCTTTAGACAACATAGAGCCAAATACTGTTGCTTCTCTCATGAACAAGTTAAAGAATGCAATTTGGCTCTATCCGGTGAAGTCAACAATGGAGAATTGACATTTTCTTTTGTTGTCACTGTTAAGTTGGAGAATGAACAAGTTGAGTTGCTTTTGGTATCTTTGTGTATCCTTCTTCTAGATTGTTGTTACAGGCTAGTCACAAGTCTTTGGTATCTTTGTAACCTTCTTTGCCTAATTAAACAACAATTGGAAATGGATTCTTGGTTGTGGCTCAACGTTTTTCTTCTCTTCTTAACACGCACCAATAAATCTTCTGTTTCTAGTACATAGGAGACCTGCAGGAGATTTCAGAGATGCGCTCTCAGGATACTCAGAAAGCGGTAAGCTTAAAAAGAAGAAGACCAAAGTGTTACCTTTGAAGAATTGCAGGCTATCTTACACTCCAACCCATTTTTAAACTTAACTCCGTCTGTGCTGTATAACTGTTCATCCTCACCACCGATTTTGCGCTTGTTCCTGGCAAAAACATAAAATGAGTTGCCCATTTAGCTTATAGAGATCAGAGATAGTCATTTGTTTAAGTTTTTAAAGTTACCTCTTTAAATAGATTCTGCGATTCTCCCTTGCATTCGATTGTATGGAGAGGAAGTCATTGTGGAGATAAGCTGCGAAATTCGGGTCGATGGATACAGATGTAACATCGGGCTTATCAAGACCGTTGCACATAAGCTGAATAGAGAGTTTGGCTGGGGTTGGTAAGTTCTGCATACACATGAAGTTTGGAAGCTTGATCAGCAGTGCAGTGACAATAAATAAGCAAGTTTATGTATGATGGAACAAAAGCATACACATTCAATACGATAAATATTTTCATCGGGGAGGAGGACACGAGCATTATCGTAATAAACACCATCAGAAATCTTTTCAGGCTTTCTGGATTTCTCATATGCATAAAGCTGAAGAAGTTTGTTGTCCATCTCATCAGCTGCCACTCCTTGGAGCTGTAGAATGACCGCATTTAGGTTAGTGAAAAAGCAAGTAAAGATACAGATAGAGAAAACACCAAAGACCAAAACTCACATGCTTGATGAATTTATGGATGAGTTTGTCCAATGTGAAGAGAACATAAGACTGAGTCCCGATTATCGCCCGGCAGTCATCTTCAAATTTTCCATTATCAGATGTACCATCAAGTAAGTTGTATAGAGCAGTCATGAATCTGTTCCACATTAAAGAAATTTATAAGCAGGAACACATATGAATAACAAAAATAAAAACAATCTCTGCTACAAGAAGCAAACTTCACCTGGCATAGGAATCGGTAGGATTTTTGGTATTTGTGGTCTTCCACTTTCCTTCTGGGGATGATGAGTTAACTTTTGCTGATAGTATTCTCTCATACAACATCTGTCATGAGTAACTGTGTAAAGTTAGCTAGTGAAAACTTTATCTACTTTAGCTTCTACTGATTTTTTAAAAACTGTATGTATGATCATTTGTCCTTACCCGGTGAAGCCTGAAAAGCACGTAAAATGAATCATTCCCATAGAAGACTTGAGAGTTCTTTATAGACTCTTTGTCTTTCTCGTGCAAAGCCAAAGCTGAGGGAACATACTTTGCTAAGGGCTTTACATGCAGCAAGAATCGTGCTGAAAAGGGTAAGGCAGACCCATCTTCTTCAGCATCATGTGCATCAGCCATACCTTCAGCCTCGCCTTCGCTTTCTCCCTTGTTATTGAGATCCAAATCATCCTCCGGATCTTCACCACCACCAGACTCCGTTCCAGAAACATCACCGTTCTCATATGCATTTCTGCTGTCCTCTGATGATCTTGCTGCGATTTCGACACCTTGAGCATCATTCTCAGCCCCTCTCTCCAAACAACACGGTTCCTCTTCTCTACTTCTATCTTGGCTTAAGTTGTTTTCAGCATTATCATTCGCATTGCTGGTGGCCTCCAAACCACTTTCTGCATAAACTGCAAAATTATCTTCCTCAAAGTCTCCGGTAGGAGAAAGTTCACCTTCTTCTCTTTCAACTTTTGATGCCCCCGCCAACTCTTGATTACTAGTAATTTCTACCGATATCCCATTTGTCAATACTTTCTTGTTACCGACCTATGGGAAAAATAGTGTATCAGTACCACCTCTTGGTAAATACAGGAGAGGCCTAAGGGTGTTAACTGTTAACTTAAAATTTTCAGCCTATCTAAGTTTCATAAGAAATACCTAAGCACAGGTATAAACAATGGGGAACAATGTTCCAGATCAACAAAAACCGGCCATAAATTTAAATGAAATCATCTACTTAGACAGTTTCAGATCAAAAAGATTATATGATGATGGAGCCAAAAGTCCATCAGTAACACTATACCTCTAGTTTTGGCCCATTTCCATCATTCATCTTCAACTCCAACTCTGTTCCACTTGTCACACCACTAGGCTTCAAACTATTATTGCAAAGCCCTGTCCAAGTAAAAAGGACACTATTCACCCCTTGGACAAAGAAAATGAAAAATTCAAAGAGAACTTATACTGAAGCAAGGTTTCAGGATGTTACCGGCTGTGTGTAGTATGTTGCTTCCTCCAATACTTTGGCCTAATAATCCATCCACAGAAAGTGCAGTTGAATGGTGTACATGCTCCATTGAAACAGCTTGTTTTCTTTCAGGCTTTGCTTCAGTCATAGCTTCATTCTTCTGCATTTTCTCATTCTGAGAAGTCTCACAGGCATCTGAGGTCCTACCACCAGCGCCATCCCTACCTGGATTACTAGTTTGCCCCAACTGGTTACGTTCATTAATTTTTCGAGATGTCTTTGCGCGTTTAGAGTCAGCAACACTAGCGCAATTGTGAGGGCTTCCCTCACTCTCTCCAGCACTTGCACTACCACTTTTTACATTCTGATTTGTGGACTTGAAAACGTCTTCTCGGTCTTCAACACCTTGAGGACGAGAAGGAACACCAAATATTTGTTCCACAAAGGTTGACCAAATCTTCATTACCTTATCTAACTGTTCAGTAGAACACATTTCTGCACACGAATACTTGATCAGCTGGTACAGATCTTCATGAAGGTCAGAATCTGGATAATCATACTCCAAACTGGGGGAAATAGATAGTTTATTTCCAGCTACAAGAGCAAGAAGTGAATCATCCTCTCTCTTCTTTTCAGTAATCTCTTTTATCTCAGCCAACAATGCTGCAGAAAAAAATATAGTACACAAGAGATTTGGTAAACATTTCATAGCCTGACATAATAGAATAATAATATGTGTAATAGGTTATGGACAAAACCTTTCGTGCTCAGATTCTTTGAATCTTGCTGTTTGAAGTAGAAACTTCGATGATCAAGCGACTTGTAGTAGTTCTTAGCATATATGTCAGCCCAAACTTTGTCGAAATCAGATCGACACCTTGCCCACTCTTCTTGCTTCTGCTTCAAACGGGTTAGGATAACAGGTAAAGCCAGAGACACATTCTTCTTTAACACATCCAGCACATCGAGCCCGTGATCTCCATATAACCGTTCTATACATCTTAAGTTTAGAGCTACAAAGACAGTAACAAATGAATCCATTAGAAAATAAAATAAGATAAACAGCTCAGCTACTAATGTATTAACATGCATGCTACTTTTTTTTACACCCCTTATATATATATACCTGTGAGGTGATCCTCGACATGGATGGGGCTGTTGGTTTTCAGTTCATTACTGTTAAGCTTTGCCAATAATTCTTCCACATGCTTTGTAGTTGAATTCACAGACTCTAATAGCATGTCTAGCTCAAATCTAAAGCAAAAAGATAAATATATATTCATGAAAATCAAGATAATGGCTCAAAATAACAGGATAGTAACCATTATATATGAAAAGTATGAAATACAGGTTTCATTATTAGAAGTTAATAAACCAACCTGTCATCTTCACATTTGAAGAGGCTCTCTTCATACTGGTTCTTGCGCATGTGGCTAAATGAATAATCTTCACTTCCTGATGTGACAGAGACCCAGTGATCGTTCAGCACCAGGTTACCAAGCTCTGTCTTCTGGCTTGCAATAGAAATTGGGTACTGCAGAAAGCAAAATATCTTACATTAAACTAATGAGACAAAAGATAAACTGAAGAAAATCAGATCCACACATGACAAGCTGCAGCCACATACATTCTTTGGAAGTAACCGATAACTAGGAGTGCATTGTTCACAGTTCGAGAGATCTAGTTCATTGATAGGCTTTGCCCATTTCTGACTTGCTGCTGCTTTTTCAAGCCTCTCCTTATCATGATCTTTCTCTGTAAACCCTTCATCTCTCTTATGTTCTTGGTCTCTATCATTGTCCAGTGACGGTTGAGGATATTTTCCTTCACAATGATTTTGCAGTCATAGTTTAGAATTGATTCGTTTTCTTTTCAGAGCTAGAAATAGAAATATCTGGAGAGATAGGTAGACTTACTCTTAGTTAGAATACTTGAAAGCAATCCTTCTGCAGGAAGAATGAAAAGGTCAAGAATCTGTCTTTTTATCAAGAAAGTAAGAAGAGGGAATCATAATTTTGCCTCGTTACCATTCTTTTGACATTGCACCAAAAACTCCATAAAGGAATCCATGAGGTCAGGATATACTCCAATTAAATCTCCTACCTGATGCAAGCACAATCTTCATGAATCATTGTAAATGAACACCACAGTGAAAATTTAAGCATTCTATATATGCATACCAAAGATTGCAACTCTGGTTGGCTGATTATTTCTTTTGAAAAGAGATTAAGACAACGTAAAAACTCCTGGTACTCTGAGGTATTAAGCTTTTCCTTTACTCTATCGACAATAGCTAGCTCTTGAATATAACCTGTTATCACATGAGACAATTTTTAAGCACACACGGAATAGCAAACAACAAACTCACTCCTTATCATCTTTCAAATAAGTTGTCAGAAAACAAGAACTCACTTTTCATGGCACCTTTTTCATCATAAGTAGATGAACTAGGAACCACTCCAGAAAATTTATCTCCTTCCCTGACTTGATTGGAAAATTGAGCTGAATCATCGCCTCTAATTTGTAGTTTCTGCTTCTTGTTAAGAAACTGCTCTTTTTGGCTATCAGGTTCGAAATCTCTGGCATCCCTATGCTCATGTTCTTTGTTTTTACCTCTCATGTGTTCTTTATTTTCTTTCATCAAAGGTCTCTCTCGGTCCACGTCAGTATGTTCGGTACCAAAGTCATGGTCCAAATGTGAAGTAATGTTCCGGTCCTTCTACAACAATGCCCAAACAAATGATATTCACTAATAGAGTAAACATATAGATCATTAGCATTCTCTAGGATGAATAAATGTCTGAGAAGAACCTTATCAGGCAGAGAACTCCCTTTGTCACGAACCGAAGTTTTAACAGAATGAATAGAGGCCGTTGCTGAAGTATCAGGTAGAAAGTGAGTAAACTCACCAAGCAAATCCGTATGATCCCGAAATAGGATAGCGACCTGAGATAGACATGTAAAACTAAGTACATAAGAGCAGCAAAAGTACAGAAGAAAAATACACATAGTATCAATCAATGAGCCTACCTCCTGGTAGACCTCAGTGATGGACTTGCTATCCTTTCTATACATGTTTAAAATGTCTAAAAATGATTTGTATACACGATCATCGCCCTGAAACCTTGTCTGCAAAATGAATGAATCACTTATTTAGAGGAAAAAGCAGTAATATTTCTTGGACAGTTTAGCAAATAAAATATATCTTACCTTAATCTTGTTAACAAAACTAATAGCTTCCTCAAACTCAACGCGTTTCTTTAATGGAGGTTGCCCATCCTCGGGTTGAAGTGTGATCTCAAAGCCCTTTGGCAAGAAGGTATTGAAACCCAAGATTAACTCTTGGTGCCCTTTGAAGAGTTCTTTTACCTTTGTTATGACACCAGCTGTATCAACTCTACAGTTAAAAAAAAAAAAAACACAATTCGAAATCATTTCTCAAAAACCATGGAGTATTATTATATGGACAAAGACCAAAACCAAACTAATACCTCTGAGATTTAAAATTCTTCATGACCTCAAGAAATTCATCATATTTTTCGCGTTTATCCAGAAATTTATCCTTGACAGCTTTAAGGTAAGCAAGCGCGTCGTTTGTAGTTAGCTTCTGTGCATTTCCTCCTCCAACCATAGTTTGAAGTTGAACAAAGCTTCATTACCATTAAAAAAAAAATAGATCATTAAAAGTCATTAAACATCTCCAAATACGTTACAACGTTTCTTCAAAATATGACTAAATCCTTGAACAACTAATTACACATAAGCATTATTAGCTTATTACCAAAAGTCTTAACAAAAAATAAATCCATGGAATTCAAGTAAATTTGGTCATCATCACTTAACAAAGCCGAAAACAAATTCCTTAATCATCATCCACAAATCACATCTTAAAATAACACTAGAATCAATCACATATACAGAAAAAAAAAAAAAAAAAAAAAGAATCGAACTAGAACTCTTCCCAATAAGAAGCACCTGTAGATCTAGCAACTACAACACACAATTTTTATCTTTAATTAAATAAAGCAAAAGGAGTTGGAAGAAACGGACCAGAAAAAATCGATCCTAACTTAATCCTCAGATTATTTGATATTAACTTGAAGATTAAAATTATAATGCCCAAAAATGAAACAAGAGAGGATAAAACGAAAGAAGATCATCGTATTGTATTAGTTACCGAAATTTAGAGAAGACGAAGAAGAAGTGTAGAAGCAGAAGCTTCCTCCTTAAATCCCACGGAACAGCCCGGAGACAAAACTATTCAACAATTTTCAGACAGAAAGACACTCTGAGCAAAACGAGTTTTATGAAAGATTGAGATTTCTTCTCCAAGGAGTTTTACGTCTTCTTAAGTAATTTACAATATTTTTCTCGTTTTCCTTTTTTTTTTTTTTTTTGGCTAAATTATTTCGTTTTGTTTTTTCTGTTGACAAAAGAAAAAACATTTCCTTTTTTTTTAATGTTATAGTAAGCCTAATAAAGTTGTATTTTTCGTTTATTACTTCCTTTTTTTTTGGTATATCATTTTTGGAGAATTATCATTTATCTTCTCCTTTATTATTTTGATTGTTAACTTTCTTTTTCTATTCTGTTCTCCTTTATTACCCACACAATGACACATGTGTGAGACATCCATAAATAATTTTAACTTAAAGTTTTGGATGATATTGTATTTCTTTTTTTCTTCCTTATATGTATTATATTTCCATCTTTTAATTTGTTTACCAAAAGTAATAATAAATAATATTGAAGTATATTCCATCTTTTAATTTGTTTACCAAATAATAATTATTATTATTATTATTAAAGTGTATGAAAAATTAACAAAACTATTAGTATAAGGGTGAATAAAACAACCATAATAAAAAAGAAAGTAAATTTAATTGATCCTGAATTTAATTAAATTTAGTTTGGTTAAAAACTAAATTTGAACGATTTTTTGTCTTCTAATTAAATTCAATTAAAAATAAAACCCAAAATCAACTCTTGGATGACCTTTGAACACTTCTATCACTCTCGTTATAACACTAGATATGTCGATTCTACAAAAATCGTATTAATAAGTTCTTAGAAACCATGGAGTTTTATACTAATTGTTAGACTTTATCTATTAATATTCCATAGATACATTGCTCTTCCCTAGATACATTCTCATTGTAGAATGAATGCTCGCGCTTCATCTTTAGTTACCGTATGTGCATTTTCTCTTCCAGCCGTGGCTTAATTCGATCATACAGAGAGAAAAAAATGTTAAATAACATTCATCATCGAGATAAATATATTCATTGAAACTTTAAAACAACATCTCAAAAGACAATACAATATGGATTTTATACCCAGCAATGAATTTGAATCCTTGAAAAAAAACATAAGCCATAATGAATTTATTCTCAAAATCCCATTTATTTATTTTGTAAGGACCACATGGAACAGAAACTAAACACATGTGCATCAGTCAATGCAAACCAATCAAACACTGAATTAGATATGTCTTAATCTCATTTTCACCTAAAGATATAGAAGAACTCAATTCACCATTTAACAAGCAGTAGATTTAGCAACTATAAAAACAATCAAATACAAGACTGAAACAGAGAGTCCCAAACCAACCAACCAGAACGAGTTTCTTCTAGAAGAATCTCTCGAATTTGGTGATGTTGATGTCTTTTAAATTAAGGACAGCTTTTCAGGATTTTGTTTCTTATTCCTAAGGTTACATTCGATTCTCTTCCTTTTTTGGTTATGTGCATTTTAATTAATTAAGTTCATTTTTAACAAAAATTGAAGTACATGAAAGTAAGGTTAAAAAGCAAAAAAAAAAAAAAATTTGACTTTTTTTTTCTCTTTTCAACACCAATTTTCCTACAATGGGGATAGAGGGATCTCATCAACAAATTGAATGCTTCTCTTTATCAATAACAAAAAAGAAAGAATATAACATTTCATTCAAAAATAGGGAACACTTTTATTTGAAATTTAATTTAGTGCTAATCAGCTTTTGATTTAATGTCAACAGTCAACAATATGAGTCTATGACTAGTCGAGTTTATGTCAAATAAAATAAAATTTTGAGGGATTTACGATCATAGAGTACATTTGGGCCCCATATTAGCATTTTATATGAACCCCTTGACATTAATTCATTAACATAATGCTAATTTTCTTTATCAGTACTTGTACTAAGGATTCGATTCTCCCCAAATATTGGGTAAAATGGTCGATAACGAATCATGTTTTGGATTTAGCCATTTATCTTATTCCTAAGGTTACATTTGATTCTCTTCCTTTTTTGGTTATGTGCATTTTAATTAATTAAGTTCATTTTTAACAAAAAAAAAATTTTTTTGACGTATTTCATTTTTAACAAAATTTATTAACAAATATTCAAAGTTAAATATTGTCAACAATATGAGTCTATGACTAGTCGAGTTTATGTCAAATAAAATAAAATTTTGAGGGATTTACGATCATAGAGTACATTTGGGCCAAAAAAAAAAAGTAGCAAAAGGAATGTATACCAGTAGCAAATTAGCAATCTAAAGCTTAATTTATTAACAAATATTGAAAGTTGAATTCGACATAAAAATGAAGGGGGCATGAGCAAATTTTTATGAAATTTTGGTAATATAATACGATTTTTAATGACTCAATATAATTGAAATGATCGACTCTCATGTGACTCATGTCTTCTTGGTTGAAACGCAACGATATAATAATATATGTCAGAAAAATCAAACTGAACTAAAACCTCTTAAAAGTTAAAACTATACACTCCATTCTCGTTAATAAACTATATTTTTCTAATTTTTATTTAACATATGAAATATTTTAACATATACAGCAGTTTTCATAATTTTAATTTATTTACGACAATAGTTTAATAATATGAAAAAAACATATTTATGATTATCCGCTAAAAAAGATTTCATGCATACAAGTTTTACAAAAATAAATATCTTAATAATGTTGATGGTTTATGTTAATAGAATAATTAAATTCTTACGAAATGAAATATATTGAATATGAATTTTATGAATTTGACTATAATATGAAAATAAATTTTATCAAGTATTATCAAATATGAATTTTATGTTAATAAATATTTATTTGGTTTAGTCACATAAACTTATTAACATGAAAACAAACAGAAAAATTATATTCTTATGAAAGTACATAAATTTCCACACCAAAATATTTTTAATTTAAATAC
Source organism: Cardamine occulta (assembly GCA_028015245.1). NCBI lineage: Eukaryota > Viridiplantae > Streptophyta > Magnoliopsida > Brassicales > Brassicaceae > Cardamine > Cardamine occulta. The sequence continues at coordinate 19,001,295 of CM051364.1, read as the reverse complement.
ATAAAATTAAGATATATTTAAAGTATAACTTAAAAATATTTCAAAAGCGACATTATTAATTACTTTTAACTAGTTATTCAAAACGAAAAGTTCGAACAAATTCGAATCAAAACACGGAATATGTTAATCTATAATACTATTTTAGTTAGAAAACTCAAATTTGGGGAAAAAATCACAAACTCAAATTTCTCAAAATAAATCCTAAATCAAAATTTATTTATTTATTTATATTTTAATATAATGATGTACTTATTGGTTTGATAATATTGAGGGTTTATTTCACCATTTATTAAAATGTGAGGGTTTAAACCCCCACAAAAAAGTTGAGGGTTTTTTTAATGTTTTTTAAAAAAGTTAGGATTTTTTTACCCATTTTTCCGATTTTTTATGTATATTTAGTAATAAACAATAAATTGAAACCCTCTTTAAGCAAGCATCAGTCAAAACTTTGTTTATATAAATATACTTTTGTTACATAGTGCATTTATTTCTGCAATTAAAAAAACATTATTTAGTTGAAATCAAACAAATAAATAACATTTTGAAAAGTATTAATGTCATAAAATCTAAATAAGACCAAGTTTAGATATTCAATATAGACATATAGATTTCAACATGAACGAGAAATATATATAGTATATTTATTTAATTCATATAAATATTTAAAATAGTATTTTCTGTTAAAGATTTAGTTAAAAAAATAATAGAATAATAAATATATACATATATAGTAAATCCAATAAAATAAAATATCTAACAAATCAAGAAGAAGTTTATAATTATGATATCATATGATGCATACTTTTGACAAAAAAAAGTTTATGATATCATATTGTAGGTTAATATCAAGGTTCTGGAATTCGCTAGGCGTGAGTCGGTCAGTGAGAGTGGACCTAGCGCCTAGTCGATTAATTGGAGATTAATCGGGGACTAGTTTTATATTAATTTATTGTTAAAAACTAAATATATTATGTTAAATATGTATATATGTTACTTTATGTATTATATTATTAATTTATTATCAAAATTAAGTATATTATGTTGTATATATACATATATTGAAGTTATTATGTATTTTTAATATATATATATAATTTTTTTTAAAAAATAATTTAAAAAATAATAATAATAATTTAAAAAAAATCAATTAGTCGGTCGATTAATCGCCGGCAACTCGGGTCCAACACGGGTCCAACTCGTTGACCGCCTAAATCAACCAATTTGCACCAATTCGCCACGATGAGCTACCGCAGAGCGCCTAGACACCCGCATTTTAGAACATGGGTTAATATGGTTGCCAATACACATTACATTATATCCATGGTGTCGTTTTCGTTTTAAGATTTAACTTTTTCAACTCAAACCAGACAATGACATAATTAATTCGATGTCGTTTGGCGTTTTATGGACTTGGCCCAATTCGATTTTTTTCCCCACTACAAACCTACGCAAATCGTACTGACACATTTTATGTACTCCAAACCCATATTAGCATTTTATATGAACCCCTTGACATTAATTCATTAACATAATGCTAATTTTCTTTATCAGTACTTGTACTAAGGGTTCGATTCTCCCCAAATATTGGGTAAAATGGGCGATGACGAATCATGTTTTGGATTTAGCCATTTATCTTATTCCTAAGGTTACATTTGATTCTCTTCCTTTTTTGGTTATGTGCATTTTAATTAATTAAGTTCATTTTTAACAAAAATATTTTTTTTTTGACGTATTTCATTTTTAACAAAATTTATTAACAAATATTCAAAGTTAAATATTGTCAACAATATGAGTCTATGACTAGTCGAGTTTATGTCAAATAAAATAAAATTTTGAGGGATTTACGATTATAGAGTACATTTGGGCCAAAAAAAAAAAGTAGCAAAAGGAATGTATACCAGTAGCAAATTAGCAATCTAAAGCTTAATTTATTAACAAATATTGAAAGTTGAATTCGACATAAAAACGAAGGGGGCATGAGCAAATTTTCTCATGTCTTCTTGGTTGAAACGCAACGATATAATAATATATGTCAGAAAAATCAAACTGAACTAAAACCTCTTAAAAGTTAAAACTATACACTCCATTCTCGTTAATAAACTATACATTATCTTCTAGTTTATACTTTATACTTGCAGTAGTAGAGATGAAGTTGCTACAGGATCACTCTTTGTGAAAAGTCTGGAAAAGTCGTTGATCAAATCTTCATGATAATAGAGAATCTCAATGACCTGCAAGTTAAAATAATAACCCAAATCAAACCAAGCCAAATGCACAAGTGCTAAGTACAACATAAAATAGCTCATCAAGAACAAACATACCTCCTTGTACGCCTTCTTTTCCGACATCTTTCCCTCTTTAAACCTTTGCATTATCTTCCGAAATGACCCTACGACATGAGTGTCAAGGCTCCAAAACCTTGTCTGCAGATCAACAAATTTGTAGTTTAAATTCACATGTTAGCAAAAGAAGAATCATCAAAAAGGTTATTTGTCATTTTAGCATTTTCTTTACCTTAAGCTTGTTCATAAAATTCTCTGCATCAGCACGATTCTTTTTGGTATAATAAGACTTGGTCTGTTGTGAAGTCGCAGAAGGCATGTTTCTCTTAACCTCGGGAGAGATGGTTAACTTAGCCCCATCTGGAAGGAAGACACCGAAACCGAGAAGCAAATCACGGTGATTTTTCAGGAGTTCCTCCACCCTTGTAATGACACTAGCGACATCGACTCTACAAAGAGACAAGTAACATCAAAATCACTTCACACATGTGTTTGTGACATGAAATAACGAGCAAACCAAATATAACAGTGAGAAAACACAATTCCATACCTATGATTTCCAAGATCATTCAAGGCCTTGATAAACTCAGCATATTTTGCAGGTTCATCAAGAAATGCTGTCTCCACAGAGTTGAAGTATAAACTCACCTCATCCTCATCTAGCTTCGTCGGTACTCTTCTTCCAACCATGGTTTGATGAAACTGGCCTAAACCCTTTTAGTATCCAAAGCAAGAGAACTTATTAACACAGATCAGATCATCATTGAATCTCTCTAGTATCTCAAAGCTATTAACAGTTTTTTTAATCTAAATTGACTTCAGAATCATTCAGAGTGCATAAACAGAACTTATAGCATCTCAAAAGATATTAAGAAATGGATATTCCCCAACACTGATTTTGAAACCTTGATTCGAATTTGAACATTGATTCGAATTTGGTGAATAATAAGGTGCGATTCATGTTTTACAATTGAAATTGACGAGTGCGATTTTATTGTATCAAAAACGAAAGGCAAAACTAAAGGAGAAGAAGATTTTGGTGTAGTTACCGAATTTCGAAGAAGAAGAAGATGGATTTGAGAACAATCTTTTCTCTTATACTACACGATCGCGAAGGAGGAGACTAGAAGAAATCTCTTATCGTAAAAGGGTTCGGTAAAAATTCAAGAGAAAATGATGAACACAACTATGTTTTCTCTTATCGTAAAAGAAGAAAAGATAATGAAGAAGAAAAAAGGCGTCGTCTAGCCTTAGATTTGTGATTTTAATACATATGTGTCATCCATATATGCAAATAATCTATTATATAGCAACTACATTAGCAACCGTTACTAACTTACTAACACCATTACAGCGAATGTCTCATTTTGCACCATTTTGTAAGTTTATGATGTAAATTTAAATATTTATAAAGTTAGGATATGAATTTACACATCAACATACATTATGTATAAATTGAACGTAGTACTTTAGTTGAGTTATGAAATGACCGAAAATCCTTTTAACACCACAAAAGTGAGTTTTAAACTTTAATAGAGAAATCTAATGAAAAATAGGAACACTTGCCTTGAGCATTTTCAGCATAAGAAAAAATAGAGAAGAAACAAAAAATATAAGAGAAAGAGAAAGTGACGAAGATCGTGTGTTTTGGAGAACATTTACGTTCTTTGGGTTAAATGTATGGATCCTATCTCTATTAATTAATTATAATCTCAATTGTTACTTTTACAGATTTACCTAATTTTTAATGGTTATTTCACATGTTAATCTATTTTAGATATAGTTATTCGATAAACATGTATATGTGAAATAAAATATTAAAATGTTCAAATATAAGATATAGGCATATAGCTAACTCTTATATATATATATATATAATTTTCTTTATATGTAAGTACTTTAAATTATGATTATTAGTTAGCAGCTTCAATAAGCACTATACACCTACATATTTGGAGGTTTTAAACATACAACCATTTTTCAAAAATAAATTATCATAAGAAAAACTATTATATAGTTTCTAATATTCAACTGGTTAAATATTAAGCGGTTGAACTAACATAGACATTCCTACATCACAAAAATTTAGGTTAATGGCATCAAGACAAAAATCAATTAAAAGAGGTTATTAGGAGATGGAGTTTTTAAAATTCTTATAATTTTTAGATTCTATTGTAATTGGTTCTAAATAAATGGTAATAAAAATAAATACTTTTGAATTATATTTTTGTATCATTCATTTAAGTTTTACCGGAAACATGCTATGATAAAATTCATTATCACGATAACACTCAGTATATAGACAATATGATAAATTCGTTAAATCCTCTTATACATAATACGCGAAATTGCTGCACCTTTAGATTTGTTGAATTATATGAGTAAAGAGTTGAGAGGAGATTAATATAAATAAGCTTGAAATAACAAAGTTTTTAGAGCCTTATTTATAAAATAAAATGGCTAAATTCAAAACATGATTCCTAATAGAAGAAAAGAGAAAAAAAGAGCCTTATTTATATAAGAAAATGGCTCAATCCAAAACATGATTCCTAATAAAAGAAAACACAAAAAGAGCCTTATTTATAAAATAAAATGGCTAAATCCAAAATATGATTCCTAAATGATGAAAGAAAACGAATCACTCGAAGAATCTAAACCGAGTTCGGTTTAGACAAACGAAGAAATTTCAAAACATCACCTACCCTCATTCGCCCCGACGAAATACCAATCAGTGATTTCCAAAGACTGTGGCAAAAATACATTGAAACCTGAAATTAAGCTTTTGTTTCCTTTAAACAATCTCTTCACCTCGCTTATACAACATTTTTGGTCAATTCTACAACAAAATTATAAATCAAAATTATTCAAGTTATTAAAAATTATAAGGTGTTGCTCCACTAAAAAATGAACTAAAGAGAAAAGCAAACATTATATATATATGCATACCTTCGGGCTTTAAAATTATTCATGATTGCAATAAAATTATCATATTTATCACGATCAACATTATTCTTCACAATCCAAAGATATTCATATGCATCATCTAGAGTTGCATTCGGTTTACTTCCTTCTCCTTTCACCATGGTTCGAAGTTGATCGAAAAACTTCATTTTAAAAAAAGGCACGTTTAAATTTTTTTTTGCATTTACTTGTTTAATTTTCTATCATCTAGAACAATTAACCACTATCTTTTAAAACTCACTTAAAACTTAAAATCTTTGAAACAGAAAAAAAGAAATTGCATCAAGGGTATTAATTCAAAATTACCAGAAATAAAAAATGTTTGCGGTGAACCAAGTCGATCGAACACGAGAACATGACAATTATAATCAACTTCTGTTTTTTAACCATGTATTAATTTTAAAGCTACTATTTGGTTGGTTGTCCAATGTGGAGAAGCAATATTTACATTAAAAAATCTTCTTTACATTGAGAAAAAAAAATGACAGAAGTAGAATTTGTGGAGCAAAGTTTATAAAGCAGTTAACGAACCAAAAGTATTACTACGAGTAAGCTTCACCTTTGTAGCACTAGCTGCTTATGAATGGTTTTTGAGATACATGGGTGTTCTTTATATATAGAAAAGTTTGATCAAATCAGTCCATTTGCATTTTTTTTTTCTTTTGGGTTAAATGCCTTAACATCTTTGTAGCAATGAGATCTAAAATGTATAATAATATTTAATGAAATTAAAATATGTCAGTACAATTTGTAAATAATATTTCACACTAATTACAAATTAAATAGACAATGATACAATCAATTAACAGATTTTATGTATGTTTAGTAATAAACAATAAATTGAAACCCTCTTTAAGCATGCATCAGTAAAAACTTAGTTAACATAAGTATGATTTTGTTACATTGTGGCATTTATTTCTACAATTTTTTTTAAAAACATCATTTAGTTGAAATCAAACAAATAAATAACATTGTGAAAAGTATTAATGTCATAAAATCTAAATAAGACCAAGTTTAGATATTCAATATAGATATATAGCTTTCAACATGATATATATATATATATATATTTCATAGAAATATTTAAAACAGTATTTTCTGTTAAAGATTTAGTTAAAATATTATAATTAATAAATATATACATATATAGTAAATCTAATAAAATAAAATATCTAACAAATCAAGAACAAGTTATAATTATGATATCATATGATGCATATTTTGACAAAAAAAAAAAGTTTATGATATCATATTGTAGGTTAATATGGATTGTAGGTTAACCTAGACATTATATCCTTGCCTACTTGGTGGTGCCCATGGTGCCGTTTTAAAATTTAACTTTTTCAACTCAGATCAGACAATTGACATACTAAATCCGGTGTCGTTTAGTTTTTTATAGACTTGGCCCAATTTGAATTTTTTTTGCCCACTACGAACCCACACAAATCGAATTGACACATTTTATGTACCCAGCCCATATTCGAATTTTATATGAACCACTTGACTATAATTCATTCACGTAATGCTAATTTTTCTTATCGGCCATTTTAATCTAATTATTTCATAGATTTCTCAAACTTGTTGAAATATGAATTTTTCGTTTTAAGATACTCTTAATTTCATATCTAACCTCAAATGGAATCATTATGCAAACCCAATCCTCTCTTTTCTTTTAATTAAATATAAATATAATCTTAATGGTTATTTTTACCTAATTTTTAATGGTTATTTCACATGTTAATCTATTTTAGAGATAATTCTTCGACAAATATGTATATGTCAACTAAAATATGAAAAAGTTCAAATATTTATACGTTATATATATATATATATATGTGTGTGTGTGTGTGTGTAAATTAACATCCTTTTTGATAATTTTATTCATATTAATTACTTTGATATGATTATTAGTTAGCAGCTTCAATAAGCCCTATATACCATCATATTAGGAGGTTTTATCGAGCATACCACTATACAACAATGAAAAAATTATCAAAAAAAAAATTATTATAAGAAAAGCTATTACTATATAGTTTATAATATGCAACTGTTTAAATTTTAAGCCGTTTAACTAACATATGCATTAGTTGTCCGATTTATTTCTCGATCTTCAAAGAAGACTGACTCCTCCTTTCCGAAAGGATCGTCCTATATCACGAAAAATTAGGTAAATGGCAATAAAACAAAATTAAATTAAGAGAGGTTAAACATTGTTATAAGATTCTACCGTAATTGGTTCTAAATAAATGGTAATAAAAATTAATATTTTTGAATTATATATTTTTATCATTCATTTAAGTGTTACTGCCTTACTGGAAACGTGCTAAGATAAAATTCAATATCACGATAACACTTACTATATAGACAGTAAGAAAAATTTGTTGAATCCTCTAATATATGAGATTGTTGCAATTTTAGATTTGTTGAATTATATGAGTAAAGGTTTGAAAGGATATTAATATAAATAAGCTTGAAATAACAAAGTTCTTAGAGCCTTATTTATAAGACAAAATGGCTAAATTCAAATTCCTAAAAAAAAAAAAACAAATCACAAAAAAAACTTATTTATAAGACAAATGGCTAAATCTAAAATATGATTCCTAAGTGATAAAAAATGAATTACAAAGAGATTTTTCGATTTAGAAGAAATCTAAACCAAACTCGGTTTAGATGAACGAAGAAATCTCGAAGCATCACCTACCCTCTCATGTCCCAAAATACCAATCAGTGATCTCCAAAGACTTTGGCAAGAATACATTAAAACCCGAAATCAGGTCTCGGTGTCCTCTAAAAAGGTCTGCTACCTCGCTTATGCAATTTTTTTGGTCAATTCTACAATAAAATTAATCAGATTATTAGAAATTATAGAGTGTTTAGTGTTAATTACTCCAATACAAATTGAACTAAAGATAAAACCAAACATTTCTTTTCATATTCTGCAAAACTATATATATATATATATATATATATATACCTTCGAGCTTTAAAATTGTTCATGATTGCAATAAAATCGCATATCTATCACGTTCAACTTTATTCTTCACAGTCCTACACTACAAGAAAATAATGGTATTGCAATAGAGAAAAGTTCTTGCAATATGCCATTATATTGTTGCAAATATGAAATTGTGATAAAATCGTAACAAAATTCACATCGTTGCTGATTGAGCGTTGCAAATTTGTGTTTATCGCGAATACGTCACAAAATTTGCAATAAATATATTACTTGCTAAATTTCTCGTATTAATGCAACACAATTTATGCAGCAAATTTGTTGTATATTTACAATGTATGTTTGCAACTCTGAATTGTTGTAATTTATTGCTATGTAACATATATAGCAAATGTGTGTTGCAAAATTGCAGTAACTATTTTTAAAAGTATACTTGTTGCAAAATTTTTGTGATGAACCTTAAACAAAATTCGTTGTAAATATAGTCACGTGAATTCATTATATTGTAAATTTTACAACATTCATATTCATCACAAGAATTTTGCTATATTTTTCTTTGAAACATGATTTATTAAATTATAGTCGTTTTATTTCTTACTGTTTATAATAAAATAATTATAATTAAAATAGGAATTCAAAAATTAACTTAAACTAACGGTAGAAGATATATGATATCTAAAATGCATAAATACAAAATAGTAGAAAATCAACTATAACAGAAAAAGAAACAAGATAATATAACTAAAAAATCCAAATAATATAACTCAGAGGAGAAAGATCTCCATATTTTGTTCCAAGTCTTCAAGCTTGAGACAGTTCTTAATTTCTGATTCTTGTGAGAAATCTCCTCCAATTTCTGTTTAAAAGATTCATCATTTATAAATGGCTTTGGTTAATAGCCGACAATCCACGGATGATTAAAAGCCAACAATCCACCAAGGATTAAAAATTCACCGATGAAACTCCTAGATCAAAAAGACTATATTTTGGTGTATCACTTACTTGTAAAATATAGTAAATCTTTAAGAAAAGGATACGAAACAAAATTAAAAGATAAAACAAATCCAAAAAATAAACCAAATTGCTTAATGTTAAACTAAAAAAAATAAAGTTTAAACATTTAAAACATAAGTATACGTGATTTGAGTTTTGTTTCTGCTACCTTTTTTGTCGAAGTGGAAGACACACATCTACAAATGAATTAAGAAAAGCATATTTATGAACAATAAAAGAAAGAGAAAATCTAATTAGTTTTTAGAATCATATCCCTATATTTACTTATATGCTGGAGTTATCCAAGATTTTAAAGAAGTTAGCAACAGATAAAAAAAGAAAAACCGAGAAATAAGAGATAGGGATAAATGCCAAACTTAACACACTTATAAAATATATATTTGACTGCTTTAATCTTAAGGATATATTAGTTTCGACTCTTAAATTACTATACTAACACAATTAACAAAATATAACTTAACAAAATAGTAGACGAAAATGATAATTGGTTGGGTTTGGGTAGTTTAAGTACCTAAATTCATTAGTTTGATTTTATTCGATTTAAATTTTTGTATTTAAACTAGAGGTGAACATGATATTTTTTGGGTATTTGATTTTTTAGTTTAGTTCGACTTAGATTTCTGGGACTCATTTACTAAAATATGACAATCCCAAAACCCCCAAAACACATTTGATCACCTCTAATTTGAATATGGAATAAGTATGTTTTTTCAATTAATCAACTTAAAAATATGCAACGAATATATTCATAAGTCACAATTGAAAGTTAGTATTGCAAAATAGTTACTAAACTGATGAACGTAGTAACAAATGTGTCATATTTTTTTGTCACATTTTTATAACTATAATTTTTTTGCAAAACAACCACGACTTATATTCGCTGAATATTTCTGGCAAAATTTTTATGAGTTTTGACATATCGTTAAAAATTTTCAAATTAGTGACATAAATTTGCAATGAAAATTTTTGTCGTGATTTTGCAAGAAATTTTTAATAAAATTGCTATGTCTATTCATCATTGCAAAATAATTGCAAAATTTATTGAAAAAATTTAACAGAAACGGACGTTGCAAAATTATGTTGCAATATCTCTATTTTCTTGTAGTGCTAAGATATGCATATGCATCATCCAGAGTTGCATTCGGTTTACTTCCTTCTCCTTTCGCCATGATTTGAAGTTAGTCGAAAAGCTTTATATAATTATTTAAAACAACATATTATCTAAGGTTTAATATAATATGAATTTAGCCTATGTAAATATATCTGTTTATTAAGAAATATACGAAAATTCATTCAATCCGCGTTTGGCATACAAAATATTCTTAAAGAGTATAGAGTAAAATGACATGTCAAAAATAGGCTAGGAAAACTGACTAACGAAATAAAGTTGTGCATGTGCGTTTACGTAAATGATGTGTTCTTTTTTTTTTTTTTAGTTCAAAACGTATATGATGAGTTCATACTTCACATATGTTAAATTAATGAATTTTAATATAGTTATATAAATAAAAATATGTATATATAAGAATCCAAAAATTAGCCATGATTGAGGAGCAGCTTCCATGTGGAAAATGCTTATGATTGGTTCTTGTGCTAATGTTTACAAATGATAATAACAAAATTCCAAGCAAGACCCAAACCCATCCTTTGTAATTTGAAAAACCACACTCGTTACCAATTTCTACCAATCCAATATTATCTATAACCAACAAGTTTACTAATAACATCACCTTTGTAAATTAACCAAAATTTGTATAGATCATTTTTTGTTTGATATACATTAAACATTTTTTTTTACTTTTTAGTTTTTAGTCATTGATATCAGTCACTAGTTTCATTTCAGATGATAAAATAATGAATTTAGGCTAATACTCTAATTTAACTTATCAGTTTTCCTCTAACAAATTTGTTTTTTAGCAGTTGTTCTCAGTTTCTCATGCACCCATTTGCCATTTATGTACATCAGAGGAATTAGAACGATACCTTCTAATTTTCAATAGCTAGGATTAGGATGTTGGAAAATATGTTTTTTGTTGCACCAATATATAATTATAGATAAAACAAATGTCTACATAGCTAGATTTAAGCTGTAGACAAACAAATAGTTGAATTGTTGCACAAAATAATGATTGAGCATGTGATGATCTGATGGTAATAATAATCCTTAGAATATAAATGATGAACACATATATCGAACATGTCATTCTTAAACAAGTGTAGTATTTGATTAGTCTCCCTAGCTATTATTGAATTAGCCACCAAAAACAAAGTAATTGAATGTGTCGCCTACCAATCTACCATGAACTTATAGATAATTTTTCTACACACTAAGAAATGGATTAGGGCAACATAATAATTACTTCATGATATATAAAAATTTAATTAGTCTATAATATATCAAATAACAAAAACGATGATTGGGGGATTGATCAAGCTATATAGATTTGGTCTTGGGGTCATAATGGGACACACATGGACGATTCCTTGTACATGAACCTAACTCTATAAACATTACCCACAACACAATTCCATTGGTAGAGGCGTCTCTCATCTCATCCAAAAAAAGATAAATTCAATTTATTTTATTTTTAAAAATAAGAAGAAAAGAAGAACATGTGCAACTGTTCCCTTGCAAGGAAAACACATAGATGCAAAACTGTGAGAAATAACTATAAAATGTGGGAGTTTGTTGTCACTATTTGAAGTATGTCCATGTGAAAGCACTTCTTTTATCTTTCCACAACTTGTATTTGTATTTGTAGTTTAGCTTTGCCACTTAGTCAAACAACATTACTAACATCAACATCCACCCTTTGGTCCTCGATCCAAAAATTTTTCCCTTTTTGCCCCTCTGCCCAATTTATTTTGCACGATAGAGGATTATATATGATGATTTAATGTTGTTATATTTCAACAATACTATGGTTTTCTTTATTTCTTTCAAAAACAAAACCAATAGAACTTTTTATGCATGTATGATGTATCCTACCAAGTGGGTGGTCTCGTAATGGTGATAAACCAAAAGGAAGCGTACTCATGAGCCCTTGTTCAAGCCATTTGTGACAGGACAATTTATTTTTCTCGTCAGCATACAAAATTTAAAGGTTGGTCTCAGACCTAAAAAGATAAGGGTCCATGCATCAAACTTCCTAATTAACAACAAAAAAAGTGTATGATATAACCTTAGATATATGCTATATATATATTACAAAGTCATATGGGTGGGGCTATTAGTTCATCGACCCTGTACACAAATCCATTTCTTAGAAAATCTTGCTCTATTGGCATGGTTGGTGACAAGGATGGTACGCTATTATGGAAAACTATGTATATGTATATTCTATCACTAGTTTCTTCTACATGATCGTGAAAACAAAAAAAAAAAAGTTATATGATTAATAATAAAAGTAATTGGGTACTATTTTTAAATAATAGAATTTAAATATAAAATGTATGTTAAATGGTTTTAATTCTAGTAAATTTTAGTTATAGTTTAATTTTTACTAAGTCATATACTAAGGTTTGATTTATGTCTAAGTAAATGAGGTAGAATGGTCGACATCTCATAAGAATCCAAGAGGAACAAAAAAAAGACATTCTAGCATTGATGGAGGCAATTGATTTGAGTTTAATTACATGTCGTAATAGGAACAAAAGTTATAATATAATCCCTGCCACCTTAAGTAGCTGGGCCTTCATTGTTGAACTATTTAAGATGATATGACGTTTAATGTTACAGTGAACTTCTTATCGCAAGAACCGGCATGGAACTTCCAATTGTGGTCTCGTACCGGTTCGGTTAAACACAAAAAGAACAAGACGAATGCGGGAAAAGGCCAGAAAGAATGAAACCATAAAAGAATGGTCGGACGAACAAAAGTCACATGGAGTATCCCAACGTGTTAAAACGTCGCCGTCTTGATGGAAACTATAATATTCGTGAAAGTGATCATTCATTTGTTCCTCCATAATCTCAGTTTCATCCTCTGTTTTTAATGAGTATCCATGTTTATTAATTGTTTCTCTTAATTTGAATGGACTTGAAGTTTAGAGCTAAATGAGTCGTGAATTGTTTTTTTTTAATCAATTTTTAAAACTATTATTTTTAAAGTATCATATTTCAAGCTATTGGATAATTATATATTTTGAATTTATTAATTATGAACTTTTATTATTGGGACTTTTTAAACGTGAATGAACAGTCGAAGACCTTAGTTTTGCAGACAATATGGACCAAAAGTAAAATTCTTCCGGAGGTACAAAATAAATTAAAAAATAAATAAAAGTCCGAATTAAATTTTGCATGTTCTTTTTTTATTTGTTCTCTTTGTAAAATAAAAGTCCGAATTAAAGTCAGTAAAAAAATAAATTTTGCATGTTCAAACTTGATAAATCAGTAAACATCGAAGGAGAGGAGTTAATCAAGTCACGTGCTCGTCTGCCCAATTTGCCTGCTCTCTCCATTTCCCCTTCACGTGCTTCCTCATTATTTCCCTTAATGTCTCTCTCCCTCTTTCTCTTCATATTTACTTCTATGCCACTCTTTTATTTTTTTACCATGATTTTTCTCTTGATTTTGATTATTCAAGAAAATTCATATAATCACGTAATCAGATAATCTATTCATCAATTCACAAATATAAATGTGGTAGTTGCCATTTCTCACATCACATAAACTTAAGTCAAATCATTTTGGCCCCAAAAATTAATTAAGAAAAACATTAAATAAGATATGGTTTGATTTGCATCATTGACACGCTCTGATTTCTGAACAAGTCAAATGTCAAACAGAATATGAAGCATCATCATCATAACACAACATATTATTTTTAATTTTTTTTTGTCTTAATCGCTTTAATAATTAATTAATAAATTACTGTAAATTTTGGAATTGTTCTAAGGTTCGCCAGTTAGGATATTCCATTGCCTGTCAGTTTTAATTTTGTTTTGAAAATTTCTTGTCGAATTGGCGTATTCTAACATATTATTCGATAATGGTGAGGTGATAATACATTGCTATTCCTGATGAATAAAAGTCATTGAATATTTTTCTGCCAACATTTCATTTGAAATATTATATACTATAACTTTGTTCTGTGAGATTTAACACGACATCAAAAAGGACAGAATCTTTCTGGCCTACACTATATCTGTATGAAAACACACTAATGACCATTTCTTCAAATCCAATTTAGATTTTATATTGTACTTATTATTGAAACAGCTATTTTTTGACGACAGAGAAACTCATTTAAACAAATTTAGCTTTTCCACGAGAAGAACAATGAAACACATTTAGTTCAGTAAATTAGAGAAATATACAAAAAAGCCTATATTAGACACGATATTCTATTTTGGAAATGTTTTTGGCCCCGAAATATAAAATTGGACTAAAGATTTCAAAACATTTTTTTTGGTAAAAATATAAAGAAAAAGAAATGAAAGAGAATGTTTCAAACTTTAAATACACGAGCTAGAGCTCTTTAACAAACAAACAAAAAAACTAGCTTAGAGTTATCTACGTTTGTAATTGGATTAAATATTGCAATATTCTCTTTAAGACTTTTCTTTTAATTATTTTCCCGAAGTAGATTAGAAATTTTATAGATAGTAGATTAGATACTATGAATATGAAGTATCATCAAATTTATATTTTCAAAGATAATAATAGCATGCGAATATTGCATAGTGTATTTATTTTTTGTTATATAAAAGACATTTTATTTCCAAACAAAAGCAAGAGTATGAAAATAGTAAATAATAGTTAATTTTTTTTACACCACTCCCTCTCTTTGTTGTTAGCATTTAAAAACCCATTACCCAACTGTCTACGCATAATCGGAGTCTCTCCCTCTGTCGCCATATTCAAGCACAGTTTCACATTTAATGTGAACACGTTTTTCTGTAAAATCTCAAATCGGAACCCTTAAAATTTTTCAAAAATGTCGGTTCACGGACGTTTTCCGGCGAGTCCACCGGTTTCATCATCTCCGGCGTCTTCTTCCACATCGCCATCACAGTCACCGTCAACTCCTCCTGATCTGAAACAACGAGTCATCGCTTGCCTCAACAAGCTCGCTGATCGTGACACTTTAGCTCTCGCTTCAGCCGAGCTTGAATCAATCGCTAGAAATCTTACTCACGATTCATTCTCTTCGTTCCTTAACTGTATCCACAATACCCACTCTTCGGTTAAATCTCCGGTGAGGAAACAGTGCGTTGCTCTTTTATCGATTCTCTCTCGTTACCACGGTGATTCTCTCACACCTCACCTTGCGAAGATGGTTTCCACCGTTATTCGCCGTCTCCAAGATCCGGATTCCTCCGTTCGCTCTGCTTGCGCCGTTGCTACTGCGGATATGTCTGCTCATATAACGAGGCAACCGTTCGCTTCCGTTGCTAAGCCGTTGATTGAGACGTTGATCCAGGAAGGCGATTCAAATGCGCAGATCGGAGCGGCGTTGTGTTTGGCGGCGTCAGTGGAAGCAGCGACGGATCCGGAATCGGAGCAATTGAGGAAATCGTTGCCGAAGATTGGGAAATTGCTTAAGAGTGATGGTTTTAAAGCTAAAGCTGCGTTGCTGAGTGCTGTAGGTAGTATAATTAACGCCGGTGGTGCGGGAACTAAACCGGTGTTGGATTGGTTAGTTCCGGTTTTGATTGAATTTTTGAGTAGCGAGGATTGGGCGGCGAGGAAATCTGCAGCGGAGGCGTTGGGTAAAGTTGCAACGGCGGAGGAATTGGCATCACAATATAAGAAAGCTTGCACTGCGGCTCTTGAGAGCAGAAGATTTGATAAGGTAAAAAAACGAGACTTCAGTTTTGTTTTTTTGTTCAATAGATTCTAAATCAGATTTTGACGCTTAGTGGATTCATAATGCAGGTGAAAAGTGTTAGAGAAACTATGAATCGAGCATTGAATCTGTGGAAGGAAGTTTCATATGATGATGAAGCTTCTTTATCTCCATCTAGATCTTCAACAGGTTTGTAGCAGAGCCATTACTTTGTTGTCGTGAAAATGCAATTTTTAACTTCAATTTGATTTATGGAATTCTACAAAAAAAATTTCAGATGATGGCAACATTGGATGCTTTACCTCTGTCACGAGAAATTCCACCATTGACGTTGGTTTTAAATCAGCTAGACCAAAGAAAGTAACGCCTATAATGAAGAGGTCCCCATCTATACCTGTGAATAGATCATATGTAGCAACTAGACAAAAAGAAAATCTTCCAAAAAGAAATCAAGGGAATGTGACCATGTTAGCAGTAGCAGCTTCTATTGTGGATAACAAGGGACCACAATTTACACCGGTAAAGCAATCTTTGGAAGACCATAGTAGCAGTAAAAGTGAGGAGACGGCGAACTCAGGGGGACCAGATGTTATCAAACATACTATCTCTGAAAAAAGCAGGGAAGATAATAAAGTATCTGGCGTTGGTGGTTTAAGGTCTGGCTCAAGGGTTGCACCTTGTAGTGACGATGATGATTCTTTTGATTCTGTTGCCAAGAATGGTAAAGATGATGTTGATGAGAGTAAGAAAGACAGTGAGGAACTGTCTTTGATTCGCGAGCAGCTTGCTCTGATTGAAAATCAACAGTCCAGTCTCTTAGACTTGCTTCAGGTATATAATAGATCTTAACAATCCTAGTGTCCTTTAATGTAGATGAATTGTTTGATTATGAATGTTATAGATTGCTCAATCCTCACTGAAATAACTTTTCTTTTGGATGTAGAAATTCATGGGAACTTCACAGAGTGGTATCCAGTCTCTGGAGTCTCGTGTCAGCGGTTTAGAGATGGCTTTGGATGAAATATCATGCGATCTTGCGGTTTCAAATGGGAGAATCCCTAAGAATAGTAGTAGCTGTGCAGGAGAGAGTTGTTCCAAACTACCTGGTACAGAGTTCTTAAGTCCTAAGTTCTGGAGGAAAACCGAGGAGAGACCACGGATGAGAAACACAGCCAGTGAAATGCCTGCGCACAACCAGGGAATGCGGGAATCAACAGATGCGAACAACATTCAAAGGGCAGGTTCAGTTTTTCAAAAGAGATCACCAAGAGACCAGTTCCAAGATTCTATGCATACAACACTACAGAAACCAACAACCAGGTAAAAACCATCTTTTAGTTGCTTTTTCTTGGTGATATTTCTTATAAACCATTGTTTTAAAAAGGTTTGTTTTGCATATTCAGATTATCTACTTGAAGCAAAAGAGAGAGAGTGCACATGATTGATTCAATTTCTTGGGAAAGAAAGTGATTTGAGGATTGAAGCACAAATAGAACCTGACCAGACTGACTCAAACGCTGAAAATGAAAAAGCCAAAACCTCAAATTCGATGCTTTGCTTCAAACAACCTTGTTTGAATTTTCTACTCTCACACACATGTCTAAGTAAGCTTTCTCTTTTTTTAAAAAAAAAGCCTAATAATTTAATCAGCGAGTGAATCTGTAGAGTTTCAAAAGATTAAATGCAGCATGTGAATATATCTGATATTTATGTAATCTACCATTAGAGTAATGTCAAAACCACCATGAATAGAGAGAGATGTAAAGATTTGTGTGACTGTTTTGTGTTACTCTGGGATGATTGCTGCCTATATCAGAATTAGGACAATAGAGATGATTTCACACTTGTCTCTATTTGTGAGCGTCAGAAATTATTGAATGCCAACTCTTATTCATATGACAATATGATACAAATAAAACGATTTTCATAGTAATAAATGGAAGATAAGATAAGGTAGGTAAAAAGTCTGACTACCACAAAGCTCCTGCATTGTTTTCAGGTTCAGGGCCCGCCCTTCAAGGGACGAATCTGATTTCCAATAATAGAGTTTTACTATAGTATGTACCATAAAATAACCAATATGTGTAATATACCAAGTATAAGAATATTAAAGAGATAATCAACCAGATGGTAATGGTAAATCTGGTGGCCGCAAATTTTGAATTATCATCAATTCATCACGTCCACCATTCATATCAAACCTTTGGGTATTAATCTACTCGGGCCAGAAACTAAAACAAGTATATTAGTCTCTTCTCCTCCAACATCTAAATTCGATTTCGTGATCTCAAAGCGCATTTCCTCTAGTACACGAGTAGAAGTACATATACTCGATCTTGATATCACACATCTTGCTTAGTTGCTGTTATTTTTAAAGATACCATTTTATCCATCTTACCTCTCTTAAAGAGACATCACTTGTTAATACATATAGGGTAGAATACAAGTAAAGATGATATAGTTTGAACTTCTTATCCAAGAAGATTAAGGTTGAATGAATGCATCAAAAATTGAAGCCAAGTCGAAAGATAGGACTCTTGAGGAGGCCGAGAAGCAAAGGAAGAGGAAGCAACCTTAGGATGGATATTAAAGAGACTTAGAACCCATCTTGCTATGACTCTTTAAAGTTGTTAAAACCAAAAAAAATACTTTAAAGTTGTCGAATAAGACAGTCAACTTTTTATTTTCTTTTAAATTTGGTTTGATTTAGTCTTAACTTTCACTATATTCGGGTACATTATTAAGTAAAAGCGAACAAGTCAAACTAAAAGTCAGCTAGTTTGTATGCAAACTCAAGTATGTACCGCACGTGATTTGAGGTCAAAAGAATAAAACCGTGTCGCTCTTTTATTTTTAGGGCTGCCTCTAAACCCAAGATTGGGTTTGGTACTTGTCACCTAACCATTGTGGAATTTTGTGTCATCCACAGAGAATCATTTATTGGGGTTTACCATAGTTGTAACCAAAATTCCAACTAGGACCAACTCTAATAGGACTCCAAACATCATTTTGATGTAATTTTTGCATCAAAAGCTTTCTAATGAAATTCCTAAAATTGCACTATTTTAGTGCTGATGTTACAGTGTCACATAGAATAGTATTTGCATATTTTAATAAAATCATAAATTAAATAAATATAAAATAATAAAGTGACTAGATATAAAATGATAAAATGAAATATTATATGTATTGAAATGGTTTATTTAATTATAGTGTTTTAATATTATTATATATTGAAATAGTGAATATTATTATGTATTTTTATAAATATATTCTAATGTAATGTATTTTTATTAAAAAAACTATTTAATAGTATAATAGTAGATAAGATTCTGATGATTTGGTGTTGGTTGGGAAAAAAAATATTGTTAAAACTACACCAAAATAGTGTAGTTTGAACACCAAAATGGTGTATAACCTTGGAGATGTCTTAAGGGAGTTGTATGACTCATTATAGATGATAAAATGCGTATTTCGTAGATGAAAAGGTTCAAAGTTTTGGATGCAAACGTAAATATAAGAAATGATAAACAACAAAAATAAAGTATGGAAAACGGAAAGAAGAATGTTGCTGGTTTTATTGTATTCATTCAGAAAAGAGCCAGACATGAGCAACAAATTAACATGAAGGGGAACACAAAATGGATGTATAATTTTGTATTGGAAGGCACAATCTTTTTTTTTTTTTTTCTTATTCATCATTGATCATTAGTTATAAATAAATAGGAAAAAAACAAAAATTGGAAGAACAAAGGAACATGACTCCAGCGATTTTAAGCAATGTGCAAGACAACTTCCCACTATCCTAAACCCTCTACCTAATCGCCACGTTCCTCGTTTCCAAATTTGGCTAATCTCTTTTTATGATATCATTACTCATTACAGAATCGATCAATATTCGAGTTTTTATTGATTTTCTAACAGTCTAAAATATATGAAGAGCAACACAGAATTCATCACACTCATTTTTTTTGTTTTTTAAATTAATTAACTACTATTACCTTAAATATATATATTTTTGAATATTGATATATATATATATATATATTGTAACTCAAAAAATCCATGACAAACACAATAATTTGACGTATCAAACTCAATAATAGATTTAAAAATGAAATTAAATACTGGAAGTCGGTTATAAAGGACAAACTACAGAAGAAAAATATCCTAAAATCCAAAAGATACAAAAATACTATTACTACTATACCCTTAGCAAATATTATGTTCTTCTTCAACCTCACGGATTGAATGAACCAATTTTTGAGGTCGGCAACGCAATATTGATGAAGAGCAATCGCCTTCAGCGTCACACACATACATCAACACCTACATTTTTGTAATCTATACGACGACCTTTTTAGAAGCTGATTATCTAATAGATATTTTTATGTTACATAGTAATTTGTAATTTAACTAATCATTTGATAAAATATATCACCAATTTAAAAATATTGAAATGAGTTCGTCGTCGAACGTACTTGTTAGTGACAAAACGTGTTCTTCACCAGATTTTTTATTATTACCAGTTGAACTGTGCAAGTATGCAATGTGCATGATAATTAGGTCATTTTCTAAAGAATAATTTTGTATCAAAATATATATACTATATAGTTAAGTTCAATACATTTATGTCACCGTTCAACGTTTTTATTATATAAGTTTTGTACAGCCGAATTAAACTCGTCAACCATACTTATTCGACACCGACCAATTGTTTTGCTACACAATTGTGCAGCCTTGATTAGTTAATTCAATCATGCTTAGTACCACCAACAGGTTTGGTCCTCTGACGAATCTTGAATTTACAAAAACAATTATTATTTGCCGGAAAACTAAAAGGCCACGCAAGGTATAACACAACTGTCACAGATTCATAGGTTAAGCTTTGAATGGTGGTTGCGGATACAGTGGACATAACCATCAGCGGACTAAACCATCTATTTTTTGAGGCGATCGATAGTCCACTGCGGTTTTAGTTTATTTTTTTGAAAAAATGGATCACAGTTGGTCTGCAACAGTTTTATTTTATTTTATTTCTGTCCATATCACTGCAAACTATAACTTATGAATGGTAAAAAAAAAAAAGTTTAATTTGTAGATGGTTTTGATTGTCCCATCAGCTGCATCCATTAATTTTTTTAAACCCAAACCATTACTTAAAAGAAATAAATGAAATAAAATATGAGAAAATGGTCCACCTCATCGTAGCATCTTTGGACACAAGTCGCACAACTAGTGGCATCTTTCTCGCCTTTAACAATAATCATTAAGCCATAGAAAATGACTTAATTAAACTCATTAAGGCATCTTTCTCTCCTTTAACAAAAAGGGAGGAAGTCATTAGTACACTAATCCGGTGGCTTTGCAAAATTATGAGAGAATTGAGTAAGACGCCTAACGTGACTCAATAAGAAACGCGTCTCTTGTTTCTTCCCTTCTTTATCACAACGAATATTTCCTTCTCTATTTTTTTTCCTTTACAGATCAAATTATTTCCGAAAAGAATCAAAATCAAATCAAATTATAAATATTCCTTTCTTAATTTCTTTAAAAAACAGGAGGAGAACTTCTCACTTTTGTCGGCCGGCGCAAAAACCAGATCTCTTATCCCCGACCCCGAGTAAAACCTTCTCCAGATCAGTTTATTAAGCACCTTGTTCTCTTCTAACTAGAAGAAGAAGAAAAGTCTCAGTTTTGTCGAAGAAGAAGAAGAAGAAGAAGAAGAAGAAGAAGAAGAAGAAGAAGAAGATGACAGAGTATGAGAATGGGAAGAAGAGGAAAGTACGAAACAAACAGCAACTAAAAGCACAATTCTTGTCTCAAAGGTATCTAATCGTATGCTTTTGTTGTTTCTTCGTTTTGTTCTTCTTCTTATCTTCCGACCGAATCTCTACACTCTCTGTTCGTTCTGATTCTCTGCGACCGTCTCTTCGTGTTCCTGCTCTCTCCGTTTTATCGTCTATGGACTCGATTCAGCGTTCGTTTCACGGAAGATTCCCTCCGTTGAGAGTTGAAGACAGAGTTCAATTCCCCGACCATCTGTTGCTGATTCTGTCGACCAGAATCGGGAAAGGTGAAAAAAACCTAATTTGTGTTTATCATGGAGTAAAGGAAGAGACTTTGGTGTTGCCATCGATTTCTACTGATGAATTCGATCAGTTTAGATCGATTGTTCGGTGCCCTAATGCGCCTTTGAACTATTCGTCATCGGTTGATTTGCAATTTCGTGGAGATTTGGTTAAGAAGAAGAAGATGATGAAACAGAGCAGTCGTGTTCATAATTGGGAAAAAGTTGGTTACGAGGCGGTGATCGATGGCGACACGGTGGTTGTATTTGTCAAAGGATTGACTCGAAGACCTCACAAGGAATCTGATCCTTCTTACTACAAATGCCAATTTGAGATTGGGAATTTAGAGGAGAAAAGTGATGTTGAAGTGTTGGTGACTCGAGCTGTGTCTGCTGCGCAAGAAGTTGTGAGGTGTGTTTTGCCTGAGAGTTTGAAGCTAAATCCAGAGATGATGTTTAGTGTGAGTGTAATTCACATTGATCCTAGAGGAAGATCTACTCCTGCTTTGCCTTCCGTTGCGAGAATCTACGGTTCAGATTCGATTGAGAAGAAGAAGAAGAGTGGCGTTAAGCATGAGCTTTGTGTTTGTACAATGCTGTGGAATCAAGCTCCGTTCTTGCGTGAATGGATCATGTATCACTCCTGGCTCGGTGTCGAACGCTGGTTTATATACGACAACAACAGTGATGATGGTATAGAAGACGAGATTGAATTGCTTAGTTCGGAGAAATACAATGTGAGTCGACATGTTTGGCCATGGATCAAGACTCAAGAAGCCGGTTTTTCGCATTGTGCGGTTAGAGCGAAAGAAGAATGCAATTGGGTTGGATTCTTCGATGTCACGAGTTCTACTACTTCCCAACGCATCACTCTCATGGCTTGCCGAGCAAAAACGCTTTGAAATCGCTTGTATCGAACTACACTTCTTGGGATCTCGTTGGAGAGATCAGAACAGAATGTCATAGCTACGGTCCATCAGGGCTAACCTCGGTTCCATCACAAGGCGTGACCATAGGGTACACTTGTAGACAAGCGAATCCCGAGAGACATAAGTCGATAATCCGACCCGAGTTGCTCACGAGCTCATTGCTAAATGAAGTTCATCATTTTCATTTGAGAGAAGGAATCGGACATATGAGTTTGGTGGAGAGTGTTGCGGTAGTGAACCATTACAAGTATCAAATTTGGGAGACTTTTAAAGCTAAGTTTTATAGAAGAGTGGCTACTTATGTTGTGGATTGGCAAGAGAATCAGAATCAAGGGTCTAAAGATCGAGCTCCAGGGCTCGGGACAGAGGCGATCGAGCCGCCGGATTGGAAACGACGGTTCTGTGAAGTGTGGGATACAGGAATGAAAGATTTGGTTTTGTCGAATTTTGCTGATCAAGTGACAGGTTATTTGCCGTGGCAGAGGCAACAACAAGAATGACTTTTATTAGTTTGGTTGGTTTCTGAGATAATTTAAGCAGTTGTACATTTGACGAGGATACATACCAACTCTACATTAATACGTTTCTTCTTCTGTTACTTTAATTTTTTTGGTTGGTGGGGGAGAATTTAAATGGTTTCTAATCTTTTGTTTCTTAGAGTTTACCACATATGTAAATTTCTGTAACACTACAAAATCTTTGTTTTTGGTTCTTATATGAGTTTAAGTCTTTCGATCCTTGTTTGATAGCTGACATTCGTGGCTTGTTTAGGAAGTAGAGGTAACTTAAAGACCAAACCTTACCTCTTTTGGGCTAAAATGTAAGTAGATGGTATCAAAGCCCATGGGCCAAAACATAGGATCTACACTCTTTTTTCTTTTGTGTCTTATTAATATTTTTGTCCTTTTCTTTATGACAACTTCAAACTTTAGTGATTTACTGATTTATTAGCAGCCAATTTTCATTAAAAATAAAGAATCTCATTCTTTTGTGGTAAAAAGAGAATCTCATTTAAGCCATATTATTAATCAAGGAAAATTTAATTTGATCAACTGATATGTTGAGTAAAAGATTCATGTACTATAAAACACTACATGGCTGATTTAAGACACTGTTAAAAAATAAAAATGAAATGTGTTATTGTAGTTTGCATAAAATCAGCTTTTTTCCATTTCGATTGGAACATGAAGACTAGATTCAGACTCACTTTATATAGATCATCTTCTCTCAGGCTTTTTTTTTTCCTTTACTGAATGGCGTCGTTTTGTTATAACTTATAAGATTCTTTTGTTTAAACGTCTCACATGTCCCTAACTGGGAAAATAAAATCTGTTTTGTCCCCATTTAATCCACATGTCCCTTATTAAAATGTTTCAGATTGTGAAAACCAAACTACCCTTGTAATATTATTCAGAAAACAAATAAAAAAAAGGAAAAAAAGAAGAAATCGAAGCTCAAGCTCTCTCCCTCTCCGCCGCCACCGCCTTCAAGCTCAGTCGTCGAGCTGTCTCCGGCCACGACGAGCTCACTGGTCAACCTCTGCCTCGCCGTCGACCTCTGCATTGGTGTTATTCCGTTCTTCAGCTTCAAAATCCAGATTCTTTGGCAATTAGGTATATTTGAGGATTTGCTAGAGATTTGCTATATGCACATTGGATGTTTTACCATAGTTTCTGGATCGATTAGGATTTTAAATTGGTAACAAACGGATTTCAGTGGTTGAATCGTAGTGTATTATAGATTAGAAGATCCAATTTAAATTCTTGCGATTGAGACACAGGGTAATACTAGTATAATTTGTAACAAGTATTACTTGATAAATGTAGTAGAACTAGTATAACTTAGTAATCGGTATTACTTGATAAATGTAGTAGAACTTGTATAACTTGTAACAAGTAATACTGATAAATGTAGTAGAACTAGTATAACTTGTAACAAGTAATACTGATAAATGTAGTAGAACTAGTATAACTTGTAACAAGTAATACTGAAAAATGTGGTATAACTAGTATAACTCGTAACTAGTATTACTGATAAATGTAGTATAACTAGTATAACTAGTATTATTGATTGAGTTTTTTTGTATTGTTTTGGCAGGATACAATGAGCAACAACGTCAGCATACATTTTAAATGCCAAGGTCGCATGTATAGTTTAATGTTGAAGACATCGATGGAGGAGATAACTTTGTCGATGATAGAAGTTAGGATATACAAGAAGCTTCGTTAGATGAAAGTAAGGTTAAATTGCAATTGAGTTACTATCCACTGCTGGTGGGATGTGAGGAACAATTTATTATTTGTGATGATGAGGATATGTGTGTTTATCTAACGTCCATTGATAAAGAGAACCGTAGATGTATGTTGTTTGTGGAGGTCATCACTAGATCGGAACTGCCTGAGCAACTGTCGAGAGCCGGAAAAAGTTCTTTTGGTAAAAACTATGGCGACCTGGATTCAAATGATGGTGTAATCGGAGATAATGCCATGACTCTGTATGTAGAAAAAGAACAAGCAAAACAACAAAATGAGGTGACAGTGGATGATGATGAAGGTGTATCACGTGATGAAGGTGTGGATTGGTCGTATATGGGTGATGATTATGTAGAGGAATGGGAAGATGGTTTGGGAGTGACTGTACTTCAAGAATTTCCAAGTAGGAAGGCATTGCAAGATGTGGTGGATAGAGGCTCATTTGTCAACAGTTTTTGTTTTGATATAAAAAAGTCTGATCAGGGACGTTTAGTGCTCAAATGTAGTTAAGAAAGCTGTAAATGGGGTTTACGAGCTACAAGGATTCAAAATACAGAAATTTTCTCGATTAGAACGTACACCAAGATGCATACATGCTCTCGGACTAGTCAGAGCGACAACATCAAAACGAAGAGGCAAAGGACACCACAATTAGTTGCATCCATTTTGGTAGAGGATTATCCAGGAAAAATGAAAACTCCAACTCCTAGAGATATCATGGATCTTGTTCAGACAAAATTAGGTGTGAAGATATCATATTCCACAGCATTGAGAGGGAGAAATCTAGCTGTTAGTGATTTGCGTGGTACCCCGGAAGAAAGCTACAAGTTGTTGTATTGCTATTTGCACATGTTAGAGAAGAAAAATGATGGTACAATTACACGTGTGGAATTGGATGAGAAGAAAAAATTCAAGTACCTATTCATAGCTTTAGGAGCTAGCATTGAAGGTTTTGAAGTCATGAGGAAAGTGATAATTGTGGATGCAACTTTTCTCAAGAACGGATATGGTTGTGTACTAATTTTTGCTACAGCTCAAGAGCCTAATCGACACCATTATCCCTTAGCGTTTGGTGTACTCGATGGTGAGAATGATGCAAGTTGGACATGGTTTATGGAGATGCTGAAAACGGTTATACCAGACTCTTCCGAATTGGTATTTATGAGTGACAGAAATGCAAGGCTCATAAGCGCCATAGATAATATGTATCCCCAGGCTCATCATGGGTATTGTGTATGGCTTTTGTCCCAAAATGTTAAAGGTCATGCTTCTAACGCTAACAAAGACGTAGTCGCATGGAGATTCATGGAGTGTAGTAGGCATTACACAATTGCTGAGTTCAATTCTGCTTATACTTCTTTTAGAATGAGATATCCTTCTGCGGCCAAGTATCTGGAGGAGAGTACAGTGAAAGAAAAATGGGCAAGGTGTTTTTTTCCAGGAGATAGATACAACTTAGACACAAGTAATGCTGTGGAATCTTTGAACAATGTTTTCAAGGACGCAAGGAAGTACTCTTTAATACCCATGCTTGATGCGATAATTACAATGTTTTCTCATTGGTTTAATGAACATCGGAAGGAGGCTGTGTCTGGAACGATAAAAAACAAACTGGTGCCTTTAGTAGAGAACTGCATGCACGATTTATGGGGTGTTGCTGAGAAGTTGATTGTGACAGAGCTAAACACTTTTGAGCTTGAATACAATGTCATCGGTAGTGATGGAAAGACTTATATGGTAAACTTGCTCTCCAAAAGTTGCAGTTGCAGGGTGTTCGATATTCAAAAGTATCCTTGTGTGCACGCACTAGCCGCTTATATTAAATTCCTAAGGCATGATGATAGACCTCGTGATATCCAATTACATGAGTTGTGTTCAAAATATTATTGGACGGAGCTGTGGGCAATGACGTATTACAGGACAATCTATTTAGTCCCGGATAAGTCTCAATGGGATGTTCCAGATGACATCAAAAGCAAAACAATCATACCTCCGGATCGAAAAGTAAAAAAAGGAAGAAAGAAAGTGAAAAGGTTGCCATCGGCTGGAGAACGGCGTCCAAGGACGCAAAATAAAAGGCGGCCAAGACAAGGACTCCAATGGTTGTTATTTGAAAATTGTAGTAGTGTTT
The DNA here is from genome assembly GCA_028015245.1 of Cardamine occulta. Taxonomy (NCBI): domain Eukaryota; kingdom Viridiplantae; phylum Streptophyta; class Magnoliopsida; order Brassicales; family Brassicaceae; genus Cardamine; species Cardamine occulta. Next base: position 18,973,909 of record CM051364.1, on the reverse strand, counting down.
AATTCTGATCTCTTCACCTTTTGTTTCGTAACACTTTTTATTGGTTAGGACAACTACATATAACTTGTTTTCCGTTATTCTATATATTGGTTTTGTGATTATGTTAATTATGTTACAGAAATTGTTTCAATGTTACAATGTTTTAAACTTGTATTTACATGGGGTGTTATTTTAATTTTTAAATAATTTGGACATATAATTTTTTTTTAAATCCTATTAATAAGCCCAATGTACATCATATTTATTTTAAAATTTTGTTATGAGTTTATTTTACTTTTTGAAAAGATAATTTTTATTTTATATGTGTCTCAAGAATAAATTATAGGCATTGTAAACATCTGAAATATATGTTTCTATATGTATTTACAAGGAAATTACAATAATACTATTAATTAAGTTGCTATGAAACAATCTACCCTATATATTCCTTATACGTTTTAGGTGAGTTTGTGAATTATATCCAACTTATGGTATCAAAGTTACAGAATTCTAGGGTTTTAACATGTTAATGCACAAAACACTAAGAATTATATGTTAATCGATTTAAATCAAACGTAAAACTAAAATTTGTTTCTTTAAGTTTATGTAATACTAATTAAAATGGAAAATATCCAAAGTATAAATACTTTGGAAGTTTGGTATAACTACTATCTTACGTATAACTATGTGTACTTAGGCGGCGCACATGTCATTAAAAACGGTGCACATGTGACGAAAACGGCGCACGTGTGTCAATATTTTGCGCGCCCAAACATTAATTTTTCTAATTTTGTTGGCTCCCGAATTTGGGTTTTTCTTCCATTTCTTTTTGAGTTTCCTCTTTATCCTCCTCATCCTCCTCCATCGAGACATCATCGATATCTCCATCTCGAAGAAGACTTCGGGTAAGATCTGAATTTGTGTTAGGTCTTTGATTTGCTTTTCAATTGGACAAAGATCTGAGTTTGTGTTAGGTCTTTGATTAGCTTTTCAATTGGACAAAAATCTGAGTTTGTGTTAGGTATTCGATTAGCTTTTCAATTGGACAAAAATCTGAATTATTGTTTCGTCTTTGATTTCATATAAGATTAGGTTTTCATGGATAAACTATGTGAGAGCGACCCTTGGTACAATGAAATGAAGAGGAACAAGAGGGAAGAGGACATGCGTACATTAATAGCCGATGGTGACTATGGTCTTCCTTTAAGATGTCCATGTGGTGGTAGGATCATCGATGAGATCTCAACCATACCGCCGCATATAGGAAGGAAATACTTAACATGCAATGCGTTTAAGGTGAGAAGAGGATATTGATTTTAGATTAATGGCATAATATGATGGTATATATGTCTTTATGTGCAGAATGATAGCTTACACATTCGGAAATCTTGGGAACTCGCTATCGAAGAAGAGGTCACTAAGTTGAGAGACATGTCCAAGGAGGGAAGCTTCGAAATTCATGAATTGTACATCAACAACCTGCGTAGGGAGCTGAAAAAAAATGTTGAAGAGATTGCAAACCTGAAGGCCTTGGTGGCTAAGCTTGTGGCTCGAATCAAAAAGCTTTTTGGTCCTATGCCTTGATATAGAAAGACTTATGTTTGTTTCTCCTTTGTAAGACTTATGCTTTGTTTATTTTGTAAGACTTATATTAGTAAGACTAATTATTTGTTTCTTTTGTAAGACTTATGCTTTGTTTCTTTTGTTTTACAAAGTATTACCAGTAGCAGTATTACAAACAGCATAGTTTTACAAAGTATTACAAACAGATAGTTTTACAAAGTATTACTAGTACTACGAATTCAATACCAAAGAAAAAGCATAGTTTCACAAAGCATTACCAGTACTACGAATTCGAATACTAAAAAAGCAGAGTTTAACAAAGTATTACCAGTAATACGAATTCAATACTAAAAAAAAAGCATAGTTTCACAAAGTATTACCAGTACAACGAATTCAAATACTAAAAAAAGCATAATTTCACAAAGTATTACCAGTACTACGAATTCAAATACTAAAAAAAGCATAGTTTTACCAAGTATTTTTAGGACTACCAATTCAAATACTAAAAACACAGCATAGTCTTCACACCGCATTTTTCTTTGACCTTGTCACACGCTTATTCTCGAATACTGCAATCCGTTTAACCCGACCCTTCTTAGGTGGCTATGGAGACGGAACAACATGCTCGCTTGGTGGCTCTGTGGATCCAGCATTAAGCTCCTCTCCTGGCTCTGTGATACCAGCAGTATCGTACTCCTCGGTTGTTGGGTCTACAGGCTCCTGCAATCGAATACAGTTATACTCTAGTTTTCTCAACTATTACCGACAGTTATACTCCAGTATTACTAGTGTTACCAAAATCTTACCTTCTCTACAAATTCCTTCATAGAAGCTTCCAACCATACAAGTCTTTTTTCAAACCCATCAACCTTGTCCAAAATTTTAGTCATCTGGGATCCCATCTTATTGATGACATCCGCCAATTCGGCCAAAGTTGGGTCTCCCGGTCTTTCGTTGGGGGTCTTTCTTTGGCGGCGGCTATTTCCTCGTTCACCGCATCCTCAGGATCCTCTTCTACTCTCGTAGCTACATCTTGGTTGTACATCTCTTCTAGCATAATGGTTAATCCTTTACGGATACATTGCATCCAACTATCAACAACGACATCATGCTTATCATCGTCGTCATCTTCTTCCGTGATGTCATCCATCAGAGAGTATTCTTCATCTCTAACTGGTAGGATACTATCAATATCCTGTCAACGTAAACAATGAAAAAAAATTATAAACATGACAACCGAAAATAATTTATATGTTGAAGATAACTAGTATAACTAGAATAATTCACCACAGTTGTACCAAGTTTTTTGTAAATTTTTGAAAGAGGAAACCCTTTACATTCGCCTTTCTTGAACCTTTTCTTGCACATCCTAGGACAATTTTCGTCTGCCCCTGGATGAGCTTCTATGAATTGATCCCCCAACTCCGGAATTGCCTCAAATGCTAAAAGCTACACAACACATATAGTTAGAGTTAGCTTCAATTATATGAATTACTAACAATGAACAATAACCTCAAATAATTTTAACTAACCTCCATAGGAATACAAAAACCTGGAACCGGCCATAATGTACCCTTGACGGTGCCTTCAAAATGAGCCATTGTGTGCTCGATCTCTTCTAGCAAGTGATCAAAAGACAATCTCCCCCAAGGAAATGTCTTACATAAATTGAGATCATCCACCGCTCTTAGAAAGAAGGGCTCCACAGGGGTGGCATCGTCTCCCATCTTCATTTGTGCGATCACAATGCTGGATAAGATGAAGAGGATCGCCATCTTCAACCTATCTCGAGTTCACTCTCCCGGGACCATTTCCTCTAGCTTCTTCTTCACATCTTGATATCGGACCGTCATCCCCTTAAATTGCCTTTTCATAAAGGCCTCACCGCCTGCGTTGTTATAGTTGACGGGATAATTCTTGCAATTCAACCCCGATATCAAAGCGTGCTCCTTGATCCCATAACGGATCGGAGTCCCGTTGACAACAAACCACGCTTCTTTCTTCTTTTCAAGGCAAGCAGTTCAGAGAAAGAGCATCCACATCCCCATAACCTTGTGGTTTCTTTCCCGCGGCATGTGGAATATGTGTTTGAATTGCAGATGCTCTTCAAACCATTTCCGCTCAAATGCAGTGAGGGGATGTTCCAATTCATCAAGCGTCTTCAAGGCTTCGTAAATATAGCACCGAGTTGCCAATTTGATTTTCTTGTTGTACTCCGAAGGCGCGAAGTACATTCTTAGAGGTTGTAGTGGCGTCACCATCTCCTCAGAACCCTGCAACAACAAGTTTTACAGAGTATTACTAGTTATACATTTTCATAAATTTAGCAAAACACATAATGATCTGTTCTACTACTTAAAACCTACAAATTCAATTCTAATTATTACCAAGTTAAACATTTTACCTAAATAAAACGAATCACCTCAACAACAAAGCCAATTTTCCTAACTAAAATGAATTAGTATTTCCTAGTTCTACATAGTTATACCTCTCCGAACTAAGCAATATATCTATCGAATCAAACTACTTACCCTTGACTCGCTCAAGGTTGGACCAGGCTTCCCTCATCCGACATCAGATCTCCTTCTTCTCCATTCCGGCCGCCTTCCTCATCCTCATCCCGAGATTGGTCACTCTCTTCTTCGATATCGTCTTTGTCTCCTTCACCCTCTTCTTCGGGATCGTCTTTGTCTTCTTCACCCCTTCTGTCTCCAACCCTCTCCTCTCAGCTCTTTTCGGCCTCCTCCCTTCGCACGGGAGATCCCTCGTTCTCATCATTCAAAACTGGAGATCGATCTATCTCTCTGTCTTCTTCACTCCTTCTGACTTGCCCAATTAGAGATCGTTCCCTATTTTCATCTTGAGTAACTTCCTCAACCGGAGATCGTTCCCTATTTTCATCTTCAGTAGGAGATCGTTCCCTATTTTGATCTTCATTAACTTGCTTCTGAGCATTCTTATTTCCCACCTTGTCCTAGCCATCTTCTTGCACAGGGGTTTTCGATCGAACACAACAATCTAGTAGAAAATCGAGTAGGATTCGTGTAGTTATCCCTAGTTTCACGAAGAGAGTTCTTAGAGAGAGCTTCTTTTCGAGTCCGATTGTTTTGATTTTTAAAAATTAGGGATTTGATCGAATTGATGGAGTAATTGAGAGTGATTTCGCGTTTTCGGGTCAGATCCAACTCAGATCGGATAAAACCCAGGTTTCATATGTAATTTTGGAATTTTGTCTAGGGTAACATAGTAAAACACCATTTTTTCGATTTAAATTAATTTCAAACAAAAATTCAGTTTATAACGGAGACTTTTGAAATTACACTTTCCCATTTAGGGACTTCTCACACGATTGTTCGATTCTTTTTCCCAAACAAAACAAACAAAAAAACGAAAGATAACAATAATTTCTACAAAATTACTATATAAAAAAAAAATAGTCAAAAGAGCAAACAAAAAAATGTCTCTTCTTTTCCTTGAGTATCACACAGTCAATGACCATTCTTCTTCTACCATAGAAGCTCTGCTTTAACTTTCTCTGAGCAAAAAAAAACCTAGAAGAACATAGATCCAGCTTTATCATGAAGAAGATCTTCATTACACTTCTATGGCTTCTCTTCATTAGCTCGTTTCTCTGCTCTTCTGCTGAAGACGACGTTCTTTGTCTCCAAGGTTTGAAAAATTCACTCAAAGATCCTTCAAATCGACTCAGTAGCTGGTCTTTCCCAAACTCTTCAGCTTCATCGATTTGTAAGCTCACTGGTGTTTCCTGCTGGAACGAGAAAGAGAATCGGATTATTTCTCTTCAGCTTCAATCGATGCAACTCGCCGGTGAGATTCCTGAGTCGCTTAAGCTTTGTCATAGTTTACAGACACTGGATCTCTCCGCAAACGATCTCTCCGGTTCGATTCCTTCTCAAATCTGCTCGTGGCTTCCGTATCTCGTTAAGTTAGATCTGTCTGGGAATAAGCTTGGTGGATCGATTCCGACTCAGATCGTGGAGTGTAAGTTCTTAAACGAATTGATTCTCAGTGATAATAAGCTTTCTGGTTCGATTCCTTCTCAGTTGAGTCGATTAGATCGGCTTAGTCGTCTTTCACTCGCCGGTAACGATCTCTCCGGTTCGATTCCTTCTGAGCTGTCTCGGTTTGGAGAAGACGATTTTAGTGGCAATAATGGACTTTGTGGGAAGCCTTTATCGAGATGTGGTGCGTTGAACGGAAGAAATTTGAGTATTATCATAGTGGCTGGAGTTATTGGTGCTGTTGGATCTTTGTGTGTTGGTTTAGTGATATTTTGGTGGTTCTTTATTAGAGAAGGTAGTAGGAAGAAGAAAGGTTACGGTGCTGGAAAATCTAAGGATGATAGTGATTGGATTGGTTTGTTGAGGTCACATAAGCTTGTTCAAGTGACTTTGTTTCAGAAACCTATTGTGAAGATCAAATTGGGTGATTTAATGGCTGCTACGAACAATTTTAGTTCAGGGAATATCGATGTTTCGTCAAGAACTGGGGTTTCGTACAAAGCGGATTTACCTGATGGGTCTGCGCTTGCGGTGAAGAGGCTTAGTGCTTGTGGGATTAGGGAGAAACAGTTCAGGTCGGAGATGAATAGGTTAGGAGAGCTTAGACATCCAAATTTGGTTCCACTTTTAGGTTACTGTGTTGTGGAAGATGAGAGATTGTTGGTGTATAAGCATATGCCTAATGGCACATTGTTTTCTCAGTTGCACAATGGTGGATTGTGTGATGCTGTTTTGGATTGGCCAACTCGGCTTACGATTGGCGTTGGAGCTGCTAAAGGGTTAGCTTGGCTGCATCATGGATGCCAACCGCCGTATTTGCATCAGTTCATTAGTTCCAATGTTATACTTCTTGATGATGATTTTGATGCTCGGATTACAGATTACGGACTGGCAAGGCTAGTTGGATCTCGTGATTCGAACGATAGCTCGTTCAATAATGGAGATTTGGGGGAGTTAGGTTATGTGGCGCCTGAGTATGCGAGCACCATGGTTGCATCTTTGAAAGGAGATGTGTATGGGTTTGGGATTGTGCTTCTTGAATTGGTTACAGGGCAAAAGCCTTTGTCTGTTATTAACGGCGCGGAAGGGTTTAAAGGGAGTTTGGTTGACTGGGTGAGTCAGTATTTCGGTATGGGTAGAAGCAAAGATGCTATTGATGGAAGCATATGTGGTAAAGGACACGACGAGGAGATATTACAGTTCTTGAAAATCGCATGTAACTGTGTTGTGTCCAGGCCTAAGGAAAGGCCAACGATGATTCAGGTGTATGAATCTTTGAAAGACATGGCAGATAAACATGGTGTTTCTGAGCATTATGATGAATTCCCACTGGTCTTCAACAAACAAGAAGCTTGAGAGTATCTTACCAGAAACTGAAGTAGTCTTTTTTGGCAGCTTAAGCACTAAGAAAGGTATGAGAAATCTACTCTGTATCAAAAGCCTTTTTTTTTACTTTATATCTCATTCTTTGTGCCTTCTCCTACTGTTCTTACTTTTAACCGTGTCAGTGTTCGTGTATGTATTCTGTCCTCCTGCCTTGTAGTTGTGTACATTCGTTTGGGTCATCAATGTACTCTTTGGAATGTAACCTCTTCTGATGATATGAGAAGATTTCTGTCTTGTTTCATAATTGTATGTACAAAGCTAACGAGTTCTTACTCTTGGTGTTGAGTCTAAAGCCTTAGCTTCCAAATGGCTCTAGGTCTTGGAGTTAGATGAATCATTGAAGAAGCTTTTTTGACTGTTGATTTTTCATCTTTGATGGTCAAAAGCATAGTTTGTTGTGTTTTGTTTTGATTATAACTTTTGGATATGAGAAGCATGAGATGTGGGGTTTGGTCTACGTCTCGCCTCAGCATATATAGACACATGAACTTGGGACCCACTTCTCATCTTTTGAATAATTTCATCGTCTTGTCACCATTTCCTTTGACAATCTGTTACCGTGCAAGCTGTGAAAGTCAGTTTTTGCGTTGAGTGATTTTATAATTTCGAATCAACATATAGTATACTGAGAGGGACACCTTGGACTCTTGTTTTATATAAAGCTTTATCTGCTACACGGAAGTAGCTATAACATTAGTAAATTCATGATAAACATCTTGGAGACAGAAATAGAAGGAACACACATGAGTAGATAAATTAGAAAAAATAACTTAATCTTAGAAGACGTCTACTATTGTGACAGTCAAAGTTGAATTCTTTGGATTTGTTAACCAAATCTTCACAAATCCGTTGGAAGTTTTTAAGAGCTGAGCGGAATTGTGGGAAACAAGAGTTTCCTCTTTTTGGGTTTTTTGTTTTTTTGTTTTTTATTTTTGGGATTACAGAAGCAAGGGTAAAGAAACAACTAAACATCATAGACATTTAAACAAGTAGCGATCAACAAACAGTTTATATTGTAAAGATTGTCTTTGTGCAGTTTATTAACTTCTCTCTGGTGTAGCAGATCATGCATCAGTAGAAGCACAGTCTGAGCTGGCTTCACCTTCTTCGAAAGAGCTGAAAAAATTGGCAAGTTTCTGAGAAACGGTTAAATATTTCTCGGTTATTGTATCTTCTTCGTCTGAAAAATCATCATCCCCCTCGTAAACCAGATGAATCCCATGCATCTTTAGTTCAATGCCTTTTATGTATGGTGGTTCTTTTTTGATCACCTGTATGGTGTACCCGTCTTTCAAAAACGTAACCATTGGGTGCACAGCTGCGTATCGGCAGATGTGGAGTTGATCATCACTTGTTCTAGGCACTCCAGAGAGGTGCAATGTGTGGGTGAATAACGGTCTATCAAGATTGAGAATTTGTGCTTGAACATCCATCACATCAGGCCCCTGGTAGTCATCTCCAGTTTCATGGTTAAGAGCCACAACAACAGCAAGGATTACGCCTCTGAGCTCACTGTTCGGTTGAGCCGAAAACGTGACAGGGCCTTGCAAGAACCAGTCTGGGATTCTGTTTCCAGGCAAGCTCAGATTCTGCAAGGTTTTCAAAGAAGCCTGCAGTGACAATTCAAAAGAGGTGTAAGCAAGTTTTTAACAGACCCTGAGATTTTGTGAAGTTTTTGGAATCACCTTGGAAAGTCTTTTCTTTACTGCAAGGGAGCAGCTGGAGTTACAGCCGCTCATGTATAATCGTTTGAGAGCCGTCAAGTGCTCTAGCCCTGGAACATCATCCACTTTCCTACAGTTTGTGAGATTGAGCTCATACAAGATTTTCAGGTTGGAAAGGTCAGATATACTCTCCAATGAATAGCAGTTTCCCAGGTTTAGCAGCTTCAGTTTCCACGGAAGAGGCGGGAGACACTTGAGCTCTCGGCAGTCATACAATGAAAGTTCTTTGAGATCTGATAAGCCCACAAGGCTAGACGGAAGACTGTGAAAATAATTATTCCCTAGATTCAGTATCTTCATAGACGAAAGCTTCTCAAGATCATCAGGGATTTTACCACATATTCTCCAACTGCGAGCATCGAGTTCCTCAAGCGATAAGAGGTTTGAGAAAGAGTTTGGTACTTCTACAAGACGAGGTTCTTCGCTTGTACCTGGAACATCACTCTCAGAACTTCTAGAAAGAGGTTTCTTCAACATTTTCAGTACCATTAAATTTGAGAGGTTTCCAAAACTTTCTGGCAACTCTTCCACCAAAGATTCCTGCATGTACAGATGGTGAAGAGATTTCAAGTTTCCAAAGGATTCAGGAAGCCTCTTAAGCTTTGTACAGTTGCTCATTTGGAGAAAGACTAGGTTTTCCAGCTTGCCAAAACTTTTCGGCAGTTTCTCAATGTTAGAGCCTACAAGGTGTAAGCTCTCAAGTGTGTCCATATCTCCTATTGATTCAGGCAGATCCTTCAGAGATTTGCAGTTCCTCAACTCAAGTTTGCGGATAAAATGCAAGCCACAAATCTCTTTTGGTAGAGTTTCAATTGGGGTATTATCCAACTGAAGTTGGAGAAGAGAATTTAATCCACCAATCGAATTCGGAACCTGTTTCAGAGATTTGCAATCTCCTGCTGAGAAGTCAGTCAAACATGTCAGTGAGCCAAGGTTTAGAGGTAGCTCCTCCACCGCGCTTCCGTTGAGAAATAATTCCTTCAATGATTTGAGCTCAGTGATAGTGTCAGGTATCTTAGAAAGGGACGCGCGACGCAGGTGCAGCTTCTGGAGATTCTTTAGTTTTCCAATAGAGATCGGAAGATTTTGCAATGCAGTATCATCAAGATATAGCTCTTCCAGTGATGTCAATTTTCCTAGGCATAAAGGTAGCTCTTGAATAGACCTGCAACCCATTAGACTAAGCTTTTCAAGCTTTCTGAGGCGAAAGATTGATTCCGGTAAGTTACTTATCGCAGTTCCATCAAGAAGAAGCTCTTTCAAACATGTCATGGCACCGATTTTTTCTGGTAACACACTCAAATTTGAACAGTCAGAGAGGTAAAGATTTTCAAGAAGCTTCAGTCCAGAAACATCCACAAGAAATTCAGAAAGATTTGAACATCTTCTGAGGTCCAGGTGAAGCAATGTTTTCAGATTACCAACTGATCTGGGAACCTTCTCCAGGAGATAGCATCGCTCGAGAACAAGCTTCTGTAGGGCTTTATGGTTTGATAAATCAGGAATTTCTTCTAAGTTGTGGCAGCCACGCAAATTTACAACCTTCAAGTTCTCATCCTCCTGAAAAGCGGGAAAACAAGTTCTAGCAGTGAGACTCTAATTCTAACTAGATATACCTTTACGGAAAATTAGAAAGTTTACCCTTTTGATCCACGAACTCTGGATTTGTCTTATTCCACTCTCTGAAAGATCAAGAACAGCAAGTTCTCTAGCAAGAAAATCTGGTGGAAGATTTTCTAAGGGGCAACCTCTCCACTGTATCCACTTGAGTTCAGATGGGAGGAGCCTAAGATCTCCTTCCAGTTCAACGTTATTAATCTGAAGAAGTCTCAACTTCTTCATTGGTACAAAAGGCTCTACGCGAATGGTGATTTCAGAACGTTTTGCCTTTTCCTCTACTGGAGATCTTACAAATATATTCTTCAGGTATTTAAACATAGACTTCATGCCTGGATTGTTGTCTGGATTCCTTGACGCAATTTCACCTGCACTTGAGTCCATCACAAACTTCTTTTTGAAGTCAAATACGATTCCTCTGATGGATGTAGTTCCCTGTTATCACATTATGGAAAAACGGTCATGAGAATGTAAGTCACACACAAATGATATATAACTGTAGATGAAGATATAAATACCTTCATATAGTTCAATACGTTCATTATTTCACGACGATCCCAGAGTCTACTTCGCATTCCAGGATCCTCGCTGCTTTCTTTAAGGACCATCTGCCTACCCATGTCTCTGATCTGATCATGCATCCAAAAAGTATCATCTTTCATGATCTTAACGAGAGATTTCTGTCTGAGCATACTGAGAGAAGCCTCAGCCTTATACCCACATCCGTTCAGTATGTCGACAACTTCTTCTTTTGTTATTTCCATTCTGAGAAAGAGACACGCAATATCGAGGAATATTTTCTTTTCTTCATCGTCTAAAGATTCGAAACTCAGAGCCAGAACACCGTGAAGTTTGTCTGGTTGGATTTTCAGCTTCTCTAGTTGAACTTCCCATTCGTCTTCATCCTTGTCATACAAATGAGAACCAAACACTTTAACAGCCAGTGGCAACAGTCCGGTTATCTCAACAACCTTCTTGGACAACTCCATTAGACTATCTGTTGGTTTTTCTTTTCGCAGTGAATAATAACTAAACAGCTTCAATGCCTGCATTTCATTCAAGCACTTGACCTCATATCGTTGGTTCACTGAGAGCCTGCTCAGAATCTCTTCATCTCTGGTAGTGATGACTATAAGACTTCCTTCACCATACCATCTTGTTTCACCAACCAGCTCATTAACCTGGTCTATGTGATCAACATCATCTAAAACCGCAAGAATCTTCTTCTCATGAACATTTTCTTTAATCTTTTCCAGGCCTCTGCTAAAATCTTCTATTTGAGGAACCAAACCGAAAAGTTCCTTGATGAAAGTTTTTTGAAGATTGATTAAGCCATCTTGGTCTGGTGAATTTTTTGCCCTAACATTTTCGATGAAAACTCGATGATGCTCGAAGTTTACAATGATCTTGTTATAGAAGCGTTTTGCAAGGGTTGTCTTGCCAATACCACCCATACCGTAAAGTCCAAGGATTTGAACACCGGAGCTTGATTTAGAGTCGATCAGATTCATCAAATCCTCCACACGTGATTCCAGCCCAACAGTGTAGTCTACCACTTTCTGTGGTGAATTCCTCACTTCAGCTAAAACCTTCTTCACCACCAGCCTTATCATCTCATCTACTTTCTCTCTGTCTTCAACAACAACAACAACACCTTTGTTGCCATCTCCCTCAACAGTCTTTTTTCTGCAAAATTCCAGAAAAAAACAACATAAACTTAAAATAAAAAGCATCCACATCCAAAACTCAATTCATCTATAGAGAGAAGATATTTGGAGTCCTATACGTGCAAACAAATCCGGAGATATTTCCGACTATAGTCATAGCTCGCCTCCATTGCTGTATCTTCTCCTCGCTATATGTTTCCTTGTGTTTTTCAAAATCCTTGGCGAAATGATCGCTCTGTTTGCGGACATGTGAGGGATCAACCCCATAAAATATAGGAATCATAGGACGTTTCAGAGATGATCTGAGATCGCAGAGCATAGCTAATTCGTTTAGGCACCAGGGAGAGTTGGCGTAGTTCTCGGATATGACGATGACGGAGGCCGCCGAGTCTTCTATGGCTAAGTCAAGACTTGGACCGATCTGATCCCCTCGTTCCATTCCCTCGTTGTCGCGGAAGACCCGGACCTTTTGCTTTCCGTTAAGCGCAACGTAGAGACGCTCACAGAAGTTTTCTCGTATGTCTGCGCCTCGGAAACTGAGAAATACTTCGAAGTTGAGCCTATGCTGAACAACTCCAGTCTCCATCTCCAATCTCCCTTCTTCTAAATCAACTCTCAGATCTCCTTCAATCACTTCATGGCAGTCGATTCTTGCTCGGAATCGTAACTATCTCCTACACCACCATGATCGACAAGAGTCTCTAGAATCTGGATTTCCATGATCCCTTGACTAGACGACGATGACTTGAAGCTTTTCGATTTTGGGATATTTTTTTGTCTCTTTCGTTCCTTTATTTTTATTTTTGGTCAACTGTTGACTAACTCCTGGCTTTTCTCTAACGCTGAAACGCCACACAGTTCTGTCTATAGTCAATCAGAACGACACGCAGTGTCAAATTCTTGACTCGTCACTCATCAGCTTTAGTACCCCATAGAAGATGATATGAAAGATACAAAACCATACTAATATTTCTAGTAAAGGATGATGAGTCATATATAATGAAAGGGAGAGATGATTTCAAGAAATGTAAAAGTCCAAGCTTCCAAGTTAAAACAAAATTACTTGAGTAGAAATATCAAAGTTTGATATTATTACTCGAATAAAAAAAAGATATAAATATTGCACTAGTTGCACGACGACCAAAAAAAGATTAGAGATGAGATTGAAGTCATTCATACCCGTAAATCAATCCGGAGATATTTCCGACTAGATCCAAAGCACTCCTCCATCGTTGTATCTTCTCCTCACCAAATCTTTTCGAATACTCTTCAAAATCCTTTTCATAAGGACCTAGCTGTTTCTTAACTTCCCACGGTTCGACCTCATAAAAGATCGGAAACACCAGACGTTCCAACGACAATCTCAGATCGCAGATCATAGCTAATTCTTCGAGGCGCAGGTGAGAGTTAGCATAGTTAGGAGATAAGACGATGACATAAGCCACTGAGTCATCTATAGCCTCCACAAGAGTTGGACGGAGCTCATCATCATCATCCCCACATTCAACATCATCGTTCCATACCCGGACCTCTTCCTTGACGAACGCTTCATGGAGACGTCCAGTGAACTTGTGGCTCGTGTCTCTTTGGAAACTGAGGAATGTGTCCCACTTGAGCCTCGAACGTGGATTGGAAACAGCGCCGGTCTTCTTCATCTCCGATTGTTTTCCTCTTAGAAATCAAGTTTGAGAAGTCAATGAATGCAGAAGAATTTTTACGTGAATCCATGGAGAGTTTATATATTATAGCTTCTAAGACTTTGGTATGCTACAGTAAGTCAACATCCATATCCCGAACAACGGACATGACTCTTCTCCAAACGGGAAACGTCACGTAGTTCCCAATGTGTAACATAAATCAGAACGGCACGCAGTGTAGGCGCTCAAATTTCTGGAAATGAAATTGCGGACTAAATCTTATAAACGCAACACCGACTAAGCAAAGACGAGACTTGGTCTCTTTCCTTAACTCAATAAATCGCCGGTAGTGTGACCGTTTGATGCGACTTTTGAATCCCAGGATACAATTGCTAACGATCCTTTTTCGTAACACTTGAAAGAAGAATCCAGCGAACTATATATTCTACGATACTCTCGAGAAAACGACTTACGAATTCAAGGGGAGATCGAAGATCAAATTTTTTCTTGTTGGTTTCGCTTTTTCAGATCAGAGAGCGAATGATTGAATGAATAATTTCTGTCGAGTTGATACGATATATATAGGGTGAGATGGGCGGTTTTGATGAAGCATATTCGGAGAATATTCCTCGATCGTCGCAAACCGCTGGAGCATATTCGGAGAATATTCCTCGATTGTTGCGCAAATCTCTCATCGCACTAACAGAGGAATATTCGTTCGAATATGCCTTTGGTTCGATTTCTTTAATGGGCTTCATTCCTTAATGGGCTTCAGAAACTCTTTACGAATTTTCCCCAAAAAGAAAGATACGCGCGCGGGGGCCTTTGGAGGCCCATTGCCACGACCCACGACCCACGACCCACGACCCACGACCCACGCCCGGCAGCGGCGGGCTGTGTGGTCCCCATTTTCTCATCCCATAGTCATTTAACCTCATGTATAAACATGACTATATATATACAACTTGAAAACACAACTTCCAAGCAATGTGGGACAAATTCCACATTTTACTTAAAATTGAGGCTTTGCTACTTTAGGCCCATGCTCATTTCAATTCAATTTTTACACAATTTATAGACCCAATAAGTCTTGGTAAATTGTGGCTCAACAATCCCCCACATGAATAGAAATGACTCTAAACGTTTGAAACAAAAAGACTTAGACAGACTCGACTAGACTAGACACGACTCGACTAGGCTAGACAGACTTTCGAGAGTATGCGAAGATGTAACTATATCTTAGAGGTAGCGTGTTTCAGCTTTGAACCAATCATTTTTAATATCTGTCGGGTTTACTTGGCTAGGAGGTGAACATGATGTCTTGAACCACCCAGACTTTGATGTAAAGCTAGACAACAGGTATAGCATAGCTACATTTTCTCGTAGAACTATGTTCTCTATTGTGTTCATTTTGGCTTTGAACTTTCCTGGTTTTTCATGAGTGAACTTGGAGAATATAGCCTTACTTTCATTCTCCTAGAAACGGCCCCATTTCACACTCATTAGGTGATCTGTCATGAGTTTCCTTTCAGAAGTATCATGTTATACTCCACTATGACGAAACTATGAAATCATTAAAAGCCCAATGCTTATCCTTATCACATACAGGTAGCACTGTTTATCAAACTAGGAACTGGACACATACAGTGCTCTTTCTGATTCAGCTTAATTTAGTTGTCCCTTTGAACCTACTTCTTGGGATCGCCAGTCACGTAGGTGGGGTTTCCATCAAACTTCCTCTTAATTTACAGGCTTTAAGCCCATTCCTCTTGATGACTTTACCACTTGATCACATGACAATCCTTTAGTAAATGGATCCGCTAGATTGTCATTTGATTTTATGTAATCTATGCTGATTACTCCTGTTGAGATCAAGTGTCTGATAGTTTTATGTCGTCTTCTAATATGAAGAGATTTACCATTATAGAGATTATTCAGTGCTCTAGCTATAGCCGACTGGCTATCACAGTGTACACGAAGAGCTTGCACTGGTTTCTCCCACATCGGTATATCTTCCAACCAGTTCCGAAGCCATTCTGCTTCCTCTACGGCTTTGTCTAGCGCTATAAACTCAGATTCCATGGTTGATCTGGCCAACAAAGTTTGTTTGGAAGATTTCCAGGACACAGCTGCACCTGCCAGCGTGAATACATAGCCACTCGTAGATTTTGAGTTTTTGGAGTCGGATATCCAATTTGCATCGCTATATCCTTCCAAAATTGCCGGTTCTTTGCCATAGTGCAGACCATAATTTTGTGTATAACGTAAGTAATTTAATACTCTTGTTATAGCTTTCCAATGGGTATGTCTCGGATTCTTGGTGTAGCGACTAAGCACGCGTTCTTGAGCGCTTAAATCGGGTCTAGTACAATTTGTTAAGTACATCAGACTCCCGATCACCCTTGCATATTCCACTTGTGACACCGCTTCGCCTGAATTTTTAGTCAGATGAAGTTGGGCGTCAACTGGAGTCTTTGCCGTACCATTAGAATATGCTTTAAATCTTTCAAGTATCTTTGCAGCATAATGAGCTTGAGACAAGATAATTCCTTCAGAATTTCTAATAATCTTGATTCCTAGAATCACGTCCGCAAGTCCCATATCTTTCATGTCAAATTTTTGACTAAGCATGGTCTTATGCAAGGATGCAATGAAGCTAGATTTCAACCCACCGCCACTCCCACCTGATCCTCCAGTGGATCCACCTTTTCATGCCTAAACGGTAAATGCGTCAAGTTAATGACGTTAAACAAGCGCTTGGTGGGAGGCAACCCACCGGTAAGTGTATCTATCCTCTCTATTAAATTTCTCTTGTTACTAACTTTTGGATTTCATCTAAGAAAAAAAAAAAAAAAAAATTTGGCGTAGCGGTTAGATGTAGCGGCCAGATCTCGACCGATACGAAGCCGCTAAGATTTCTCCGGGCGAGACAGCGACCATCTGTAGCGGCCTAGCTAAGACCGGTGGAAGCTAGCGGTTGGATGCAAAGGTCACACGCCGACCGGTACGAAGCCACCAAGTTTTCTCCGGGCGAGACAGCGACCATCTGTAGCGACTTGATGAAGACCAATGAAGGCTAGCGGGTTTTTGTAGTGGTCAACCCTCATTCGGGCAACACTTGCTCAGGAAAAGACTAAGCACCCGCTCAGCCCTGAGCACCTGCTCAGCCCCGAGCACCCGCTCCGATTAGAAGGGTATTTTTCCGGAAACAGGTAAGTGTTCCTTTCCACAAAAAAAAAACGGTTTTATTTATTTATTTTATTTTCTCACCCATCTCTAAATTTATTTTCACACCGAGACGGTGTGAAGTAAGTCTGGGGGAAGGTGTTGCTACTAATCCATTTTTCTTTCTTTTGTTTTTTTTTCTTATGTTTTCTTTGATCATTTTCATGTTTTCTTTGAGTCATTTTCATGTTTTCTTTGAGTCATTTTCATATTTTCATTGAGTCATTTTGTTTTATTGAGTCAAAACTTGTTGGAGATTATGATCTATTCTTGAATATATTGTTCTAACCTTGCTTCAAAGTGACCATTGTTACAGAACCAGCTCTAGAACGGACTAATGAAAAATCCAAAGGCTGACCAGTTAACTAGAGGACACCATGTTTCCAGCGGAGTTCATTTGAGCCTAAGCCAAAATTTTGCACTTCGTCGATGTGGTTGATTTCCATAGGGCTTGACTCATCATTCGTATCTGATATATGAACCCACGAGTAGAAAGTAATGGAACTCCTCCCCTATTAGAAGTTTAGCTAGCAATAAGGTTATGTAAGTGAGTTGCATAGAGAGGGGATGAACCGGGGATTCGGTGGCAAACACCATCAATACTCGCGTCTCGGAACCTTGATATGTACATGCTTTATATTGATAAGGATGAACCGGGGACTCGGTGGCAAACACCATCAGTACTCGTGTCTCGAAACTTGACATATGCAGTAAGGAATTAACCGGGGATTCGGTGACAAACACCCTCAGTACTCGCGTCTCGGACCTTAGTAAAAAAAAACAAATGAGCTAGCTTAGAAATAAGTCTGGGGGAGAGAGAGGAAAAATACCAAAAAGTGTGGAATTTAAGTGGTTCTTGTCAAGATATTGTTTGTGAAAGAGTCTAGAAGGTCCTTGGTAATTGACTGTAGAGATGAAACTGGCGATGAAGGCTTTGATGGATAAGGTTGCGAATTCATTTGTGGAGTATAGTGAGCTGCGAAGGTCTACAGAGAAGTACATGGTGGTTAGATTTGGAGCTGGCTATGTGATATGTGGAGTACTAATTCAAAAGGGTTATTGCAGTGTTTCAAGAACAGGTGAGTCTCCGTATTTTTTAAACCTTTCTCTTATGCTTAGTTCTGAGTTTTGTTTGAGGACAAACAAGGATCTAAGTCTGGGGGAATTGATGTGCTGCGTTTTTGGCGCATTCTAACAGTTGTTATCGAGTCTTCTAGTTTTATTTTTAGTCATTAAAGGTCAAAAGATGGCTAAGGATGAAGATTGGAGCTTCTGGGAGGAACTTAGCAGAAATTGGAGAAAAGTCAAAAATTCACCCGCTGAGCACCAGCTCAGCTCCTGAGCGACCGCTCACGACGACCTGACAGAACAAATAAGGGAAAATCCCAACTTTCCTAATTTTTCGCCAAAGACGCCTTAATCTTCACCTAGCAGCCTCCAGACCTACATATATCATTTTTTCTTCTATTTTCTTAAAAAGAACATTTTTGCTAAGAACATATCACATAGAGAAAGATCATGTCTTACGCAAGATAACAAATAGCCGCGTGACATGAAATTCATGAATGATTTAAGATTTAGATGCGATGTATAAGTCAAAGTATTTACCAAACATATGATAGAAAAATGTTGTCCTATTTCAAAAGATTATATGAATGTGTGACGAATAAGATTAGAGATGAAGTTTTTGTGGACTCGTACGTACCCGTAAACAAATCCGGAGATATTCCCGATCAAATTCATAGTTGTGTACATTCGTTTGGGTCATCAATGTACTCTTTGGAATGTAACCTCTTCTGATGATATGAGAAGATTTCTGTCTTGTTTCATAATTGTATGTACAAAGCTAACGAGTTCTTACTCTTGGTGTTGAGTCTAAAGCCTTAGCTTCCAAATGGCTCTAGGTCTTGGAGTTAGATGAATCATTGAAGAAGCTTTTTTGACTGTTGATTTTTCATCTTTGATGGTCAAAAGCATAGTTTGTTGTGTTTTGTTTTGATTATAACTTTTGGATATGAGAAGCATGAGATGTGGGGTTTGGTCTACGTCTCGCCTCAGCATATATAGACACATGAACTTGGGACCCACTTCTCATCTTTTGAATAATTTCATCGTCTTGTCACCATTTCCTTTGACAATCTGTTACCGTGCAAGCTGTGAAAGTCAGTTTTTGCGTTGAGTGATTTTATAATTTCGAATCAACATATAGTATACTGAGAGGGACACCTTGGACTCTTGTTTTATATAAAGCTTTATCTGCTACACGGAAGTAGCTATAACATTAGTAAATTCATGATAAACATCTTGGAGACAGAAATAGAAGGAACACACATGAGTAGATAAATTAGAAAAAATAACTTAATCTTAGAAGACGTCTACTATTGTGACAGTCAAAGTTGAATTCTTTGGATTTGTTAACCAAATCTTCACAAATCCGTTGGAAGTTTTTAAGAGCTGAGCGGAATTGTGGGAAACAAGAGTTTCCTCTTTTTGGGTTTTTTGTTTTTTTGTTTTTTATTTTTGGGATTACAGAAGCAAGGGTAAAGAAACAACTAAACATCATAGACATTTAAACAAGTAGCGATCAACAAACAGTTTATATTGTAAAGATTGTCTTTGTGCAGTTTATTAACTTCTCTCTGGTGTAGCAGATCATGCATCAGTAGAAGCACAGTCTGAGCTGGCTTCACCTTCTTCGAAAGAGCTGAAAAAATTGGCAAGTTTCTGAGAAACAGTTTGCTGTGTCTCGGTTAATAAATGTTCTTGGCCTTTAAAATCATCATCCCCTTCGTAAACCAGATGAATTCCATGCATCTTTAGCTCAACACCTTGTTTGATTGGTGGATTTCGCTTGATCACTTGTATGGTGTACCCGTCTTTCAACATCGTAACCATTGGGTGAAAAACTGAGTATCGGCAGATGTGGAGTTGATCATTACTTGTTCTAGGCACTCCAGAGAGGTGCAATGTGTGGGTGAGTATGGCTAGATCAAGTTTGAGAATTTGGGCTTGAACCTCCAACACATCAGGCAGCTGGTAGTCACCTTGTGTTTCATGGTTAAGAGCCACAACAACAGCAATGATTACGCCTCTGAGCTCTCTATTTGGCTGAGCCGAGAACGTGACAGGACCTTGTGAGAACCAGTCCGGGACTCTGTTTCCAGGAAGGCTCAGATTGCGCAGCATTTTCAAAGAAGCCTGCAGTGACAATTCAAAAGAGGTGTAAGCAAGTTTTTAACAGACCCTGAGATTTTGTGAACTTTTCGGAATTACCTTGGAAAGTCTTTTCTTTACTGCAAGGGAGCAGATGGAGTTACAGCCACTCATGTATAATCGTTTCAGAGCTGTCGAATTCTCTTGGCCTGGAACATCATCCACTTTATCACAGTTTGTGAGGTTGAGCTCGTGCAAAATCGCTAGCTCTGAGAGGTCGGATACACTCTCCAGTGAAAAGCAGTTTGCCAGGTTTAGCTGCTCCAGCTTACACGGAAGAGGAGGAAGACACTTGAGCTCTCGGCAGTCATACAATGAAAGTTCTTTGAGATTTAATAACCCCTTGAGGCTAGCCGGAAGACTGTGAAAATAATTATTCCCCAGATACAGTATCCTCAGAGATGAAAGTTTCTCAAAATCATCTGGGATTTTACCCGATATTCCCCAACTGCGAGCATCCAGTTCCTCAAGCAACAAAAGGTTTGAGAAAGAGTTTGGTACTTCTGCAAAACGAGGTTCTTCGCTTGTACCTTGAGCATCACTCTCAGAACTTCTAAAAAGAGGCTTCTTCAGCATTTTCAAAACCATTAAATTTGATAGGTTTCCGAAACTTTCAGGCAGCTCTACCACCGACGTTTCCTGCACGTACAGATGGTGAAGAGATTTCAAGTCTCCAAATGATTCAGGAAGCCTCTTTAGCATTCTACAGTTGTTCATACGGAGTATAACTAGGTTTTCCAGCTTGCCAAACTCTTCCGGAAGCTCCTCAATGTTAGAGCCTTCAAGGTATAAGCTCTCAAGTGTGTCCATATCTCCGATTGATGCAGGCAGAACATTCAGAGATTTGCAGTTCCTCAACTCAAGTTTGCGGATAAAATGCAAGCCACAAATCTCTTTTGGTAGAGTTTCAATTGGGGTATTATCCAACTTAAGTTGGAGAAGAGAATTTAATCCACCAATCGAATTCGGAACCTGTTTCAGAGATTTGCAATCTCCTGCTGAGAAGTCAGTCAAACATGTCAGTGAGCCAAGGTTTAGAGGTAGCTCCTCCACCGCGCTTCCGTTGAGAAATAATTCCTTCAATGATTTGAGCTCAGTGATAGTGTCAGGTATCTTAGAAAGGGACGCGCGACGCAGGTGCAGCTTCTGGAGATTCTTTAGTTTTCCAATAGAGATCGGAAGATTTTGCAATGCAGTATCGTCAAGATATAGCTCTTCCAGTGATGTCATTGTTCCTACGCACAAAGGTAGCTGTTTAATAGATCTGCAACCCTTAAGACTAAGCTTTTCAAGATTTTCAAGGCGGTAAATAGATTCTGGTAAGTTCTTAATCGCAGTTCCATCAAGAAGAAGCTCTTTCAAGCATGTCATGGCACCAATGTTTTCTGGTAACACACTCAGATTTGAACAGCCAGAGAGGAAAAGTTTTTCAAGACGCTTCAGTCCAGAAACATCCACAAGGAAGTCAGTAAGCTTTGAACAGTTTCTGAAATCCAGGTGAAGCAATGTTCTCATTTTACCAACCGAGCTAGGAACCTTCACCAGAAGCTTGCATCGCTCGAAAACAAGCTTCTCTAAGGCTTTGTGGTTTGATAAATCAGGAATGGTTTCTAAGCTGTGGCAACCACGCAAATTTACAACCTTCAAGTTCTCATCAACCTGAAAAAAACAGAGATATGTTTAGGCAGTGAGACTTTAACATGATACTATATATTTTCCCATGCTTTAGGAAATAAGAAAGCTTACTCTTTTGCTGCGCAAACTCTGGATTTGTCTTATTCCACTCTCTGAAAGATCAAGAACAGCAAGTTCTCTAGCAAGAAAATCTGGTGGAAGATTTTCTAAGGGGCAACCTCTCCACTGTATCCACTTGAGTTCAGCTGGGAGGAGTTTGAGATCTCCTTCCAGTTCCACGTTATTAATCTGAAGAAGTCTCAACTTCTTCATTGGTTCAAAAGGCTCTACAGGAATGGTGATTTCAGAACTTTTTGGCTTTTCCTCTGCTGGAAATCTTACAAATTTATTCTTCACGTAACTAAACATAGATTTGATGCCCGGTTTGTTGTGTAGATTCATCGACGCAATTTCATCTGCAGTTGGGTCCCTCACAAACTTCTTTTTGAAGTCAAACACGATTCCTCGGATGGATGTTGTCCCCTGTAATCATATTTATGGGGTCTTGAGAATGTTATTCACACAGAAATGATATATAACTGTAGATATAGATATAAATAGTACCTTCCTACGGTTCAGTACGTTCATAATTTCAGCACGATCCCAGAGTCTACTTCGCATTCCAGGATCCTCGCTGCTTTCTTTAAGGACCATCTGCCTACCCATGTCACTAATCTGATCATGCATCCACAGAGTATCGTTTGCCAAGATCTTAACAAGAGATTTCTGTCTGAGAACACTGAGAGCAGCCTCAGCATTAAACCCACAACCTTTCAGTACATCGACAACTTCTTCTTTCGTTATCTCCATTTTAAGTAAGAGACACGCAATGTCGAGGAATACTTTCTTTTCTTCATCTTCTAAAGATTCGAAAGTCAGCGCCAGAACATTCTGAAGATTGCTTGGTTGGTTAGTTTTTAGCTTCTCCAGTTGAAGTTGCCATTCCTTTTCCTCTTTTTTGTCATACAACAAAGAACCAAACACTTCAACTGCCAGCGGCAAATGTCCTGATATCTGGACAATCTTCTCGGATAACTCCAACAGATTATCAGTTGGTTTTTCTTTTCGTAGTGAATGGTAACTAAACAACTTCAACGCTTGCATCTTATTCAAGCACTTGACCTCATACAGTTGGTTCACTGAGAGCCTACTCAGAATCTCTTCATCTCTGGTAGTGATGACTATAAGACTTCCTTTACCGTACCATATTGTTTCACCAACCAGTGCATCAACCTGGTCTACGTTATCAACATCATCTAAAACCACAAGAATCTTTTTCTCATGAACACTTTCTCTTATCTTTTGCCGGCCTCCGTTAACATCTTCTATTTGAGGTACCAAACGGAAAAGATCCTTGATAAAAGTTTTTTGAAGATTGATTAAGCCATCTTGGTCTGATGATCTTTCTCTAACGTTTGAAATGAAAACTCGGTGCTCGAAGTTTCCAACGATCTTGTTATACAAGGCTTTTGCAAGGGTCGTCTTCCCAATACCACCCATACCGTAAAGTCCCAGGACATGAACGCCAGAGTTGGATTCAATGTCGAACAGATTCATTAAATCTTCTACACGTGATTCCAGCCCAACTGTGTAGTCTCCCACTTTCTCTGGTGTATTGCTCAATTCAGCTAAAACTCTTTTCACCACAAGCCCTATCATCTCATCATCAACCGAGTCTTTTCTGCCAAATTCAAGAAACACCACACAATAAAATAAAATAAAATTTTAAAATCATCGTACATGACTATAAATACAGATTTTTTTTTTTTTTTTCTGTTAAACGATAACTATAAAGACAGAAAATTGCAGAGGCCAAATCAAAATATTGGAGATGAAATATGGATTCCCTACCTCCAAACAAATCCAGAGAGATTTCCAACTAATTTCATAGCTCCTCTCCATCTCTGTATCTTCCCCTCGCTAAATCTTTCTAAGTGTTTTTCAAAATCCTTGACGAAATGATCGCTCTGTTTGCGGACATGAGAGGGATCGACATCACAAAAGATGGGAATCATCGGGCGTTTCAGAGATTTTCTCAGATCACAGAGCGTAGCTAATTCTTCGAGGCACCAGTGAGAGTCAGCATAGTTCCAGGATAAGACGACGACGGAAGCCGCCGAATCCTCCATAGCTGCGACGAGACTTGTAGCGATCTCATCTCCTCGCTCCATACCTTCGTTGTCACGGAAGACCCTGACCTTTTCCTTGCGGTTGAGCGCATCATAGAGACGCTCTGTGATGTTGTCGCGCGTGTCTTCGCCTCGGAAACTGAGAAATACGTCAAACTTGAGCCTATGCGGTTTCGAAACAACGTCAGAATCCATCTCCGATCTTTCCTATTCTTCTAAGTTAGATCTGAATGTTGTAAAAAAAGTCTCTGTGTAGTCGGAGATGAAGCGTACCCACTTTGTATTAACAACCACACAAACTTAATCTGATTCTCATTAATTTAGTAAAGCTGTACAATATGTCATATATATACATGTATGAGTGTACTAAGTATTTACCCTACTATACTATAGTATTTACAATAATACCACACTCTAATACTTTGCTCAGCTTATAAATTAAGCATGACCAAAGAAGACGAAACTTTCGATTCTGTATTTAGATATTGCCACTTTCTATTTTTTACTCATGTAAAACAAAAGTGTGTATACTGTATAGCATTGACTTTTTAGTGTGGGACCAACGTCAACGCCTTTTCTCTAACTCCGAAACGTCACGCAGTTCCATGTCCAAAGTCGATCAAAACGACACGTAGTGTCAAATTCCTTGACTCATCTTTTGACTGTTGGCTTAATTCACTATTACCCAACTACTTATTACCCATAGAAATTTATCTTTATTTAATAAAATTTGGCTTCAAGAGTTAAAAGACGGTTTGAAAGTAGCAGAGGCTCTCCAAGACACCACCACAAGAACCAGAGTATATTGAAGACATTAGAACAGATGAATGAAAGTTACAGGTTCAAGGAGAAGGTCTAAGTGACAATGCTTTGGAACCTAGTGGTCAAAGATATTACAAAAATGGGCAAAGATGGAGACACTTTGCTAGCCGCTATGCTCTTAGTTTTAAAAAGAAACAGAGCATGTTGGCCGTATCTAGAGTTTTTGAGACTTAAGACGAACAAACAAAAATTATATATATGTTTTTTTGGTAAAATATTTTCTATAACTAAAATTTAACCAACAATACATATAAATATTTTTTGTAATAAATTAAAAATAATAAACACTATTTTTAATCTATGAAAATAAATTTTGCATTATTTTCTGAAGGTATAAAATATTTTTATTCTATTTTTGTATTTTATTTTTTAGTTAACACTATTTTTAATCTATAAAATACTAAAATTTAGAATAAATTTTGTAAAATATAAGATATAATTAATACTATTTTTAATATATGAAATAGAACTTTACATTAAAAAAAAAACTAACACTAATATATATATATATATTATAAAATATATCTAATAAATTTTTAAAACTTTGGAGACCCTAAAAAATATTTAATATTTGGGAGCCTAAGGCGAATGCCTCTTTTTCTCCTTCATAGGCACGTCTTTGATGTTGCTCTCGTTGATATGTTGCGTTTTTGGAGCATTCTAACAGTTGTTTTCGAGTCTTTATTGAGTCTTTTAGTTTTATTTTGAGTCATTACAGGTCAAAAGATGGCTAAAGATGAAGATTGGAGCTTCTGGGAGGAACTTAGCAGAAATTGGAGAAAAGTCAAAAATTCATCCGCTGAGCACCCGCTCTTAGTTTTAAAAAGAAACAGAGCATGTTGGACGTACCTAGAGTTTTTGAGACTTAAGACGAACAAACAAAAATTATATATATATTTTTTTGGTAAAATATTTTCTATAACTAAAATTTAACCAAAAAAACATATAAATATTTTTTGTAATAAATTAAAAATAATAAACACTATTTTTAATCTATGAAAATAAATTTTGCATTATTTTCTGAAGGTATAAAATATTTTTATTCTATTTTTGTATTTTATTTTTTAGTTAACACTATTTTTAATCTATAAAATACTAAAATTTAGAATAAATTTTGTAAAATATAAGATATAATTAATACTATTTTTAATATATGAAATAGAACTTTACATTAAAAAAAAACTAACACTAATATATATATATATATATATATATATATATTATAAAATATATCTAATAAATTTTTAAAAATTTGGAGACTCTAAAAAATATTTAATATTTGGGAGCCTAAGGCGAATGCCTCTTTTTCTCCTTCATAGGCACGTCTTTGATGTTGCTCTCGTTGATATGTTGCGTTTTTGGAGCATTCTAACAGTTGTTTTCGAGTCTTTATCGAGTCTTTTAGTTTTATTTTGAGTCATTACATGTCAAAAGATGACTAAAGATGAAGATTGGAGCTTCTGGGAGGAACTTAGCAGAAATTGGAGAAAAGTCAAAAATTCACCCGCTGAGCACCCGCTCTTAGTTTTAAAAAGAAACAGAGCATGTTGGCCGTACCTTGAGTTTTTGAGACTTAAGATGAACAAACAAAAATTATATATATGTTTTTTTGGTAAAATATTTTCTATAACTAAAATTTAACCAAAAAAACATATAAATATTTTTTGTAATAAATTAAAAATAATAAATATAGATATATTAGTGGATTTCCAAAATTTAGAAACAAATATCTTAGTGGATTTCCAAAATTTATCTCGGAAATATAGATATATATATAGGTATAACACGGTTATCGAAACGTCATAAAACTCTCTGTCTCATTTATGTTTTTATCTCATTCTTGTATGAGGAGCTTGAACTGAAGCTCTAGGTTAAATTCTCACAAACTGGCACAAGAACGCAGGTTATGAGAACATGTGGGTAACTAAAGCTGAAAATCGATGTCTTCTACACTATGTAGCTTACTAGATGCAAAGAGGAGGTGATTCTCAAGAAAAAAAAAACTTAAAGATCCTAAAAACACAAGGATCCAAGCATGTAATAAAAGAAACGAAAAGCTAGGTCAACAATCATCTTTAGTGTTGGAGATCATGTCTTACGCAAGATAACAAATAGCCGCGTGACATGAAATTCATGAATGATTTAAGATTTAGATGCGATGTATAAGTCAAAGTATTTACCAAACATATGATAAAAAAATGTTGTCCGGTTTCAAAAGATTATATGAATGCGTGACGAATAAGATTAGAGATGAAGTTTTTGTGGACTCGTACGTACCCGTAAACAAATCCGGAGATATTCCCGATCAAATTCATAGCTCTCTTCCATCGCTGTACCTTGTCCTCGCTGTATTTTTTCAAGTGCTCTTCAAACTCCATCTCGAAAGGACCGTTCTGTTTCCGAAATATCCAGGGATCAACCTCGTAAAAGATCGGTAACACCAGACGACCCAGCGACGATTTAAGATCGCAAAGCTTGGCTAATTCTTCAAGGCACAAGTGAGATTTAGCGTAATTAGGAGATAAGACAACGATGTAAGCCATCGAGTCCTCTATAGCCTCCACAAGACTTGGACCAAGCTCATGATTCCCACGTTTCACATCATCGTTCCATACCCGGACCTGTTCCTTGACGAGCACTTCATAGAGACGCTCCGTGAAATTGTGGCGCATGTCTCTTTGGAAACTGAGGAATATATCCCACTTGAGCTTCGAACGTGGATCAGAAACTGCTCCAGACTTCATCATCTCCGATCTTTTTTCCTCTTCGAAATCAAGTTTTGAAAGATGGAAATGGTGCATAAATTCTCTACGTGAATCCGGAGAGAAAGCTTTATATTATAGCGAAAACAACGGACATGGCTCTAATCCAAACTGGAAACGTCACGCAGTGTAAATCAAAACGGCTCACAGTGTTAACGTAAGTTTGAAAGACGGATTCTTTTCGTGACAATGGAGAGAAGAAAGCTTCGTTAGCTTTTAGTTAGTGCTAAAGCACACACGCAACAGTTTTAATTTTACTTTTTCTACACATTGACTCTTATTAAGTTATTATATCTCTTCGACTAGAGAAGGAACATCCAACAAAACAAAAACACATAAAATGGATTAATTAAACTAACGTTGCTTATAATATCAGAATTACAGAGCTAAGTTGCATAAAAATCGTCAAAGCCAAGTAGCATAATCATACTAAAAGATACATCATAAGCGAGAGCAAACAAATGCAAACTGTTTGATAAATTCCGTCACATCAAAAGAGTTTTTTTCTACCTTGTCTCTTAAAGAATATGGTCATTCAGAAATAGGATTTCTTCAAAAAGCTTTGCAAGCTTCCTCGAATTGTCTTCCTTTATATTTGCAGGAACCTTCTCTTCGTACCCACTCACCCCCATTACCTTCTGCAACTTCTCCATTTGCTTATGTAGTTCTACAACCTTGTTTCTGATTTTCTCACGCTCAGCTTCTGCATTAACGGTTGTTCCATCCAATTTTAGATACACTTTGAGGTTCTCGTTCACCGTCTCAACAACAGCAGATCCAGCATGTGCTGCTTTGTCTTCTCCCTTCAACACAGCCTCAAAAGATGAGAGATTTCCAAGAGTTCTGATTTTCAGCTCATGTGATTGCACAATCCCCATTGTTAATGCGTTTTCACACAGAGCAAACGCATGTAACTTTTCATTTCCCTTTGACTCTGCAGCTCTCAATGCCCTAAGAGTCTTCACAGTCGCTAAAACCATGTCCATTTCTGTTTCCACCTTCTCGTTTGTCCACTTTTCTACAGGATATGGGTAGTCACATATCATGATAGACGCCTTCCGTTCACAGTCTTGCGGTGAGGGCAACCGCTGCCACAGCTCTTCCGTTACAAAAGGCATGAATGGATGCAGTAATCGCAAGCCAGTCTCGAGGCACACCCAGAGAGCGTCTTGAGCATGAATCCTATCTGGATTTTCAGCAGAAAAATAAGGCTTAACTGCTTCAATAAATACATCACAGAATTGGTATTGCCACCAAGCATAAACTGTGTTGGCTGCATCCGATAACTCAAAAGTATTCAAGGAATCCACTGTCTTTGATATTGCCTTATTTAGTGCAGAAAGAACCCATTGGCAGCAGAAGGGCATGATTTCAGGGCTTAGAGTTTGCAGAGGAGGACTATAAGCATCGCCAAGCTTCATCATCGCAAATCTAACGGCGTTCCACAGTTTATTACACCATTGACGGTAACCAACAACTCGGAGAAAATCCATGTTGATTTTATCAGACTGAGCCGTATAGGATACAAGGGCAAATCGAAGAGCGTCAGCGCCACATTCAGGGATACCATTTGGAAAATCCTTCACCTGTCCCTGCTTGGCAACAACCACCTCCCTTGGATCCAAGTTACCTTTTTCTAACCTGGTGTGTAGACCCGCAAGAGTTACACCGTTAATGACTTCAAGCGGATCAATACCATTTCCAAGAGACTTTGACATCTTGCGCCCATGTGCATCACGTATCATAGGATGGAAAAGAACCTTCCTGAACGGAACATCATCACCACCCACTTTCATTCCTAACATAACCATGCGAGCGACCCAGAAAAACAGAATGTCATGTCCTGTTTCAAGAACAGACGTTGGATAGAAAGCTTTGAAGTCCTCAGTTTCATCTGGCCATCCCAAAACAGACAACGTAAAGAGCCCAGAAGAAAACCACGTGTCAAGCACATCAGGGTCTTGAGAGAGCTCCAACAACCTCTTCCCAGCAAATCTATGCGCAGCCTCTTTTCGAGCTTCTTCCTCGTTTCTAGCAACAATCCAATGGTCACTGTAGGCACCTGTTTCCTTAAGCTGATCTTCTTCAAGAGTGGCGTACCACGCTGGTATTCTATGACCCCACCAAAGCTGTCTCGAGATGCACTAGTCACATATGTTATCTAGCCATCTTCTCCATTCTGCTGAGTACTGCTTTGGTATAAACTCGATTTTCCCATTGGCAGCAACATCAAGAGCCTCCTTTGCCATCCCTCTGCAACTCACGTACCACTGAGGCTTGATCATAGGCTCAGCAACATCATTACTTCTTGAGCAAACTCCAATCCTCATTTCATTGTTTTTCTCACCTCTGTACAGCCCCTTCTTACGGAGAGCTTCAACAACAGCTTCACGAGCCACAAACCGTGGCATCCCTGTGAATTCAGTGCCGCCATTCGTGTTGATCCTTCCATCATCGGTGAATATGTTGATAAACTTCAGATTGTGGCGCTTTCCTACCTCGAAATCCTTGGGGTCATGTGCTGGAGTAATCTTAACACAACCAGTACCAACATTTGGATCAACAAGTATCTCGTCACAGATGATTGGTAGCTTCCTCCCATTGAATGGATGCACAGCAAACTCTCCGTGAAGATGCTTGTATCTTGCATCACAAGGATGAACAGCAATGGCGGTATCGCCGAGCATTGTTTCCACTCTAGTAGTGGCAACAACAACCTCACCGCCTCCTTTCTCGAGAGGATAAGCAAATGAAGTGATAAGACCAAATTCTACTGGTTTGTCATACCCAGGAACTTTGATTGGTGTTCTTTCTTTGATGTCAATATGCTCAACCTCACGCTCAGATAGGGCTGTTCTAAGGAAACAGTCCCAATGAACAAGCCGCTGTGACAGCCTTTGATCTTTGTTCAGTTTCCGCTCCATCAAACCCAGGAACCCACAAAGGCCTCTGTGACAGCCTTTGATCTTTGTTCATCCATTGTAAAACACTCACGAGACCAGTCAAGAGATGATCCCATACGACGTAGCTGTGTTTGTATTCTACCACCATACTTGTTCTTCCACTGCAAAACATGGTTTAAGAACTCTTCACGGCCAAAGTCATGTCTGGTCATTCCTGTTTCACGGCTGAGATGTTTCTCGACCACAATTTGTGTAGCTATACCAGCATGGTCAAACCCAGGAACCCACAAAGCATTAAAACCAGACATTCTCTTCCAACGAATCAGTGTGTCTTGGATTGCACATGTTAGTGCGTGGCCAATATGCAATGCTCCAGTAACATTAGGAGGAGGAAGAACAATCACAAACTGTGGTTTTGAACTCGTAGCATCAGCTTTGAAAAACTCAGATTTCTCCCACCATTCATACCACCTAACCAAAACCACAGAGATCAGATCAGATCAGATAATCAATAGGTGAATTAATCAAATCAGCTTAGTTGAGTAGAAGGAACTTACGATTTCTCTACAGCACAAGGACTGTAATGTTTGGCCATCTGTGAAGATAGTCTTTTCCTCTCACCAAGGGGAGTTTCTGGGTCCATGAAATCCTCAGGATTCTCTTCTCCTTTGCCACTCTTCTTCTCAGCGTTCTTTTTAGGGTTTGTCTTCACTTCTTTCAGCCTTGCTTTCTCCAAAGCCTTTTGTTTCTTCAAAGCTTTCTCTCTAGCCTTGTCATCTTTTTTCAGTTTCCGCTCCATCTCTACGGAAATAGAGACTTAGTGTTTCCAAAACATTAATTGTTCTGTTGAAAGGGTTTTGAAAATTGAATGTTTTATTAACGATTATGATCAAAGTAACAAAGAAGTTTAGGGTTTTTGAGTAAGAAGACAAAAGAGTTATAGAATCTAAATGGCTTACCTATTTATAATGATTTGAGGAGGTTAGTAGTTTTTTTTTCCTGTTCGGTTTAGGATTTCTTTTTCTCTTTGATTTTTCTTTTTTGAATCGATTTCTTTTTTAGTTTTAGACTTTATTAAGTCGGTCGTTGGTTGTCACGAACCAAGTTAATTGGGCTTTCAGAGTCGATATTAATTTGGGTCGGGTTTAAGGTAAGGTGTTAAACCTGGTACCAACAGTTTTCCCCAAAATTCTTGCCGAAATTCTGATCAAGAGGCCAAAACTGATCAATGCGGAATCCTCGACAGTTGACACTTAAATACATAACACTACTCATAAATTCGCTACTGGGCTGGGCTTTTAGCTCATTGTTGAACCTCCTTCCAAGTAACATAGAGCAATTGTATGTTATATATATTACCTGAAAATTTTATGATAAGAAAAAAGCTTGATCATGAATGTGAGAGCCTACAGGTAAGTGGGAAATGCTTTTACATCAAGGATGAGCATGAAAGCCAAGATTCTGCAAGTTCTTCCATGAATCCGACTGCTTCTTTAAACCGTCATTCATGTTGAAGAACATGGCACAGCTGAGTAAAGATGGATAGACAAAATTATCAGCAAGAGGCAGATTCAAAAAGATAAAACTAGACTCTAGAATAAAATTTCAGATAAACTAACAATAATAGTGAGGACCAATCTCAGTGTGCATTTCAAAAGTCAAGTCATCATCCCTGTCCTTAAATATCAGGTAATGAACATCTCATAAGGTGTAGATTGTTCCTAAATAAAAACGAATCAAACTCAAGAATTACCCCTAAACCCAAGGCAGTGGATATAAGACTCACAAGATTGGATGCCACAGCTTCAACGTAAGAATTAGTTCTGGAAGGATCATATGAGGGAAAGTAATGAGCAGCTAAAATGTCGCCCAAAACACAATCTTTTGTCGTAGAGTGGTGCTTCTAGCTCCTATTCCTCCCATAACTAAGAACCTTCCATCAGCAAACAAAAATCACTGAGATAAATTACAAAGATCGAAACTTTAAGAAGAATAAGCCATAGAAAAAAAAAGAAACAGAAACTGCCCACAAGATCAAATTGAAATTAGTAGAAAATAGTGGGTTTTATTCTGAAGCACATTTATTCCTTTACTTTAAAACAACAGTACTGTACAAACACACCAGTTGCAAAGGATTTTTACTCTATCTATACTTATTGAAAAACATATATAAGAGTGTCATTATTTTGATTTTTGAAGCAGAGTTAGAAATAAGAAGATTCCAGTTTCTTAGCTCTCTCTCCTGCGCTCCCAGCCTCTATATTGCCTTCCATGGCGTAACTCTTCTCCTGCCACCACAAACGTTGTCATATCAAAACCCATTTACATATGATAAAACACAAAGTGTGGTCCTCTGCTTTGGAATGCATATTATATTTACCAGCAAACGCCACATGAAAGGAACACCATCTCTGACCTTTATCCTCTCTCTGATCACTTCTTTGACTGTATTAGATCAGATCATTATACTAAACAAGATGCATATCTAATTAAACCGAGTTAGACTCTACAGCAAGCCTGTACCTGTGGAGAATTGGCCTGTCTTTAGCAGCAGCTGGCACCACATATCATTGAAAACATCTATCTTTTCATCTGATGCCCCAACCATCTATTATTAATCATCAAACAGTTAAAAAAGAAACATCAAAAGGTGTTTGATCAAGAGAGTTTTTGAGTTAGTTGTAGGAGATTTGTTTTACCTTGTAACCAACGGCGTTAAACTCTGAACCGAGTAGGTCTAGAGTCTGTTTGTAGTTACCCTTTGCGTATTCATACACAGCTTCCCCGAGCTGATATGAAAACAAGACTGATAGTGAGGAGTAGTTACAAAGAAAAAGACGATCAAAGAGGGGTGGTGTGAACAAACAAACCTGAATCCCTTTCTGCATCACTTGTTGTTTTGTTCTTGTTCATCTTCGATATTCTGCAAGAACAACACAGGTTCACAACAAATCCGAAATTAGAAAACTGTCGAAGAAAAGCAATTCACACTAACCTGAACTTTAGACCCTCTAGTAATGCATGAGCCTTTGAAGTCTCTCCAACCTTTGCTAATGCCCAAACTATCAATATATCGAGGTGCCACTCTAAACAGGGCCGTGCCAACATTAAGAAAATAGAAACACTCGCCTATGGCCCATTTTTTTTTGTTGTCAAACAAAGGCCCCACATTTCTATAAATTGATTTTATACATTTATTGTGAGATGCTTAATTTTTAATATAAGCATTACTTGTTAATAATATGTGGATTTTAATTCAAGATTTTCAAGCATCTTTCCTTTTTCCTGTTTCATTTTGTTTTTATGCAATATCTCTTTTCTTTTACTTATAATTAGCTTTTAATTAGATATAAAATACTTTTATATACATTTTTCTTTTAAAAGTTAGACTTTTATCTAAAAAGTCTCCATATCTAATTTTAAATCTTTTTGCTATAGTTTTTAAAGTATCTCAAATATTAAAATTGACTTTAACAATGAATATTTAAATCTAATTTAGATTATAAAAAATTTGAATATGAACTATTAGTCACCTGGCCTCGGGCCTTTAAAATGGTAAGAACGGCTTTGACTCTAAATACCAGTTTGCCTGAAATGTTAAAGCAAGTGGCTGAGAAATAAAACTATATCGAACAGGACAACGCCTAACTGCAAACGAAATGAGATGTTATACTTACACCACTAGTGCATGGCTTACCTGATCAGTTAAACGAACTGCAAGGATTTTGAGACGGTCTTCGAAACCATCAAGAGCATCTCTTACATCCAAACGCAACAATAAGCCCAGCGCATTGAGATAAACCTAAAGAGTTGCAGACAGTTGAATATTGGATAGAGGTAACAAAAGCATAACTTTCTAAAACGAAAAGAGGATTACTTCAGGTGGAACGGCATCATCTTTCTCCAACTCTTTCCAGATGTGATGATCATATATCTCCTCTACTTTGCTCATTGGTGACCCTCCTTCCAAGTAACAAAGAGCAACATGCCACCAATTGTGTGTATACCTGAAAATTTTATACACGTTATAAAAAATATCAGGGATTCTAAATGATAAGAGAATAGCTTGATAATAAATGTGAGAGCCTCCAGGTAAGTGGGAAATGCTTTACATGAAGGATGAGCATGACTGCCAAGATTCTGCAAGTCCTTCCATGAATTCCACTGCTTCTTTAAACCGACATTCATGTTGAAGAACATGACACAGCTGAGTAAGATAGATAGAAAAAAATTATCGGGCAAAGAACTACTGAGTGATAAGCCGTACATGGAAACTGAGACTAAAGGATGTAAATACTTAATATCATGTAAAATTGTTAGAGAAACTCACACAGTGATGTGCCCAGGCGTCTTCTTTGTTTATCTCATAGCCTTTTCTTGAAGCTGCCGCAGCTTCTTCCATTCGACCAAGTTCTAACAATGGAAAAGCTAGTGTACCATGTATATATCTTTCTTCTTGATTCAGAGGTAGAACCTACAATAATAAGCAGATACAAGCCTTAGACGGTGAATCATTCAGTGACCGTCAATTCGATGAGAACTAATGAAAAGACCCGTTCCGAAAACTACTAAACCGGGACCGGTTCAATAAACGTAAACCACAGAAAACTGGCATTTTAAAATTTCTAACAACTTAACCAATTAATCCATTTATTCCAACATAATAATAATAAAAATGTTCTAACAATCTAGCGGAAGCAATTCAACAATAAGCACTAATCTGAATAACAAATATCTAATATAAATAAAATAAATGAAACTATCCCGATATGTCATCCTGGTCCGTCACCGCAGTTCCACGAGCTTCAGCTAGCTTTATCTTTTCCCTTACCTGCGCCATTACGAATAGACGCAGTCAGTATTTAATCAATTAGGAAAAAATTACGAAAATACCCCTCCGACATAATCAAATGTCCGGACTCGACAAACAACACAACAATGATTTAATAAAATTAATTCACCGCAAACTAATGAATTAAATCAATCAACAGTAATTTAAAACACCCAAAATTGACTAAAACAATTAATTCAACAATAATTCATAGAAAAATTACATAAAATAATCTCATAAATAACGGCAATTTCTGGTAATTTTTCCGGAATTTATCTTAGCAATAAAAACACCGCGAAAATCACAAAACACATAATTAAATCCTAACACTGAACTATCTCAGAAAATAATTCCGTAAATCATCCGACCACGGTACTGCACTCACCGTAGCCACTAGTAGCACTTTCCGACACAACTTTTCCGTGACTTCTGGAAACTTTTTCCGCGATATCTATACCCTCAAATCTCGAACCCGCAACCTAATAATAATAAAATATTATTAAAAAATAATATTTAATTATTAAATAAAATAAAATAATTAAAATTCAAAGAAACGATGTCTTCTTCATGCAGCATGTCACGACTCATCTCCCTCCTTCTGCAACTCCATGGCCGATCAACACCGCCGGCGCACCTCCGCCTCCACCGGAGCTCAACTCCGTGACCACCACTGTCACGAGCTCAAGCTCTCACCGTCAAAATTAAATCATGCCACCACACTCCACGTTCATCTCCAACCCCACCGTTCAACACGTCACCGACTTCCGTGATCTCTATCCTCCCGCCTCACCACCACCGTCACATCGCCAACAAACTCAACCCCACTAGATCTGATCGTCCTCGCGTCACCAAGCCACCTCACCGTCACAGACACACGCTCGAACAAGACAACCAATAAACATCTGATCACAACGACAACACAAAAGGGGAGATCCTTACCACGATGAAAATGAAATGGAGAGGAAGACTTGAAGCTTAGGAGACAAAGAAGACGCGAAGAAGAAGGAGCTGCGGGACTTATAGATTTTTTTTCTTTCTAGGGTTCTTTCAACTTTTGACAAATACAGCTATCAGTCCTCCAACTTTTCTCACTTTACAAATTGGCCCCATAACTTTTAAAATTATAAATTAAACCCGCCGACCACAATTGATTTAATCAATTTAGCTCTTACTTTTAATTTCTCCAACTAAAACCCCAAATATCAAAATTACGGATGTTACAACTAAAGTACCTGCTGAACAAGACCCAAAAAGGGACCAGGTTGACCCATGTAGAAACATAAAAGCTGTGCTCTCTTCAAAGAGGCCAAATCCTTTGGGAATCTTTTAAGTAGCTGCAAACCACAATTTGGATTCAAACAAGGGACACTCAAAATGACATAGCAAACTAACTACAGCAACTTTCAGAGAATATGCATGAGTACTTAGGACCTGAGAATCATCAGACAGCCACAGAACTATACATTCCAAACTATTACCGTTGTATTGGTGCCAGATTCAAAAAGATAACACTAGACTTTAGAATAATATTTCAGATAAACTAACAATGAAACTGAGGACCAACCTCAGTGTGCATTTCAAAAGCCAAGTCATCATCCCTGTCCTCGGAGATCAGGTAATGAACAGCCTCAAAAACCACTTTCTCATAAGGTGTAGACTGTTCCTGAAGCCAACAAATTAAACTCAGGAATTTTCCCCAAAACCAAAGTAGGATATAAATTACAGGGCAATGGATATAATAAGACTGACAAGATTTGATGCCCCAGCTTCAACGTGGGAATTAGCCCTGGAAGGATCAGATGAGGAAAGGTAATGAGCAGCTAAAATGTTGCCCAAAACACAATCTTTGTCGTAGAATGGTGCTTTTAAAATTACTTTCCTATTCCTCCCATAACTCAGAACCTTCCATCAACCACAGAACAAAATCAACAAGAATCACTGAGATAAATTACAAAGATCCAAACTTTAAGAAGACTAAGCTAGAGAAAACACAGCCACAAGATCGTAGTTTTCGAAACCTCATAATTCAGGTACATAAATCCAAATAAGAAATCACAATTGATACTCCTCTTTAAATCAATTTCATCATGTGTCTGTAGCTTTAGAGCGATAATCGAAGATGAACCTGTTGATAATAAGAGTTAATTGCGTCGATGCAATCATCAGAAGAGGCATTAACCTCATAACCCCACCGAACACATCTAACATTTTTCTCCATTTCAAGAGGCAAAGCTTCGAACTTTTAGCTTAAAACTCAGCCGCTTCCAACACGAACACTTTTGTCTTTATTCTGGATTCGAGGATGGGTTCAAAGAGACGATATAACCATGAAGGAGAACGATTTATGCATTTTACTTGACGTCATCAATCATTCAGTTTCGTCTCTACCAGTGACGTGTCTCTATTTTGTTTGTTTTTCTCGCCTTTTGGATATACACATTTATCCGTTGTTTACTCTATAGGAAAGATTATAAAACCGATTAAAGTTTACTGATCACGATTCTATCTGTTTAAACCGTGTTTCTTGATTTCTTTTGCCTCTAAAACACACGAGGAGAATAGCTGAGAGAGAAAATGAAAAACAATATTGAGTCTGTATGCTTAGCATTTGCATAATTTTGCAAAACCACATTATGCATCCAAAAAAAAAATCATTAAGTTGTGTTTAAAACGTTGTATGGTTTGGCTTTGGTTTTCAATTACTTAATGGGATAATCGAGTATATGATCCAACTTCTTTTATACGTTAAAATATTCTCTACAATGCTTTATTAATTTTTAGAATTTGAACTTGTCTACAATTGAGAAAGAATCTGTCTAATATTAGAATTTAATCATAAGTTAGTGTAAATAAAAATATTGGAATTGATACTTATTTGTCATAGTGACTTACAAAGACAAAACCAATTTTTTATTTTCCCAACCGACAAAACAAAATTAATCACATGAGATCAAATAAAGAAGAAATACCCAAAGTGGCATATGTTTTGGCAAAAAAAAAAAAACAGAGAACTTAAAAGAAACATCTCAAAAGACGACAAACATCATTCATTCATGTTCCACACAATGCTTTAAAAGCATTATTTATTATTACTGAACATTGAACTTTTGCTTTGCCAATGCAACAAGCTCTTCGACGGTTGGCATGGTTTGACAGCTTCATGGGCCCTAAACCTCTCGGCCCATTGGATCAACCCAGGTGTTGTCTCTTGCCGGAGAAACTTGACGCCAGAAAATGCCTCAACCACAGAGACCGGACCCAAAATAGCTGCACATGCAATGTCGAGGTAGCCTATGTTTTCGCCTCCAAAGAACCCTAATCCTTTGCTGTTCTTCTGAAACACATCTTCCACTGTCTTCAAACACTCCATCAGCTCTCCCGCCGCCGCCATTCTCCCTTCGTCGTCTTTTGCTCCGGCCACCGCATCCAACGACGCAAAGCACTGTTTCATACACATAACATAAAACTCGTTGAGTTCATTAAACATTAAACATCTGATTACTTCTGTTTCTAATCTAGAGATTTCTCTGTTTGAGTTTATACAGATTGTTTTTATTATCAACTCAGTACTCATGTTTAAAAAGATCGAATCTCAATCCAATCAGATCTATATTTCGCACGTCAAGAACTCAAGATCAACATTTATCCAAAAAAAAAAAAAAAAAACTCAAGATCAAAGCTTTTATTAGCTCACTTGAAAAATAAAACTTTAAAACTTTTTTGACAAGCAAAAACAGATTTATAGACTACCCATATTTGTTTTAATCAGTAAATTAGATCTTAATTGATCAGATCTATATCCGAGCGTCAAGATCCAAGCTTTTAGTTCAACTACCAAAAAAAAAAGTATTAAACTTTAACAAGCAAAACAGAGCATGTGTATAAAGATCCATGGAGAATGAGACTAAACTCGTTTACCTTATCATCAACGTACTGAGCCCAGAACCGAGCAGCGGCTCGGTCTTTGGGAAGAGAAGGAAGGATGGAAGGTTCGGAGGGTCAAGCCTCGTCGACATACTGAACGATGCTGAGTGACTCACAGATGGAGATGTCTCCATGGATAAGGACAGGGACTTTCCTGTAGATGGGGTTGGACTTGATAAGGAGTTCACTCTTTGCTTTAAGAACATCAGGTTCGTCTAAATACTCATACTCGAGCCCTAAGGGAAAAAGGGCTCGACCTAGAACCTATCAGCTTCACTGTATCGTTCTGACCCATCTTTTTGTTTTATATTTTTATTGATCTGAACTGTGTATGATTCAGGTGAGTGTGTGTTTATATAATAGAGTGAGTTAGGGAGAATAGTGGAATTAGGGGTCGTGTTTCTCGTTGGCAAGTGGCAGGTAGCGTCAAAGGTATCGTCTTTTAATGGAAACCTACCAAGTTCCAACAAATGGCAATGCCTTTAATCATTTAATGTTTAGATATTGTATATATTGTAGTCTTCTAGGAGTTGAATGTTTTTGACCACATCCGCAAATACTAAATAGTTATTGTGGCTAACCAAGAACTGCTCACTAAAACCAATGTTCATTCAAATCAAATTCATTCATTATTCTGTGGTGCAATTTTTGTTGCATGAGAGAATAGTGTTTTTTTTTTGGTTTTAAGAGAATAATGTATTTGGTTATACCTTTCTGCATACATCCAAATTTAGAAGCTTTTCATTATCTTCCAACATCCTATGCAAAACAAAAGGCATTAGGACGTTGAATGTGACAAGGCAACAGTAGCTTTTAGCCCTCTCCCTCAAAATCTCCTGAACCTTAGCTTTATCCCTTGCTTTTGCACTAGGCTTCTATTACAATTTACACACACAAGTATATGTAGCTTTTGTTTGACGAAAAAAAAGGATGAGTAGCTTTCAACTTTGGTCTCTCTCAAAAACTACTTCAGAGATAATGGGCCGCTTTTAGATCTTTAAAAACAAGGTCCTAGTCAGACACTTGTTTTAACATCTTGACAAAAGAAGTTCCAATGTTAGAAACCAGTACCTTATAGGATTCAAAATCCTCATCCTGGCTTATCGTACGCACAGTACTTACGGTACAGGAGAATTTACGTTCTTCCCCCGATTACTTGCAATACCGATGGATTCTATATTTTGTTAACACTGCATAAACTATTGACTTTTTAGTTAACTTCTCAAGAGCCTTTCATTATATTATATATATAGATACATTATATATTGTTCTATATATACAGAGATCTAAAACAGTTAGCTCCATACGCTCCACGCTCCCATCTGCTTCTTCATTTTCCTCTCTAACGAATATTTCCACAATCCGGCAAAAAAAAATGTTAAGTCATCTCATGTTGCAGCATTGGGGCTTCCCGAGTCTCTGCAGCTTATCCCACATGCAAATCATCTGTCGAGGCGACTGATAATGAGCGGTGAAGTAGTCTTCTATGCAGCCAAACTGACAGAACTTGAGGCTGTGAACCACTGCCACTGGTCTAGTCTCGTTGAACTTCTCCACCCACATTCCCATGCTCACATCTTCCATCTTGAATAACTGCAATAACCAAGAAGTACAAGACCATATCAACAGATGCTACATTTCAAAAAAAAGAAACAATGTTCATGTTTCTTGGATGGGTCACCTCAACATCTCGTATATGCGTAAGGTATAACTTACTCTTAATCTCTTCCGTTCAAAATCGTTGACGATGAACTTAGCTATATCATATGATAAGATGTAACCCGGACCATTTGCGTATGGAGGATAATACTCTTCTGGCCATTCCTGGTTTCAAAATTCAGAACAATCAACATGAAGTCTAAAATACTTCAAGTTTCCTGTTACTTGTTCAGCTAAGTTGAGTTTCAGGTCTGCTACAAAACCTATACCTCGTAAGTTACAGCCCATTTCCCAGTGCGCAGAGGCTTATGGTAGAAATTAATGTTTCCAATATAAAGGCTCTCTCTTCCCTTAACCTTTCCTGCTTCCTGGATCACAGCATCCACTCGTACAAATGTATCATCGTCACATTTCATAATATACTTTGCCGCCACTGTGCTAACCTACAATTTCCCGGATAACTAATCAGAAAAGTAACCAAAAGTAAGGAGAACAAAAGAGAGACGAATAAATTAGTTGGCTTCTCACCCCATATTCGCAGATGGCAACCGTCTTGAGCACAACAAGGTCATAATGATCCATGTATGGTACAATGACAATATCACCAAAGTACTCGGCTTCTTTCTTTAGGTCCACATTGACTTCCTTTCTTGCGTGCTGCAAGATGAATTAACAAAATAAACAAATGAAGTTAAACCAATGACTATATTTAGGTGATTTTTCTCTTTCAAGAGTTGTGCTTACCAATGCCACAAAGAATCGGGCAACAACTTTTGATGATCTGACTAGCTTTTGCTGCATCCATGACTTCCTCACTGCCATCCTCTCAGCAAAATGGTTGCCAGCAGAGAGAATTCCAATGAACAACTCTACAGGCTTTTGAGGTAAAGCAGGAGCTTTCCATATGCCTTGCATCTCGAGATGCTTTTGCGGTTCAAAACTCGGATTCGTTGAGGGTAACGAGGTAGCATATACAGAATGCACATCAATGTTTCCTTTGACTGCTAGTCCAGTGGCATCCTCTAGAACAAACCCCTGAAACAAAACAAAAAACCATTATTATACCGGTCAATGTTAAAACATCCCATCAACGAAATCTGGAAATTATCGAGCTGTTTCGAACTTTCCGTCAATTACTCACAGTTCTATAAGGGAAAGATGTGATATGTCTTCCATTAACGCTAATGTGGTAACCTTCCATTCCAGCTCGAAGCGTAAGAACAAAGAGCTTCCCTTCAGCAAAGGGAAATGGCCAATCATGTGCTACCATCTTCTTCCTCCTACCCATAATCCTATTTAACCACCATGTCTTCTTTGATTCATCAGAACCATCACCATTACTACCATCATCATCTCTCTTCCACTTCTCACATTTCACCTCTCCATCAACTATCACAAAACCCACAAACAAACCAAATTAAAGTTTTAATCTTTTTGATCACGATTAAAAAAAAACGAATATTTAGTATAAAACAAATTAAACATTTGAACGATCCAAGTCAAATGAAACAATCGTTTAAAAGTCAACTCTAGTCCAACAACAAATCACAATCAAATGATAAAAAATAGTAAATAACTCAATACCAGATTCGTCGTCATCACTAGATTCACGGCCATCACAACGTAAAGCTGAGCCCCATTGCATTCTGTAACAAGTGTTCTGCTCAATCACTGGTCTCCCACTCCAATCACCTTTAATCCTCGGGTTAAAATGGAGGATCCGAGGCGGATCTTCACCATCCACAGCTTTCAATCCTTGCAATTCCATCATGAACTGCGTCACCATCACCGTCTCTTTCGAATCCTTCTCGGCGTGAGCCCAATGCGGTGTAGCTACAACGGTAATGTGCGATCCTAGCGTTAATCCACACGGCAAAACCAAGATCCGGCTCCGGTTCACAAACTCCCACCCAGAAACCGAAACCATATCCGGACATTTCTCAGTCCGGTTCTTAATCGGAGCTTCTTCATCGACCTTGATTAAACCCAAATCAAGCCCATCCCACATTTTCCTTCCCATTGAAATCGCATGTTTCGCCGTTTTGTGAAAGATTGAGAATTCATCGCTGAATCCGCCATTGTCGAAAAAGCTCTCATTGACGAAAATCTCAGAGACGGACTTAAATTCCGGCATTTTCCGCTCCGAGACCCGACCCACCCGACCCGGATCCTTGAGAGGTCGACGTGGGTCTTTTTCAATAACCAAGTTTGCTTCTCTACTACCAACAACCATCTGCCTCGGTAATGCGTCAGCAAAGGAAGAAGACGACCCATCATCAGACCCGGACCCGGATCTTGACCCGGTTCTGAAGACGAGAGGGATCTCGAAGCTCATGCAGAGAAAGTAAAAGAGCAGAACAGCTAATAGAAACTGAACTAGTCCGAATCGACTCTGTGAAGCAACGTTATCGAGTTTAGACTTCTTCATTGCTCGATTCAACAAACCCTAGAAACAATTTTGGAGAAATGAAGAAGAAGAAGGAAGAAACAAGAAGGTTTCTTAGTAAAGAGCTTGCAAATTTGGGTAAGCCATTAAATGCAAATATTTTTGACGATGAAGAATAAAAAGGTTGTCAAAGAAAAATTCAAAAAAGGCTAAAACTTTTTGGAAAATTGTTGAATTTTCGTTCCAACTTTAAAGCAAAACAAATTTCACAAGTAAGGGAACAAAACAAAAGCTTTGAACAGTGGTTCTTGCGAGGTCGGTAACTGGCGTGTACGAAGATGGAAAGCCAGTTACTCACAAAAACTACGTCGTTTTTGGTAATTGGAAAAAAAAAGCGGAAAATTATATTTTTAAAAAATTGCAATTATATTTAGCGTTTGTTGTGTTATGTCCTTTTTATAAGCTTGAGAAGCTTTGATATTTTTTATTGTGATAAGTTAACATCTTTAAATTCGCAATTATGAACAGTAACACACACAAAACTTAACCGGTGAATCATTGGGACGTTCATATTGGTTGTGTGTATACAAAACTCCAAATTCGAATACAAATAACCGCTAGTATAGTAACATTATTAATAATAATAATTTCGGTTATAATTTTTTTCTTGGCTCAAATTCCAAGTTAAGAAATATCACAAGAAAAGTTAAGTCTTGAATTTATCATAATAAATTTTTAATGATTAAAATAAACAGCCAAGTGGTTTCCAAAGGGATACCCACCACACATTCTCTAAAGTATTTTTAAAACGGAACATGTTTTTATATAAGTTCAGAAGTTATAAATTTCGTTTAACATG
The DNA here is from genome assembly GCA_028015245.1 of Cardamine occulta. Taxonomy (NCBI): domain Eukaryota; kingdom Viridiplantae; phylum Streptophyta; class Magnoliopsida; order Brassicales; family Brassicaceae; genus Cardamine; species Cardamine occulta. The sequence goes on along the minus strand of CM051364.1, from coordinate 18,929,927 downwards.
AACCATTATTTTATGAAGTTTGCATTTAGACCAATGACATGTTGGTGTGAACGTTAATTTCATGCCCAATTTGCAATCCAATATATAGTCGTTGTTCATGTCGTTTAGTTTCGTTTTCACTGATTTTCGGATTTCAAATTTTAAATTATTTACATGGGACCATTTACCGTAGAATCTGCAGAATACATTTTCAGATATATGAAATATTGAAGTTTTGTTTTACATATATGCTCTAAAATGATTTATAGTGTTTGATATATTATAAATGTGATTTGTTAGCTGGAATTATGGAAAATTAATTAGGTAAGAATGATATAACCCATGATTTATGATCTGTAGCATGTGCTAAAAGGTATTTTGTTTTAAACTATAGTTGGATTTTCAAAATATAATACGAAGCGTAACTCATAATATTATGGGTCATCTCTTAATCACAAAGGTAATAGATTCAGCTTAGTTAATGATCTATTAGATACTTTTAAAGAGAATTATATATAAATTGTGAAATAGATAATGTAGACTTGTTGCTTAGTTTTTCTTTGAGATGAAAGTTAGGTATGGGGTGTAAAACCAAGAAACAGTTGACCAAACAACAATCAACCAAAAGTTAGGCTTGTAGAATTTTGATACATAAAATTTGGGAGCTCATTGGTCTTTAAATTAATAGTTTCAAAAATATGATTATTGGTAAAAGTCAAGAGGGAACATTAAATTCACAGGGTAATGTAATGCTACCATGAATTAATAGTCAACCAATCTTTTAAAGTTGACTACGCTTTTTTTTTTTTTGGACAGATAATTGATAACTGGTAGAATTATCATAGTTTAATTTCCAGAAAATACTAACATCAAACTGCCAAACGAAACAGAGAAATAATTGACCCCTATATTAAGGTGGCCCCTATTGACTGAAATATTGGTCCCATATTGTGAACTAGCTAGTGCTTACAATATCTTTGGGGAGCATATGGAGACAATTTATGTCCAATCATGTTTTTGGGTTTTTTTTTTTTCTATCGTCAACCCCCATATATTAAGTTTATCGGTTTAAAGATTCTTCTCTAAAAAGAGCCAAGTGGGAACCGATGAGCTTATATGGGAATAAAAATGCACGGATTAATATGATCCTAGCGATTATCATTATCCGAACATATAAATGATACCATACAAAATAGAAGCATAACATAAGTCTAGGACAATACACTAAACGTTGAAATCTAAAAGTTTTTGAAAAAGCGGAACGCACCGCGGGGATATGCCACTCGAAGTGGTGCAAGGCTAACGCATGTTTGATGGTCGGCCTTCGGTAGAAACAATACCACACGGAATACGAAAGTAGCCGCATGTTTTTGGGTTTTGTCTCGGTTTATTTCAGCTTTTAATTTTTCAAAAAATGAAAGTAATATACGAGTACATTAACTCTTTTTTAAGTCATAAGTTAAACTATGTACGTTATGATCTTACATTACTGTTGTGGCTACGCCGCATTGTGCACACGTTGAGAAAGATAAAATGGCAATTTATGATGGAATTACAAGGATTGAGGCTGTGGATGGTGAAGATCCATCTTTGGATATTGGAAACATTAATTTCTACCATAAGCCTCTGAGCACAGGGAAAATAAATAGATGGTTTGGTAACAATTGTATTTACAAAAAATAATCAGGGGTCTTGCGAGTTGTTTCTGGTTCGACTTGACGTGGTGCTGGATCAAACTGAAGGAAGTTCTGCTCCATGTTCTCTCCAATCTCTAGAATCGCAGCCATGTTCCCACATCGGTAACAATAGTTTGGAGCACTAAACACAGTCACAACGTTTTTTTCCTGATGAAGTTTTCAAGTAAACATATCATGAGAACATAGAAGAGGTTTATAGAAATGTTTTTGTATATTTGCTTGTTCATTACCTGACACCAATTGTATCCTTCCATGACAAGCTGGTGAGCTCGCGATATTAGTGTTAATCCATTGGTGTGGTTAAACTGAGTGGCGATATCTTGTCCAAAAGTATAGCCAGCTCCACGAGGAGATATACCCCAACCGCATCGATCATCTGGATCAGACCATAAGAGGTCACACATTGGACCTTCGTGCGGAACCTATAGAAAGATAATGGTTATATGGTTATATATATCCAGAGACACTGAAGTAATCTGTTGCTTAACCAGGACAAAGAAGTCACCTCCTGAATACGATCTAATGATCGGATGTTGTCAAGCGTGTCTAAAGAAGGCGAAAGTCAGCCATGTAAACAGAAAATCTAGAGGAGGAACAAGTTTTTTTGCAGCCAGTCAAATAAACCATATATATAATGAGAGGTGTGTTAAGGTGGAAACTCATAGGTATATACTCAACGAGAGCTGTAAGCGGAAGGTAATCGAAAAGGTCAGTGAAAGATTTCCAGACATTAGCATTTCCATATTTCCTCAAGCATTCATCATAAAACCCATACCTAAAAATTTAACAATCAGCAACCTTTGAATGAGGTAAAACAAACAGAAACAGAGTCTAGAGATAAAGCTTTACACTTGAGTAATTTGGCGGCTTTCATGATTCCCTCTCAAGATTGTGATTCTATCTCTATAACGAACCTTCAAAGCGACCAAGAGTGTGACTGTCTCTACAGAATAGTATCCACGATCTGTCCACATATATATAAACAACAACAACAAATGTCAATCAATTTAGCTAATGGAGTCATCAAAACTAGCATTAGCCAATCAAAAGAAACACAAATCCTCTACCAAAACGAATTAAAGATTTCAACACGATGATCCTCATAACCATAACACACAATAAAGCCAATCAAAAGAAACACAAATCCTCTACCAAAACGAATTAAAGCTTTCAACTTGATGATACTCATAACCATAACACACAATAAAGCCAATCAAAAGAAACACAAATCCTCTACCAAAACGAATTAAACATTTCAACTTGATACTCATAACCAATGCAATGTACCATTAACCCAATAGTATCAGCAGAAAGAATAAAACTTTGAAGTTGTAACTCAATGTAATCTATCATTAACCCAATAATCGATTAGCAAAAAGAATAAAACTTTGAAGTTGTAATCTGAAAATGCATTAAAAGAACGGACCTACATAATCGCCCATGAAAAGATAATTAGTATCAGGAGAAGAACCACCGATCCGGAAAAGCTCAATGAGATCGTAAAATTGGCCATGAATATCGCCGCAGATTGTAACCGGACATTTCACCGGTTGAACATTCCATTCCTCCACAAGAATCGCTCTCGCTTGATCACACAATGTCTTTACCTCAGCCTCTGTTAGCTGCTTACACCCCATTAGCTGATCGATCTGACGATCTACATCTCCGGTCGCCGGCATCTTTCCCCAGCTACCGATAACAATGTTCCTCTTTCGTATCTGGATTCAAATCTATCTGTCTACCATTACTCAGAAAGCTTCACAATTGAAAAGAAGAATGATGAAATGGTTTTTTCACATGGAGGAGGTCCACGGTTGGACCATCACACAATCGTTTTTTGTTTTTTCCTCAAGAATGTTTTTCAGGGCAGCAAAATTGTGAAATTTTTTTTTTTTTTTTTTTGACTTTTTGTGAATTTAATATATTTTTTGAAGTTTTTATTTAAAATTTTGTCGGAATTGGGAAAAGGTTGATTTATTACTCCCTCCAGCCTCCGGCAGCCGCGCCGGGTCAAACTCCATCGAGAAAATGACACGTGGCTATGTTCCCTCGATCCATCAACTTTTTGCTATAAGACAATTATATATGGGCCACTTAAAATGGGCCTATCCAGCCCATTAAAATGGTGATATTTCTCTAACAAACGAGTAAAGTAAGAGTTTAGAGATGAGGTACGTTGTTAAGCAAATAGTGTTGTGGTATGTGATTTGGTTTATGCAGCACATGTAGTTGCTAGCAGGTTTATCTCGTCCCCATAGTTATGAGTTGCAAATGTTGCATGTAATCAAACATTGTTCAAACTAATATAAAATTCAACTCCAAGAAGCATCACCAAAATAAAATCCATCTTTATTCCATTGGCTCCTCTTGAATTTTATCACCATCTGATGCCTAAGTGAAAAGGGGATATAAATAAGTAGATTCACTCCGAATTAATCTGTTTACTTATCTTATATGACTTCGATATGAACATTGAACACTAAGCAAAATTTATAGAGCATAACTGTTTTGACATACGGCTAGTAGAATTAAGACCTTTGGTCCAGGTTCTCTACTCGGTGACATCGCCTTGAAGGAGTAAGTTACAATTTGAGATCTTCTTGACACGTAGAAAAGTCAACCAAGAATTAAAGTATTATGGTTCTTCCTTTAAAGAAAGTAGAAGAATGATCAAAGTTAAAGATTTGGAAATCAATAAAATTGTCATTATCTTGTCGTTTATCCATATTTCTACACAAAGAGACGGCAAAAATCCGACGCAGCATGCATATGATAAGATAAGATTGAGGAGACATGACATTTCCATGACAACCTAATTAGAAAAACATTTTTTTCTACTTATTTTGTTGAAGTTATAGATAGAAGGAAGATAATTATCGCAGAAGTTGTACTTCTTCAATAAAATAAAGAGACGTGACTTTAAAATCGTAAAGATTTTTGTTGTGGTCATCACAATATTTAGGTTAACTTTATAATTGACGTTACATTGTTATCCAATTGTTGTCCATAACAATCTGAAGAAATTTGGTATCAAACACACTTTCCTACATAAATAATTTAGATTTCTATAAAATACACCAAATATATTAATTTCTAAGTTCCTTTTTTTATTTTGTTGAAGATGCCAGAAGAATTTAATAAATTAATAATCGCAAAAGACGTACTTCTGCAATAGTTTTTTTAATAATTATTATTATAAACTTGTTCAATAAAAGATAAGGAGACGAGACTTTATAATCCTAAGATCTTTTGTTGTGTCCACAACATTAGGTTAGCTGTATAACTGACGTTACATTGTTATCCATAAGAATTTGAAGAAATTTGGTACTTATTAAACACACTTTTCTTAATAAATCTAATTATTGTTTTTAAACCCAAATTTCATCTATCCCTCATCTAGATTGGATGTTCACCTCAACAATTGAAAATCCTACTTAATTTGAATAAGTCTATTATTTTAAAAAAGAAAATACATGAAAATATCAAAGGAAGATGGGAAATAACTAGGACTAAAATAAAACTAAAGCTCTTTGGAAGATGAAATTTTATTGCAACTAATATTTTGAAATCAGATTAAATTTAGAAACTATTTTACATTTTTACTGTTATAATATGATTGTATCTAATATTTTTAAACTATAAGATTTTTTTTTAATTATCTAGTTGGTATAAGAGTAATTATATAAAAAATTAAAATGAATAAAACGAATAATTTGCCTCTTAACATGGCATATGCTGTGCTGGAGATGGGGTTGCTTTGGGAGCTTGGATGGTGTAAGGGTATCGTTTTGGAAGTAGAAATGTCTTTTCTTTTCTTTTTGTGTAAAATATATTTAAAATTTGACCGACATAAATGTCTTTATACACTACTTAGGAAATTTCTAAAGAAATACAATTTGAATTTAATCCCTTCGAATATCCACATGCTATGACACCTTCTTTTGTCCCACTAAAAGCAAAGATCTCAATATTTAACGGGTCCTCTCCTCTCTAGTTTCTGACAAATATTCATTTTTTTATTTTGCCTGCGGATTTGATCAATGAAGGATTCGTGTTGCGTTACTCAGGACGTGTCCATGACTTTGAAATGCATGGTACGATATCTTTCTTCGCGATATATGTTTCTTCTTTCTCTTTTTTGTTAAATACGTCGTGATATATGTTACGTTCATAACTTTTTGGCCATTTCTCTCATTTATTCTTTTAACCTTCGGTTGTAACTTGTACAAAAATGCGCGATGAATGCATCTTATATGGGGTTTAATATTTATTTTCACGGTTAGCCATGCTTCTTGTGTTAAAACTTAAAAGCGAGGCAATAGCTTTGATCCCTGTTTGTTTGTAAGATTCACATATGTAAGCTTTTGTGTAAAAATAATTATTTTATATGACATGTGTATCTTTCGGTTTAATATTAGGATTAAGTTCATATTAAAATTAAGAATTCTAATATAAATTACGATATTGTGATAGATCGGTTTCGATTAATGACATTAGAATTAAAGTGTACGCAGGGTCGACGGAAAAAGCAGCCCCATAAAATATTGGCTTAAGACCTCCATTTTTGTGGGACCCTTTTTTTTTCTTGACTATTAGAAATATTTTTAGAATAAAAATTTAATGTATACTCTATAAAATAAAATATATATATATAAGTAGTTAAAATATATATTTCAACGATAAAAAATAGCTAAAATATTTTAAAATTTTCTATAAATTAAGATAAACATTAATAAATTAATAAATAAAATGAAAATATGATCAAATATGTTTTATATTATAGGATCCCCACTTTTGTTTTGTCTAGGAACCCATTATCTCACAGGTGACCTTGAGTGTATGGATAACTATCTTGACATTATAAAAATATGTATCTTTTCACTTTGGTCCTTCTATTAATTTAGATAATTAAAAGAAGAAGAAAAACTAAATTCTTCAAATCATCAGAAAAATATTTAAAGCGTAACATATAGATTTAGTTTATATGGTCGACTTATTTATTTGATGATTTGCTTAGTTTTTTATTTGATTACATTTTTCTTTTCTTGTGGTGTTATTTAGTACTCTCTCCATTTCAAATTAGTTATCGTTTAAGGTTGTTTCACACATATTAAAAAAACATTTGATTTTTCTATTTTACCCCTAATTAATGTTTATTTGATTTTATTTTATTGGTCATGACATTAAAACAAAAAAGACAAAGTTGAAAATTTTATCAAACATATGCATTGAAAACATAAAACGATAACTAATATGAAACGAGTTTTAAAATCCAAAACGACAACTAATATGAAACGGATGGAGTATATGTTTAGTATTTACCATACTGTTTCATAATTACTGTGCTCACTGATTCCCATAATGTGTTAGGTTTATTTTTCATTAGTAGACTTAAAATATTACATATAAACTAAGTTCAGTCTATCTTCTGTTATTAGAAATTTGGGAACTAGAAAAACAAAGCAGAGGAAAAATAGAAAAATTAATGAAAACTATGACCATAAATAAAATATATATTCACGACGCGTAGTAATTGCATTTCTCTGTTCTAATTTAACATTTTACCAACAACAAAAAAAAAAAAAAAAAAAAAAAACTATGAAAACTATTCCAATATTACTGTTCTGTATCGATTAGCTCTGTTTCGTATCTCTCAGAAAGAAGATGAAAGCCAAATTAATGACAAGGGCAAAGGAAAGAGATGTGTTTGGTGGGGTTATGAGGTCAATACCTCTTCAGATGATTGCATTGCTGCCATTAACTCCTATTCTCACCAGGTCAATACCTCTTTAGATGATAACTTTTGTTTGTTTTTTTCTGTTTTAGTCTGCTTTAAAGTTATGATTTTGTGACATTGTTCAACGTCTAATGAAGGTTCTTGGCTACGGAAGAGAGAGGAAGGTGATTCTAGAAGCGCCATTGTATGATAAAGATTGTGTTTTGGGCAACATCTTGGCTGCGTATTACCTTAGCTCTTCTGACTTTGCCAGAGCCAATTCCTATGTTCGTGCTGCAGAATCACTTCTTGTAAGCTCTACCTTGTGTTCTCTTTTACTGTCTTTGATTCTTTCTAAGTGAAGTAATCAGTGAGCTCTAAAATTCATTGGTTTTAGGAGAAAGCCACGCCCTATGAGAAGGCAGTTTTCAATGTTGTTAAGTACTTGATCTCTGAGAATATTGACGACCATGTGGCTTTGGAGTTACACTCTAAGGTTAAGGATAATTCTGGCTGGATAATTTGATATATATATCTTTCCTTAACTCTCATATATAACTGTTTATGTTTTTGCAGCTCTTGAAAAAGTTTCCCAAAGATTTGCTGTCTTGGAAAAGAGTAGAGATTCTGTGTTTCTACATGGGTCGACCCGATCTCTCTTTACCTCTTTTTCAGAAGGTACTTGATCAAACTGATGGATACTGCATGATTTATTTATTATCAGTGTCTTTAATTCCCTTCACTGCCTTTGCAAACTTGTCAGATTCTTGTGGAAAATCAAGAACAAGACTATGTTTATGGTATGCTTGCATTCCCCTTATTGGAGCTTGGACATTTAGCAGAAGCTGAAAAAGCTGCTAGGAAAGGCTATGAGATCAACAGTAACGACTCTTGGGCTCATCATTCTGTGAGTTTCCAACGTTTATTATTTACCCATGTTTTTGTTGTTACTACATATTTTCCTCTAATCCATATGCAAGCTTTCATCTGTTTATTGTGGGCAGTTGTGTCATGTTCTTCAAACTGAATGTCGTTTCAAGGAAGCAGTAGAGTTCATGGAAGGATGTTCAGCTTCATGGGATTCTTGCTCTTCCTTAAGGTATGAAAGCATTTTCAAACAAATTATAAACCTCTTCTGGTCATCTCATCTTTGGAATCACCTATTAAAAGAAACCAAATATTTGAAATGTCTGAATTAGGTATTCACATAATTGGTGGCATGTAGCTGTTTGTTACTTGGAAGGAGGGTCTCCCATAAGTAAAGTACAAGAAATATATGATCATCAGATGTGTAAAGAGCTTGAGAAAGATGATGCTGTTGCTACAGACGTAATTCCCTTATTATTCTTCTTTTCCTTTTAAATTGTTACATTGAACTTCCATTAGCAATCTGATGTCTTATACTTGCAATGTTAAACTTCAGGTTTATATGGATGCTCTCGGTTTGTTGTTGCGCTTGGACACACGCGATAAGCTAGATGAGTTTCTAGACAGACTGAAGATCCTGGCAAACTGTTTGACTGATCAAGTTAGTGATGCATCTATTTGCCTTGCATTCATATGCTTTTACTTGCTCTTCTTATAATCAAGATTTGTGCAACTTCAATGTTCAGGCAATGTGGTATCAAGAATGGCTTTTTGATATTACGACAATCTGGGCATTGAGTAAAGTTGGAAACACTTCAGGAGCACATGTATTGCTCGAGGGCCTCAAGTCCCGGTCAGTACTGCTTTCTCTTTTGTGACATTTTCAAATGAGAGTTTTTTTTGTCTTTTGACTTATCATCAGGCTCATATTATTCTAACAGAACATCTTATATGAACAAGAAGAAACAACAGCTGATGCAGAAAGCTATTCTGGTCGGTTCTTATTGATCTTTCGAGTTATTTATCATAGCATAAGAATTAAGATCAGTCTTTTGTTTATCGTAACATCTTTAATTCAAATCAGCTTGCTGAAGCTGTTTATGAATATGGAAATGGCAACTATAAAGAAGCTCTAGAACTACTTGGTCCAGACTTTGATGCTGCTGACTATAAGGTAATGCATGCATGTTCTTGCATCAATAAGATAGATTGCAAACCAAAAAACTTATTAAAGAAAACTCGGTAACTAATCGCGCCTCTTTCGTGATCAAATAGGTGATTGGAGCATCGGGTTTACAGATTGATGTTTTTAACGAAATGTGGTACAAGATGCTGTTACTCACCGGCCAATCTTCCACTGGTACACTCCCAAAAACACTACTCTTCAGCTTGGTTTTTCGTTTACTTAGCTAACTCTGCGGTTTCAAAACCGGATTTGCAGTGATTGAAGTACTAAAGAGGAGGATAAAGCAGAGAGATGGTGCTCCTTTCTTGTGGCGTTTGCTGGTAATCTATTCTACTTTCAAACCATTTATATGATCAGAATTGTTGATTCAAGAAACCTGTACAGTGGAGAGATAGATGCATCTTTGTACTATGGTTTATGAAACGTTGATGTTTTTGTGGCAGAAGAAGAGTTACGCCATGGAAGGCAAAGCAGAAGCAGTAAGTGCAGGTGAGAAAGCCAAGAGGTTGGAATCTTCATATTTCAAGTTTGTTTGACTGCAGAAAACGGCGTCGTCTTGTTGTCTTTTAGACATGCTTTTGGCTTTTGCGCTTTGTTGAATAAGTCTTCTGAATGGGTATGGTCAATGTAAAAGTTGACCTTCACATCATTTGTAAATTTGCGGCTTGACCAAGAATAATAGACCAAACTCGTATTTATTTCATTATTTAGAATATTTTACAATTTTTCTTTAGTTTATAATATCAAATATATATTCTTCTTTATTAATTGGATTTGTTAAGTTAATTGGAAATTTACATTCTATTGACTTTGTGTAGATAAGAAATTAGGAAATAAAGCATCAAAAACAATTGAAATATCGACTTGAAATGGAAAAAAAAACAATAAAAAACGAGGACCTTGAAGCTGTGAGTGGACTTAGAAATGTAGTTCAATTGCGACATTGAAACATGTCTAGACATTAGGGGACGTCTATTTTAGGTCCAACTCCAAGGTTCTTTTTGCATCTATTTTAATGTAACTTTTTTGAACTCTATCTATTTTGTGATAATAAAATTTATCAATAATAATTTTACTTAGTAGACTCTATCCACTAGATTAATTCAATATTAAAAAAAAATGCTGGATGCCATCTTGTTGATCCTTAAAATTTAAATAGATTGGAATTTTTTTAATCACAATTCTGGCAGGAATTGTAGAACATACATGAATAAAGTTGATCCTTAATGTATTTTCTGTCCAACATATCTCATAAACTATCCTTTAACAAAAATGGAAAAATATATCTCATAAACTACACCAAACGTCTATATTATTTTGAATATTAACACTAAAAAATAGTGTTAAGACTTGTAGCTAGTTACATGCATCACTTAAGAACATTTAAAATTACATGAGTTCCAGAAAACAAATCATATTTGGTCTGTGGGAGGAACAAACTAAGACCTTTTCTTCAAAACCTAACGTCGGCCACGTAAGCCAACGGATTGGGATATAATAAAAACTCAAGTTGGACATGTTGACAAAAAAAACAAAAAAAAATCCAAGTCTGATATTTATACTTTTCGCTTATCCAGAATGGTATAATCACACGTATAATAAGGTTATGTGTGAATCTATCTATAAATGCAACTTTTTAGTAATGGACGAATTCTAAATATTGTACACAAAACAATGATTCATAAGAATTCTAAATTTTTTTTTTTTTTGGACGAATCAGCGCTCCACACGTAGTGAATCCAGGTATCGAAGTATCGCTGCAGTGATATTCCGATACCCGATTCGTCACGTTTCGCGCGCCAATTCATCCAAAAAAAAAATTTTGTAATACCCACAAAAATATCACAAATAAAGATGCTGTAAGTCTCCTGTTGACTTTTTTTGGCTTTCAGGAAAAGAGACATTTCCTCGTTCTAACAGCCCACGCGCATTACATCTACCTTCTCTTCATCTCCTCTATACTGTTATTTATTTATTTTTATTATTGGTTAAACTAAAATATATTAATATAAAGTATGAACATTCTTTTTGACAACATATAATATGAACATTAAGAGTATTCTGATTTCTTCTATGAAGTATATAAAAATTTAATCCAATTTTGAAGTTCGGGAGATACGTACATTAAACATTGTTTAACTAGCTAAACTTATATTTCACCAATATTACATTATAGACTTATAGTGATGGTCTTAATGGATGAGTAAGTTTATATTTCGTCCTTAATTTTATATGGTTTGAGAATAAAATAATATTTTCAAATTTACATTTATGCACGGGTACACTCTTTATTGCAGTGATTAAAAGACACTAATCACATCCATAAGATAAAAGCCTTATAATATAATCGGATATAACCAACATTGATGATTGAACGAACCACAACGTGAGACATTTTCTTGCGAAGTTATCACATCACGCATTTCACGCGCGTGAGGTTGAAATGTTACGCTGTTACGTAGGTGGAAGCTTCGCAAAAAAATATATGTATATAAATTAAATTTCTTTACTGTTTAATCGATCCTTCCAACTTTCATATACTGTACTTTGTTTAATGTATTTAACATTAGTCATTTCTTTATTTGATTCGGGGAAATTTCTAAATAATTGCAAGCTGAATAATACCTCCGAGTATTAACTTACAAAGTTCCCTTTTAGCCAGACTTTTTCTTATTCCATTTGAATCATTAAATTATTATATAAACAAAACAAAACCCCAATATTTCTCCTTCCATCACAAAACAAAACAAAAAGATATCTATATCTCTGTTCGATTTCGATTTTGTCTCTTCTTCAAAAACCAAAAGGAAAATGGAGTTATTCACCAAAAGTAACAACGTTAAGTTACGTAGCCACCTGGATAAGTTCTTGGTGGCCGACGATGACCAAGAAACCATCCGTCAAAGCCGTAAAGGAGATGCACGGCGAGCCGTTTGGACGGTGGAGACCGTCGTCGATAAACCGAATCTGATCAGGTTAAAGAGCTGCCACGGCACGTACTTAACGGCGAGCAATAAACCGTTTTTGTTAGGTATGACCGGTGAAAAGGTGACTCAAACGGCGGCGGCTAACAAGATGATGGATTGGCAAACACAGTGGGAACCAGAGCGAGATGGGTTTCAGCTGAAGCTGAAATCTTGGTGCGGCAAGTGGATGAGAGCTAACGGTGGAACGCCGCCGTGGAGAAATTCCGTTACTCACGATGAGCCTCATACGTCGAAGACCAAGAACTGGTTGATTTGGGATGTTATAGCTATTGATGGTTTTGATCTTGAAACCATGTCTGATGGAGATGAGAGTTCTGTTTCTTCTCCGGTCTCTTCACTTCTCAACGGGTCGGATCTCGTGGCTGAACCCGGGTCGCCTGCTTCTGTTGGATCTATGAAGAATTTTGGCCGGTTCGCTTCTCTTGGTTTACCTTTGTCTCCGAAATGGTCCACAAAACCGGTAAGTTTGACTAAGTCTTTATACAGTGTGCATTGATTAGTTTTTCTTAATTTCGAGATTCATCAAGGCCACCATAGAAAGTTATTATTATTGTTAGTTGAACTTATACAATTTGTATATCAAAAATTGGTTGGCATGCATTAATGAAAAAAAAAAGATGAGGATTACCACATTCATAGTTAAAACTTTAGAAAACTAGAAAAAAGACATGGACATATGTCATTTCTTTATCCACTAACATATTATCATGCTCCACGAGCATCACCAATCGTTCCACCAACCTTACCGCACCAACATATTCCATATTTTTTTTGTTGTATATTTTTAAATTAAATATTTAGATAATTTAGTACAACTTCCGGCTTTATATACAATACTAACCGTATATGGTTGAAAATATGTCACTATAAATCCAACAAAAGTTTTTAACAATTATTTTGAAAAGCTTCTAGTAGAAAATGTAACTATGTAAGTGTGAATAAACTTTCTTATTCTTATTATAAAAGTTATACCTAAAGGGTGATTAAAGAAAAAATAAATAAATACTTACCTTTTTTCTTCCCCAACAAGGCAACAATAAAAACTTATACCTAATGGCTTTTATAATAATACAAATAAATCTAGTGCCAATAAGATAAGAGACGTGGAACAAAAAGTAAGGTAAAAAAGTTGGTGTTAGTTAGTTAATGAGAGTCCCACACTCATTAATTTCCTCTCTTGGTCTTTCTTGCGGGCAAGGGATTAGTCTTTTTTTTTTTTTTTTTTTTAGGGATGAGACATTTATTCTCTACATATTCGCTTAAATCCTCTTTTTTTCAAGACATACTTTATGGTATAAGGACACTATTACATTTTGGGGTAAAAAAGGGGCATATAATTATCTTTATCATTTTTGTTAGAAATGATTTATTATATATTTCAGTAATTTACCTATATATTTAATGTTCATACCACAACACTTATAATCTAACTGAAATTTTATATCACGTAGTATTAAGTATTAAGTTCATAATGGAACTTGAATTTAGAAGATAAGAAAAATCGAAATTAATAAGTTCTTTTTTTTTTTAATGCATAACTAAATAGGTTATGAGGAATTAAGAGAATTCTGATGAAAAGGTAAAAATAACATGATACTTTATTTAAAAATGGTTAACTAGGCTACTTAATCATAGTTCTTTTGTTTAATATACCACACACACATATATATATATATAGCAAACTAAAGTTTACCAAATATATGTAAACATGAAACTTTAAGTTTTTTACTTATTCTCTGTTTTTTTTTGCTTTTTCCAACCAACTTATTTTAGGGTTTAAACTTTATTATTTGTTTTTAAATGAATCCTTAATAGTCAACATTTTTTTTGGATAAATTTAATAGTCGACATTGACTCCTAGTATTATGTTTAAACCTCTTATGGATAACTTGAATCAAACAAACATTACAGTTTGAATGTATCTTAAAAGAAAATTTTCGGAATAATTTTTATTTTTTTAAATGATTTTGAGTGATTGAAAGATACATAGAAAAATATAACACATAATGACCCCATTTACTTTTCTTCTCAGATTTAACGCCAATTTTAAAAGCTAATCCACAAGCATTAGAAAAATTTGTAGCATTGGAAAAGAAAAATTTTCACAAACTAATCCTGATTTGGTATTGAAAATATGTTAAAATGTTCATAATTAACTTTGTTTTCAAGAACTGAATCGTTACAAAGTAACAAAATCCCAAACATTTCACGCGTTAAAAGCTCTAACAAAAAAATGCATTATCAACAAAATGCTGACGTGGATATTAATACGCGGTAAATCCAATCAGCAAACTCTGACTTTTCCAGATTTTTTACATCCATAAAGCAAGTCTCGTGTCCATGTCCGCGTAACCGTAAAACCCAATTTAGACCAATCCAGGAAACTGATACTCATATAAATACACAAACCACATTTCACTTCTCTTTCACATTATTCACTCATTTGCTTATTTTACAGAAGACGAGTAGCTTCAACGTAAAGGAGATAGTCTCAGCAATGGAGTTTTTCCAGAAAGCTAAAACTGTTCGAATGCGTAACAGCCACAAGAAATATCTAATAGCTGACGAAGACGAAGAATCAGTGACTCAAAACCGTAACGGATCTACCAAAAACGCTCGATGGATCGTCGAACCGGTTCCTGATTCGTTCCACGTCATCCGTCTTAAAAGCTGTTACGGTAAATACTTAACCGCTTCGAACGAGCGGTTCTTGCTCGGAGCTACGGGGAAGAAAGTGATTCAGTTAAAGCTGAGTCGACCCGATTCGTCGGTGGAATGGGAACCGGTTAAAGAAGGATCTAAAATCAAGCTCAGGAATCGTTCCGGTAACTATCTCCGAGCTAATGGTGGGCTTCCTCCGTGGCGAAACTCTGTTACGCACGATAATCCTCATTTATCGGCTACTCAGGATTCGATTTCGTGGGATGTTGATGTCGTTGAGATCTTGATTGATCCTCATATCACGGCGGAGTCTCCGAAACCTCCTCTTCAGAAGACACCGCCACTGCACCGGAGGCCGTCGAATTCGCCATTGTCGGTTTCGAGGACTCCGTCTTCTCTTTCAGATAGATCCGATCTAGATGTGAGTGAAAACTACTAAAGCACCCTTTAATTTTGTTTGAAATTACCGTCGTACCGTTTTTCCCGGTTTTTTTAATAATTTTGATTTTGACCAGTCGGTTGAGTCTTCTCCGCCTAAAGCCGATGGGCGTATCATCTATTACCACATTGCTGACGAGGAAGGACACGTGGAGGATGAATCAACCGTTGGATATGCTTTCACGTTTAAAGGAAACAGCGTGGCAGAGCTGACTCAGACATTACGAGAAGAAACGTGCTTAGAGGACGCTGTGGTGTGCACTCGCAGTCCTTTAAATGGCAAGCTGTTTCCTCTTCGTTTGCAACTTCCTCCTAATAACGGAACAATGCATGTCGTTTTACTATCCTCCAGTGCTAGCCTCTAGACGTGAGTGTTCCAGCATTTTAGGGCTGAGTGACCAGTTTAGCCACAGATTTGGCAAACGGGTGTCTTTTCTTTTTTTTTACGGGTTCACTTGCTTTATCTTCTTTAAGCAATTAAGCCCTCATATTAATGAACGTTTGGCTTGTTTGTTAAATTTACCAGTGGCACAAGACTTCACACGGATACATTGCAAACCAAATATTCGAGCTATGCGATTGTGATGATCGGCCGGAGACATTAGAAATAAGTGATTGGGTTCTTGTTTGGTGAAGCATATGATATGAACTTTATAAAGAAGATAGTAAGAGTTGGTAGTTGGTACAAACCTTGTGGTCACGGAGATAAAAGGCGTCGCACTTGAGCCTTAATTTAAGTTTTAGTAAGGGTTGACATAAGAAAAAAAAAATAGTAAGAGTTTTGATAATAGCAAATACTTTTACATTCGTTTTGGGAGATGTATATAGAACAAGTTGTTTGTTTTTGTACATAAGCGATTTCTTTGTAAACGAACTTTTGGATTTGGGAGGTTTGTTTATTTGAGTGAGCTTGGATTGAGAAAGTGCGTAAAGGAAAACTATATTTGTGAAGACTTAATCACGAAAAATGTTGAACACCAATGGCAACGCGAGCATCGCACTATCCACATTTAGAAAGCAACTATTATTCGTCGAGAAGAAAAACTTGACTAAACATACTCCGTGGTGCAAAATGGAAGATACATGATTATCATTAACCATAGTCGGTTAACAACTTAACATATACTATCCACTAACAATTCTTTTATTAACTACAGTATTAAATTTCAATTTTTATAATATTTTATTCCCAAATTTGTTTAAGAGAATATATATAGAGTTAATGAAATTTTCAGTTAAATATCATAATTTTCAATTTGTTTTACTGACTTACGAATGAAACTACAAGAACATTTACTCATCTTTTAATTAACTTAACATGTAATCATTTTTATTGTTTGTAGTATTTTAATATTTTATATTTACAAGTTATACTTGCTCGTTTAAGTATATATTATAATTAAGGCTGCAAGTCCAAACTATGTTTGGGCTGAAGATCGGTTCTATAAAAACTGTAAATTCACAAACTACATAAATAATATAGAGTAGCGCGTGGAATCGGAAATAACATATCAGCATAATACGGAAAAATTAACATAAAATGGAAAAAAAAAATTCCACAAAATCTTCATCCACTTAAAAGATATCTTGAAGAAAAGAAACAAATCTAGTAATTTTCGTCAATTTCAAACGAAATTTTAGTCATTTAGGGCATATAGTTTATTTAAGGAAAATATAGTATCTCTTGATTGGGAAGAAACAATTTTATAATACATTAGACCTTTGTATCCAAGCAACTCATAAATTGAAAAATTAATATACTTTTAGAAAATCTAATCCACAAAAACATTCTAGAAAAATCTACACACAAATATTTGGAAATATTATTCGACAGTTTCACTTCTTATTTATTTTCCCTTTTTTTCTTGGCACCGATAATTTCACTTGCATTGCTGGATTTATCATAAATCAGTTCTATATATTTAACTCTAAACCACCCCGTTATCGCAGAAACCCTAACAATCCCCTCTCTTTTCTTAAGCTCCACCGCCGCCGCCGCTATTCAACGGTGGTGACTTTCTCAGACGGTCACATCTATCCTCTTTTATCAATATTCTTAACAAATCGACACCATGGCCGCCACTGCTTCATCCGACGCTGCTGAAGGACCAGTCATGGGACTCATCAACAAGCGTCTCCGTGCTCTCCGTAAGAAATACAACCGAATTACTCTTATGGAGGATTCCATTTCTCAGGGAAAAGCCCTAAACAAGGAGCAAGAGGAAGTACTCCGTTCGAAACCAGCCGTCGTTGTCCTTATTGAAGAACTCGAAAAGCTCCGTGCTCCTCTCTCCGCCGCCGTTTCAGAAGAAATCAGTCTCGCTACTCAGCATCACCAGTCCTCCTCCGCCGCCGCTCAAACCACCACCGCTGCCAACGATGTCACTGACCTTCCTCCACAAGAAGCTAGCGGCGATGATGGTGATTCGAAACTGGAGGATCTGGTGAAGTTTTTGTACTTTGGTTCCTTGTTCGACGTGAAATCTCAGAACGAGTTCACTTCGATAATGTTTGCCAGTACACTCGAGAGAAACATTTGCTTGTCTTACGATTATGTTACTGATGATGCGACGGATCTGCTCGGTGATCGGGATTTGGATTCGATTTCTCAGCTTTGGAGTCTGATGGTATCTCGTCCGGTGGATTCAAGCTTACCTCACAAGGATGCTTTGGAGCGTTGCATTGAGCACGCTAAGCTTTGGCTCGCTAACTCAGAAAAGCCAATTGAATCGAACTGCAATGTTTCATGTATATAATCCGAATCTGTTATTTACATCTTCGTGTTATAGTTTCTCTTTGTTGTTTACTTACTGAATTAATGTTTTCAGATGCTTCGCTAAGGGAGAAGTTGAAGAAGATTATGGCTTCAGATTACTTTACTACTACACCGGTGATGAAAGCTCAGGTTGAAGTGGCTGCTGCTGCTGCTGGGAACTACGCTTATCAGCAAAAGGTATTCACTTCCTGAAGATTAGGTTTTGAATTGGAGATTTGGGATGCAAAGCTTCTAACTTGATCTGAAGGGAGATTAATAATCCTCTGTCTTTAGTTTTGATGAGATCTGAGCTTCATTTGTTAAGAAATCGGAAGTACATTCTTAGTATTCATTGTCCTATGTTGCTTATTTGATTGTTCAACAATCCTCTTTGTTTTTGAGAACTCTATTCTGCTTTAGATTTAGCCAATATATTCTGGTTTATTCGTGTGAGTGGTGTTTCTGGGTGTCTCATTATGTGATTTAGAGAATATGTTTCCTTCGGATTTGTTCTTTTGAATGATTTTTCCTATTGTATGCTCTTTCACTTTGTGGGACTGATGTTCTCTGTTTGCAGGAAGAGGATCCATCAAACTGCAACGAACAAGAATCAGTTGTTAATGATCAATCTCTACAAGATGAGCATCAAAAGGTAACCCAGTGAAATGTGAAGCTCTAATCATATTTAAGTGAATTACTCGAGGCTGGAATCTGATGATTTTTTTTTGGGTGTGAAGGTTGAGTCAGTGACTGAAGGGGAGGTGGTTCATGAACAACAGGAAGAAGCCTATACTCAGGTGGGAGCAGGGAATGCTAAGAGAGACTTTGTGCCTCGTGGGTACCAGAACCAGAGAGGTCATCGAGGTGCTCGAAGAGGTGGAGGTGGCGGTGGTGGCTACCAGAATGGGCGTGGAGGTCGAGGAGGTGGTGGTGGCCACCGGAATGGGCGGTATGAATCTTATGATAATTCGGGTGGAAACGGTTACCAAAAGAGCTACTACAACAACAGAGGAAGGGGACGTGGTGGAGGAAATGGCCATGCTTACAACCACCATCAAGACTCTAATGTTACTGCTGCGTCTTAGCTTTTGAGTCTCTGGCTTTTTGGTGCGTCTTCTTCGTTTCTTTGCGTTTCTGCTTTAACTTATATAAGCCCAGTCTCGTGTTTGAAACGTATGACAATTGCTCGGTTTCTGTTATGAACCTTTTGGTTTTATATGGCCATCAATTTTACTGTCTCAAGTAGAATGATCTATTATTATTCATGATAGCTATAATCAAACATAGCTTAAATATATTGATCTAAACAGCATAAACGATTAGCATAGGGGTCCTAAGTTACCGATTTATCATGGCTCCGGTTTGGTTCTATGACTAGAAAAGTATTTTCCTCTGTCAAATCTTCGATTTGTGAACCGGCTTTGTACTGGTAGCTTCGGGCACAGTACCAGAAATACACAAGGTTAACCACACCCAAACCGGCAATCAGATAGTAGAAGTAATCCAATTTCCCTCTATCGAAGTCCTTGTTCAGCCAGTCCGGCTGGTCTTTTCTGCCTGTGAATTTATGCACGATGGTAACCAGCAGACTGTTTAGACAACTCGCAGCAGCAAATGATAGTGGAAACAGCGAATTCGCGATGCTCCTCATGTGCTCTGGAAATTGACCGTTGAAAAACTCGATCTGGCCGATGAAGTTGAATGACTCGCACAGTCCAGTCAGAATCATGGGCAAGGACAGCCAAAATACCGACGTTTGAGTCATTTTGGTAGCCCGTGTCCGCCTCACGTTTTCCACAATCCCTGCACTTAACATGGAGAGGATGGAGAAGACGATCCCTATCCCCATCCGTTGAAGGACAGTGAATCTGAACTTGCGAAGTCCCCATAGGGACGGGACTAAGAGACGGTCATAGATAGGCACCCAAATGCCTATTGTGATGAAAGAGATGACCTGTATGGAAGCGGCAGGGATCTCAAAGTGCGGACCCATGTGTCGATCCATTATCTTAGCTTGAAGGACTATGAAAGTTCCTTGTAGGGTCATTGCAACGATTGAGATGATTCCAGCAGACCAAACCGGAATGATTCTGATCAAACACTTGACCTCTTCAACTTCTTGAACGCTACATAGCAGCCACTTATTCGCCGGGATTCCATCTAATGTTATATCACCCTCTGCAATCACAGCCGCCTTGTCTAGAAACCTAAAATGTAACCAATACATGATTAACTTGATTACATTTCAAAAAGCATTATAATGTTTCTACAAGTATATGAGTAGATACCTGAATTGGTCGGTAAGAGGTAACTTGGATATGCCATGTTTCACCGGCGGGTCATGATATTCTACCGTCCCATCATCCACTGCCGGAATCTTGAGGTTCCGCTTCTTACGAGCCGCCACAATGACCCGAACAATACTAGAGAATACACTCCCTTCTGGTTTGACATTCACGTAAAACCGCATTCCCACAAAGAACAGAACTATGGCAGAAGCCATCAAACAGGTCGGGACGCCAAACCCGATGACCCAACTTATATTGTCCTGTATATAGACAATGACGGTAAGTGAAATGATGAGAACCACGGAGAAAGTGGTGTAGTACCAATTGAAGTAACTAGCTATTCCTTTAAGGCCTTGTTGTGTTTGCTGGTCAAACTGGTCAGCTCCGAAAGGGATGCTGCAAGATCTGATCCCACCGCTTCCGATAGAGAGTAAGCCGAGACCGAGCCACAGAATCCTGAGCTGGAGTTTGTTTGGACCGTCACAACTGTCTTGATGGAGGCTGTTGCACCGTGGTGGGTGGAGTTGAGGTAGCCAAGATGTGAGTGTCACCGTCATTAGTCCCTGTTTGGATTTATTATAAATTTGGTTGATTCCTTCTTTATGGAAAACACATTGAGCAAAATTTAATTTAGTTCACTTATTGGTTTGAACTTTGTAATTATATGTTACAACTCCATTGTGTTACGCAAGTTCAATAATAGGAAATGACGTGTAAAGACATCAAATGGTTATTGACTAATCGCTAAAAGAGTAGCTAAATCTGAAAAAGATGAAGAAAACAAAATGGCATATATGCAATTTTTGTCTGTCTAGCTTAGTGATATGGACCGTCTGATATAATTCTTATTTGCATTATTATGTACAAAAATTCAAGAAAGATAACTTTTATCCACAACAAACCATCAAACCATATACCCAAGTTTTTATTTTCTTTTATAACTAGAAGATAACTAACCAAAACCTAAACTAACCTACAAACCTTGAAACTATAATCTGAATTATTTTGGCTTAAACCAACATTGATTAAGCTTATCATCAATGTTATTGATTAAGTAATTGCTAGAAAGTAAGAAAAGATGAGAGGGAACGTACGAGAAGGGTGAAGAAGGAGGAGTAAGCGATGGTCTTGAAGCGGCCAACGTAAGCGTCTGAGATGATCGCACCGAAGAGTGGTAAGATACTAGTTAAACCCATCCACATGCTGTACACGATGGAAGCTTGCACAGGCTCCATGTGGAACACTTTGGTCAAATACACTATGAAATTTCCCGATAACCCCATCGTTGCCATCCTCTCCAGCGTCTCATTTCCTTTATTTTTCTCATCATGTTGTGAAATTTATCTCAGTAACATAAAACATTTTACCCTTTTCATATATATATATATATATATATATATATATTTCTGATTTAATATGAATGAATGGTTTCGGTAAGTTAAATTGTATCGACCGTTAAAATACAAACTAATGTAACTACCTACAACATCTGTCTGAAAAGCTTAACTGTGTTTAATGCGTGTTATGTGCACAGGTTTACGCCAAAAACAATAACATGAAACGGACGATTATATATGTATATATTAATATGATTTTTGGTCGTTTCTCTTTTTTTTTTTTTGGACTCACAAATGAGTTTAGTGTGGTCATGATATTAGCATGGTGCTGGCCACAACTACAGAATAGGAAGAAAATAGTGAAGACAGACTGTTATATATATATATGATATACTAATAATAATAAAAAAATGTCTATTTTTCAGTGGCCTCTTGAGAAGTGTCATTTTGTGTAAGTCCCTCTAAAACAAAGAAAGAAGTGAATTATTAGGAAAAACAAATCTCTAGAATAACACTAAAAGCTAATTGAAAGGAAAAAATGTAGCGTTTTTTATAGGTCCATGTATCGTAATTTTAATAGTTTAGCATGTTGAGATTTGTTTTGAAAAGATTATATGTACATATGACGAAAACATAAGTATAGTAATTTTCTTGAAAAATAAAATATCGGAAGAAACGAAAAAAGAGAAGAAAAAAACACACCTAGGATGAACGTAATGGCTCTCCAGCCTCCACGTTTTTTCTCCGGTAAAGTTTTCCGATTCTTGGAACTCTCAGCAATTTCCATCTCCGGCGATGACGACAATGGTTTTGATTTTCGAGAAAGATGAAGGAAAGAAGTGTGTGTTTTATTTTTCTTCTTCTGAACAATCTCTAAAGTTTATGCATATACAGAATATTTTTGAATATGCTTTTTTTTTGGGTGTGAGAAACAATATATTTTGAGTAAGGCACACGACACAACTCAGAAATTGGAAGATGAAATGAAGCTGAGGATGATTTCTTATTTATTGAGAAAGAGAGAGAGAACAAAGTTATTCTCTTTATCCTTTTTTCTTACATATGATGATATGAGTGTGAATCTCGTTTCAATTTATATAAGGGCATGTCCATCGGCAGTTACTAGTGGAAACTATCTAAACACTTGTTTCTCTATTAGTGGTTTAATTTTTTTCATTAAAAATTTAATTAAACAGTTAAATTATACTAAAAATAATTATTATATTAAGCAGATACTCTAGAATATCTACTGATGAACATGCTCTAAGTTGATTGAAAACTAAGAAAAACCTCAATTTTTTAATAGTGAGTTTGTATAGATTTATTTATTTAATATGTTTCTAAGTCTAGTACTTTAAGCTACAATAAGTTAAATAATCATTTTCAAAGTTTATAATCGATAACTAGAATATGTATATACGTAGTATACTGATTTGTAATATAAATTTAATGCTAGGTCATTATAGCTGGCAACTTTTTCTTTTAAATCAAATAAAATCATCACATATATAATGATATAATCTATTTTGATTGAGACTGAGTCACTATATATGCGGAATTTTTTTTGACTATAAATGTTGAACACCCCTTACGCTAAACAAGAAAGTTACATCAGAAACGAAATATCATTAGTTAACAGTCTTGTAAACATTATATAATCAGTTCATTCTCATATAATTTAGCTTGATGCAAATTGTTCCCCCAAAAGTAGCCAAAACGTTATTTAGTGGATAGATCTTAATTCTTCACTCTTAGGGACAAATTTTCATAAGTCGAAAAAGCTTTATTTCAAATTTCCAACACAATGATATGGCCACTTGGTTTCCTTTGTTCCATATCCCCCAATATGAATAGATTAAGATAATTTTTTTATAATTGGTTTAGAGAAATATAATAGAAAGTAATACTATATGCATAGTTGTGTGGGAGTAGAAGTTTACGAGAATTAATTTGAATTCTAGACTACTATTATGCATTTGCTTTTCAAAAATCTACAACTAAAACTTTTTTAACCTATATTAATTACACGACGTAAGATCTAGTGTACCATAATTTTCAATACCAAGTCGAATTATAACAACAAAGCATGAAAAAAAGTGTGTTGTATTTAAAAAAATTCGAAAATGAATCCACTATCGGATGATAATAAATCACATGTAAATGAGATTGGAGATAAATCCTAAATAATTATTATGCAACAAATGATTGATTCTGATGAGCACTTGGCTTATAATGATAAAATTGAAATATGAATGTGAGAAACCAATATAAACCAAATAAGAATCTAAAAGAAACAAAACGCAAGAGCTTAACTTGATGATCTTAAGAACTCGATTAACGTCCGAATAAAGCATTCTCCTTTAATTTTTCGGATTGGAAAGCGTAGCTTTTTGTGCGGTCTCACATGACTTCTCTTTAGTTTCTTTCTTCTTCAGAGATTTTTTAATCAATTCGCGTACGGTTTCACGTTTTCCCAGACGTTTTGTTCGTTGCTTGGCATCTCCTCTTCTTCTTGATGATGAGGGCCGCTTGATATAGCGCACAAAGTGTTCGACGAAATGCTCCAACCATGGTCTCTCTCAACTCGGGCCCCATTTCTTCTTTTGTTTCTCGCAATTCGATGATTGATTCCGATACCCTTTTGTCTCTTTCTTCTTTCTGTACCTTTAATCCCAATTATTCGGCCAAAACTTGCATACGTTTTGCGTTAGCTGCTAGAAATGGCTGTGGGTCTGTTCTAAGGTTTCTTGAGGTCAAGCCGAGTAAGAAAGGTTGTTGCTTTAGGTGTAGTAAAGTTTTGAGGATGTGCAATAAGCGTAATTTGGGTTGGGATAGCGATGGGAGTAAGGATCTGGAAACGGAGATTTTGGAGTTTATGAAGAATTCGGAGAATCCTGGGATGTTTCCGAGCAAGAAGGATTTAATCCGTTCTGGAAGATTTGATCTTGTGGAGAGAATCGTACACCAAGGTGGTTGGCTTTCCATGGGATGGGATTTGGATGAACAAGAAGAGGAAAAAGTCAACGAGAACGTCATGCCACGGGATTTACATACTGAGAAACAGCTTCATAATTCTGATTCTCAAGAAATTGATGGAACCTTGAGACATGGAGCTCTTGATCATTCCTCAAATCATTCATCTTCTAGAGAGTGAGTTCTCTAATTTACAATTCTTCTCTGTCTATGCATATGATGAGTTTTTTGTTTCTCTAGAAACACCTCTTTATGAATGTTAACATAGGTTCTGTTTTATCAGAGAAGTGGATGCTGGGAATGAGAGTGGAATTGAAGGCATTTTGACCAGATTGGAGAAAGAAAGGAATTTGAGTCTAGGGATTAGCTTGAGGGAGAAAGGAGAAAGCAATGTTGTCATGAATGATATCTCCCCAAATGGTTCAGTTCCTTGGTCTTCCGTGATTGTGGTATGTTTTTTCTGTCTACAAACTTTGCTGTTCATTGTACTCATATAATTCTGATGAATAAACTGTTTACGTCGTGAGGTGTTGCCTACCTTTTTCAAAAGACAGCAAGTGAAATTCGAGAAATCGACGGTAGTAGAAGTTCGGGAGAATATGCACAAAATATGTATCAAGAAACCAAGCCAGTTTCAGGAACACGAGGCTTAAGCGATCCTCCTACATCAGAAACATGGAGGACATGGAGTATGAGAAGAGCTGGATTTACTGATGAAGATTTTGAAGGTATAGAGTGACTTCTGTCTTCTGCCATTATAACGACTTAATATAAAAGAAGATCTAAAGCATTAATAAATATATGATACAGCTGCTGAAATTTCTACCAGTGGTTTGGATGGTGTAAAGAAGGATAATAATACGAATAAAGATTCTGGTGGTAGTATGAATGGAAAAGATAGAACTGCATCTTCCCCGGAAGATATAAATAAAACTCATATCAAAAGCCGTCTTCAGCATCTCCAGTCAGAACTTGCTTCTGTTCTCCATTCCCTTAGATCTCCTCCTGATGAAGTTGTGACAAGTAAGGTAATTGTTTGACCAGACGGCATCTAGAAACATTTTTTTATCCAACTAGAAGCGATTCTAGAAGTGATTGCCATTTGGCTAATTTTTTGTTTATGATTTCATTTAGGATAGTGAGATAAATTCTGGGAAGTTGGAGAACATATATGATGATTGGGAGTACAAAGAGAACGAGATCATACATGCCCAGGATAAGTTACGGTCTACACGGGCAAAGTTGGCAGTTCTTGAAGGAAAAATGGCTATGGCTATAACGTATGCTTTGCTTATTACTTATGTGCAAACAGATAAGCAGAAGCTTACGCTATTGTCGCTCACATTTTTATCTTCCTTTTCTTCTAGAGACGCACAGAGGATTGTACGAGAGAAACAGAGAAGAATAGATCATGCTAGAAGAGCTTTACGGTTACTTCGAACTGCATCAATAGTATGGCCTAATTCAGCCTCAGAAGTTCTACTAACGGGTTCATTTGACGGTTGGTCTACCCAGGTTAGTTCATATCGATAAAAGAACTGATTAATCTTGGTAAAGGAAATCAATCTACTTCACGTCTACTGATTTTGTTTTATGATATTGCAAGTAGAGGGAAATGAAGAAAGCACAGAACGGAGTCTTCTCTTTATCGCTGAAGCTTTATCCTGGAAAATATGAGGTTAGATCATAATGGTCATTCAATCAACTCTACCTGCGACTAATATTTTCCCTGTCCATGAGCCAAACCAAAATCTTAACCATGCTACTTTTTCCTCACAGATAAAATTTATCGTTGATGGCCAGTGGAAAGTTGACCCGCTTCGACCCATTGTTACGTGTGATGGATATGAAAACAATCTGCTCATCATCTCTTGAGGTTAAAGGCCAACAACAATTCAGAACTAATCCCACCATCGATGGAGTATGAGCTGAATTAGTAGGGTTTTAGTTGCTTTTGGAATTTCACTTTCATGTAGGGTAAGGTAGCCAAGGAAGCAGTAGAGGTAGATTTTATCTTGACAAAACAAGAGAGTAAGAAAGATCTGTATATTGTACTAATACGACCACTGTGTTCCTCTGACAAGAGTCACAAGAGTCATGTAAACAATTGGCTTCTTCCATAGTACAATTTCACACATGAAATGTCATAAATCCATGACTATGATGAGGTTGGTGAAGAAGAAAGCTCTTGTTTTCGCTTTACTGCATAAGTAAATCCGCTTCCGCAATATACTTTGATCCCTTCCGTTCGCAGGTCTATACTTCCTAGGCTCACCAGTTGAGGATTGGTCTGATCATTGGTATTTCCGAGGCCTAGCTGACCATGTTCACCCCATCCCCATGTGTTAACTTCTCCACTCTCTGCAAGACATTCAAAGGTTGTTTGTTTTACATAGAGAAGTGTAAAGAAGAAAGAATAGCAGAATTGCCCCCTTCCCTTTTACCTGTTACGGCAGCAGAATGCTCTGCTCCTGCTGCAATTTGCACAACTTTAACTTGAAAATCCGAAACTTTCTCCAAGAGAGCTTCAGAGGAATCTATTTGCAGTTGTTGCTTCTCAGGTTGTTTATTAAGAGTGTTACCAAGCTTGAAAACCTCGCCATCGACTGTTCAACAAGTTCACAGACAGATGATTGGTTCAGTGAGCTGTGGAAGGTATTAATGCATCGACGCAGAAATTACCGGTTAGTAGTAAAGCATGATTCCATCCTAAAGCAACTTCTCTGAAAGATAGAGACGAAGGCAAACACTGAGGGGTTTGAACATCAGAGCTGCCGCAAAATCCTCTTCCCCAACTGAACAACTGTCCATCAGCTGGTCAAGCACATCAGAAGACGGATTGGTTAACAAAAGATACACATGATTGGATCAATCAATGAAACTGAACATGAGACTTAAGTGTTAACCGGATATAGCTGCACTATGATCTCCGTTAGCTGATATACGAACAACCTCAACATCTTCTAATCCTGAGACAACACATGGAAGATTTACTGACTTTGCTCTGTCTGATGAGAAACCTAACTGTCCGCGCTTTCCAGATCCGAATGCACACACTTGATTCCCTGAAGAACACAGGATAAATCAAATGGATATAAACACAGGTCTAACACTTTACTTTTGCAAACCGGTGATGTATATCAGATGTTACCTGCGAACAAGACAAGTGAGTGACGCATACCACAAGCAACCATCTTCACACTCGTATTGAAAAAGTAAGAGACTTTAGTTGGAGTGGTTAGTGACATGTTATCACCATGGCCAAGCTGACCAAATGAGCCATTGCCACATGTAAAAAGGCAACCGGAATCTGCACTCACACACAACATAAAAGGGAGCTCATCAGATCAATTCTCTTGGTCCTAAAGCAGTAGCAAAAACTCATTCATGTATACCTGAAACAAAACCAGAGTGACTCCATCCAGCAGCAGCTTGAGTTATAACATAGTCGTCGAAGAAAGATACTGGTTTTGGCAAAGATGTGTTGAGGATGTCACCATGTCCTAACTGACCAGAGCTTCCTCTTCCCCATGTCAAGACCTTACCAACTACAAAAAGCATACTTTAAATGTTGAAACAGAAGATCAAAGTAGTCATCAAATAGACCAAACCAATTACATTCCTTTTACCAGAGATTTTGTTTTTTTTTACCAGAAGTCAAGGCGATGACGTGAGCGCCGCCACAGGCGAGCATAGATATGGAAGCAAGTGAAGTCAGCGAGAGGAGCTGTGGGAGATGCTCGTCTTGTAGCTTGGCCGTCCCTAACTGGCCGTCAGTACCTGCACCCCAGCTCCATACTTGTTGTTCATCATCAGCCTGAGTCTCACCGTGTTCGGCCATAGCTCGACCTCCACTGACGCAAATTGAAACAAATTGGCTGAAACGACGCCGTCGTGAGGTTTATTAGGTTTAGGGCATTAGATTTGACCAAGGAATCGAACACCCGAGTTGTTCATATGAAGGAGACAAAGACTTTGACTTGATTGTCTTGGTGGTAGATCCTCTATATCAGCACCACAAAGTTTTTTTTTTTCTTTTTTTTATCCAAAGGATTATTCCACAGTTCATAGATTACGTTGTTTCGAGTTCGGATAAACAAAAGTACAAAACTCAACTCATTCACGATATTTGATAGACTACACTCTTAAACGTACAGAGTTATTTCGAATTTCTAAAAAGAGAAAGAACCAAACTTTACCGACAAACCTGAGATGAGAAAAGAAAAGACTTTGCTAAAAATTCATACATATAACATATACATTTTTCAAGAAAAGAATTGCCAAAAATGTATCAGAATAAAAAACGTAATGCTGTTAAAGAATATCGTCATAGGCTACAATATTTCTCTCTTTGATTTCCCTAGTCGTCACCGGAGATAGACTTCCGACAATGCGACTATCTCCGTTAGTATTATCACTCCTCGGGTTGACGATAGCCGATGCTAGCTTATTGCTTCTCCCATGTTTTCTTAACGGCATCACAGATCGGAGAAGCTTCGAGGAAGATGACAAAGACGGCGTCGTTTTATCCACCGTCACACCTTCCTTCCACTTCCCTAATGGATCCGTCGCCCAAACCACCTGCAACTGCAACACGATTACCAGATTTCTTATAAACTCAAATTCACAAATTCATTATACAATACAGTTAATTTGTGATTTTATCCCTTTGTTCATACCTTATTGGAATCGATGGAAATACCGAAACAAGGCTCGTGACTACCGGCAATAGCAGCTTCTGCTGACTCGGTGGTTCGGTACGAAACGGAGCCAAATCCGTCTTTGTCGATTCGGATTCTGGAGATTGAGCCGTAGATCTCGAATCGCGATTTCAGCTCCAGCACTGAACAGTTGGCAGGAAGTCCCATAACGACTAGCGCCGGTGGCGGCGGAGGTTTCGTGGTCGGTTTGTCTATGATCTCATCTTGTTCTGATGACGGAGGCTCCCATGGTCGCCGACGTTTCGAAATTCGCGCCGAGATTTGGCGGTAAGGGTAGGGTTCGTCTCTCTTGCGGCTCATATTCGCAATGAGTCCTCCAATTTTCGGTTTTTTTTTTCCTTTATGGGAGAAATAAAAAACATATTGGGCTTAAGGTAAATGGGCCTAACATCGATTCAAATCCAACATAGTAACTTCACTTTCCAATCTGAAGTCTGGACTTCCATCCGTGTGCGTGTAGACCCCACAAAGTCCAAATTTGGTTTTAACTTCCACTTATATAATGCCATGTGTTTGTAGGTCCCTCTGACGTCAATGGCACACGTGGCTTTCACAGCTTGTCTGTTTTGAACATCTTCCATTGGTTTGGTGGTGGTTCGGATAAAGAGTTTGTGTCTATTTCAATTTCACAACCCAAGGTATAATAATTATGGTATCAAATAGTGCCAGTCCTTTTCGAGTGAATCTATTCTCCATTCTACTACTTGCTGAATTATTGCGTAATTGGAAAATGTTCACTTTCTAATTTCGATTTTCTCTTTACGATAAATGCGTATTTTGACAGTCATAGAAATTTATGATACTTTTGATATGAGAAAAAGTAACATCTTGTTCAGTTCCACAAAAGTTCATATTAATTCGACAGAACAAGATTTCAGTAACTTACAGGACAGTTGATATTTATTTATAGGATTTTGATTTCCATCCGTGAAACTATTTCAACTTTTTTTCCCAGAATATGAACCCTAAGAAAGAAAGAAAAAAAGAAAACAGAGAAGAGATATCTTGAGACACACGGAACGTAAACTTATACTATCACAACCTTAGATTTGAAGCAGGCATGGTTGGATCATAGTAAAATCCGAGTACTGCAAGCTCCGGGAAACTATATTGATTCTCCATGCCTTCTTCTTCACTGTTCTGCGTGTTCTCGCTTTTCACAGAGCTACCTTCTTCCCCAATCTTTGTCCCCTCCATAGATCGATTCTCTTGTATCCGCAGCTTCTCTTTGAGAACAGCAACCTGTTTGAATGTTTGACCAATATGACTCTCGACAAAATTGGTTTGTTAATTTATAGAAAAAAACGTACCTTGTTCTTGAGGGTTTCGTTTTGTATAAAGAGAATGTCCCGTTCAGTCTTGAGCTTAGCATAGCTAGCTTTAAGATAGTCCCAGTCGTGCTCGAGCTGTTTGGTCTTGAACCTAGCCCTCCTGTTTTGGAACCAGATAGCTACTTGGTTCGGTTGCAGCCCTAGCTTCTTGGCTAGCCAGAGTTTCCTGTCTGGTTTGAGTTTTTTCTCTTCTTCGAAACTCTCCTC
Organism: Cardamine occulta; assembly: GCA_028015245.1. Lineage (NCBI taxonomy): Eukaryota > Viridiplantae > Streptophyta > Magnoliopsida > Brassicales > Brassicaceae > Cardamine > Cardamine occulta. Next base: position 18,898,784 of record CM051364.1, on the reverse strand, counting down.
TAGCAAATGCAACTGGAGTGGTGTTAGCTTCCGTTTCTTGGTAATCTCACGCATCATGTAGCTCTCACAGACGTCTTCTTCGTCCACGGTGTTAGTCTCTGTGTTGCTCATTGAGCTAGATCCTAAATTAAGGAAAATTTGTGACCAAACAACGGAATAAGGAATTCGAAATGACACGAATCTTGTAGAAGAATATGTCGCGTAAGGTTCTTCAAACTCTTTTAAACTAAAAGGACAGTCTTTTGATCTGAGTGGCTAGAGTTTGGGGATGAAGATTCGTTCAAAGGTGAAAACTTTCGGTAAGAAAAAGATGCGTTTCAGAAAACCCACAAAACAAAAACCAAAATCAGGAGCGGTGGAACACAGAGGAATACCATTAAAAGCTGAGTGAGAGCTCGGAGGAAAGCAAGAGGAATGAAACTTAGGGCTATGGCTTTGGTTCTGAAACCAAAAGAAGACTTGTGAATCAGTGTCTGAGTTTTCCATTTGTAACTGTTATAAATGAAACGGTGAGTCAATTGCTGCAAATGTTGGGACTCTTAAGAGTCACTTTTTATAAAGAAGAAATTGGAGAATGATGAAAAATTAAAGTTACAAGAGAAAGAAAAAACGATTCCTTTTGCTGGTTTAAGTGTCTGGTAAGAAGAAGGAGACGAAGGTGCTGTTTTGCCATAAGAAGGATTATATTTGTGGTTTATAATTAGCTGAGTTTAACTAAAGCGAGTGATTTTACATCTTTTCAATCGATAGGCCTCTTAAAAAAAACTCAAATTTACAAAATCGAATGCTAAAAAAAAAAAAAAAAAAATAGTTGTAAATGATTTCGCAAGTTGGATTGGAGATGCGCTCTAATCACCTTTGTTGTCTCTATTTATATTGCAAGTGGGTACAATATTTCCTCAAGTGGCACGAACATTCCATATGTACTACACTTGACGAAAAGAAGAAATTTTAAAAGTGACCCATTCTTTTGGTTTGTTTTCCTGTAAACATCAGAATGTCCAGTGCTAATCAAGTTTTAGTCTGTTTTTGTTTATTCGCATCTATATAATTATTGTATTGTTTCTTTTGTGTGGGTTATGTCATTATAAACACGTGAACAAGTAGAAATCTAATTGTGTTTCTTTTTTTTTCTATGACTAGTTTTGTTTATGGCTTGGGTTAAAAGTTTAAAACTATTTTGATGTCAAAAGATAGGAAACCTGGTTAAAGATAACCCACGCAACGCACCTAAGCAAGTTTACACATACATTAAATTTATTGGTTAATAGTTTGGAAGGAAAATTGTCTATTAGTTTTAATAATTTTTTTTTTTTGTAACAATAGATGTATAGAAAAGGATATTCGCAAATGTATGTCATTAATTAATATCAAACTTATAAATTGATCAAAAAATACTTTTCTTAGAAGGATAATGGTTGTTTGCGTAAGATAATTCGACTTATAGAAAACCAATTATAATGAGGTATGTATGTGGAAGACCATAATTAACACTTTACTTTATGGTATCTTCGGTAAAACATAAACTAGGCCCTAAAGAGAGTACATAAGCTAATCTTTTATCCAACAAAAGAAAACAAAGGTACATAAGGTACGATAGGAATCTGTTACCATCGGCCCATCGGCCCATCGTCCCATCGGCCCATCTCCAACATGGAATAGTGGCCCGAGAAATATCTCCAATAGGGCACACATTCTATAATCCCAAGTTCCCAACGTCCTTCACACAGAGCCAAACACAACAAGATGTGGAGCTAGTAGGCGTGCAGCGACCAGTTAGGATCAATTATTTTCTTGTAAAAACCAATCGTATATTTTAACAAAAAAAACAAAAAACAAACATCGTATATAGTCATCGTTTAAAGCATTAAACTTCTCGTTTGATAAGAAGTACCCGAATAGTTCCCAAGATGTTTTCTTATGTAGTGAGTTCAACAACAATAGATTACGTCAGAAGAATTCTTCAGTGGAGACTGAACCTTGTTTTACGTCTAAGAATATTTCTATTTTTGTTTTACCAATTTGTTAGTTTTCTCGAGATCTTTAATATATAGACGTTACACCGACATTTCATTATTAATGCATGCCTTTTTCTATACGTGTAATGCAGATTTGTCGTTTAATATGAGAACTTGCTTAAGAATTTTTTTTTTGTAAAATTGAATGAAATATTGATTTTTGTAATAGTAAAAATAATCCACACATTTTCGTAAACATTTTGGGCATATTTCTACCTAATAATTTAATATTGTTAGATTCTTATCGATTATGCCCATGCAGTCAGCTCAGCTTGTGCCATTGGCATGTGAATACGATCTCAAAATGACAACTTGAATCTCGATTTCTATTTTTTTTATAAACAAAAGAAATGTTGTGAATCAATTTGAAAAAATGAACACACCATATGTAGGAATTAGGATTCTAATACACTCTTTCGGCATGATTTTTTTTTGTTTATTTTCTCAAACCAAATCTAGCTTTTTCTAGGATGATATTTTTTTGGTTTATTTTCTCAAACCAAATCCAGCTCTTTCTTGGATTGTTCATAATATATATATACCCCATTTGAGTTTGTTGGGCATTTTTTTTAACTCAAAATCAGTTAGTATTAAGTATAGTGGTAAATATTTTTTATATTCTAATATTGGTCTTCTAACACTTCCGTTGCTGGACATTAACAATAAAAGTTTTTGATAATGGAACTTAGAGTTTTGCTAGGTTGGTCCAGATCTGTGTATATAAATTAAGACAAAATGGAAGTGCAACAAAATATCAAACCGCGACATGTTTGTATGTTATACTACAAGTGTTAGAATAATGACTTTAATGTTTTATCTTGTAGAATAGACTTTACTATGTATGATATGAAATTTACAATAATTTCAAAGAAATTGTTATTACATATCATAAAATTGTTTCACGCAATTAGTCAAAGAAATATTCTTCCCTTTTATAAAAACTGCCAAGTGTTGATTTATTTTCATTTTATAGAATTAATGTCGCTTTATATTTTGATATAGAAATCACGAAACTTTACAGGTATATGTATATCCATTTAATTCAATTTATTACATTAAGATTAAATATAATTCTTTCTTGGGAAAAAATATAAGAGATAAATCAACATTTTCAACATGCATGTATATAAGAAAAAAAAAACGGTTGGCTATTTTGCAAACCATTTGGCAATAAGAGTAATAGTGCTCGATCGACATTTGGCTATTTTGCAAAGCAAATTACTACCAAGAAATTGAGTGAGTAGGGTAGAAAGGAATCACTAGGTCTTCACACTAATGACACGTTTTCAGATTTCTATCTTTTGGTCAATTTGGACCCTTTTTTTTTTTTGTAATTCATCGAGTGGGGGGGATTTGATTCTCCCTCATCAACTTTTTGGATTTGGTTGCGTCCTCCTCTATTAACAGAAAGCATACTCAAAACTAAACTTCCTTAAACTGAATAAAATCCACAAATGTGCTGTCCCGTCTAGATTCAAATAACAGAGTAGAAAAATACAAAAAATAAAACTCACCAAATTATTTGTATCTTAATACATTAAAACAAAAGTTATATACGTATTTAATTAATTACTTTAGTTACAATAAAAAACAACAAAGTTGAAAACATTACGTATTAAAAACGTGCTAAATTTTGAAATTTTGACATACGAATAAAAATTAGTATCTATTTAAAATTTCTAGATGTAATTGGTTTTAAAATTTCTATAATTTATAATTTGTTATGATTTTACATAATTGGTTAGAACTTAGAAGTGTTATTTAATTGGTTTATTGATCAATTGATGTATAAAGATATGATCAATTCCACGTTGTATATTGTATTCTACAATTTTCTAAAAAAATCTATTATTTATTAGCAGTTAAAGGAATATTATTGACCATCAGATTATAAGAAAACCAAGTATTATCGCTGACCTGATTCCAAGTCATGATGATCCACTTGCATCAAATCTTGAAATTAATATCATATTTAGGTCTCTTAAATCTAATTAGTAAGAGCAAAAAATAAAGTTGTTTCCTAAAGCAGCACAAAAATTTGCAATATAACATTCTTCAAAACCCAATTATCTTCATCCTCGCCTAATTATACTTTTAATACTCTTCCTCTTCCCTTTTTAAATTCCGAAAATATCCTCCTCATCATTTATATTTCAAAGACTCCTCCGGCCATTTCGTGTCATATCAAAGTTTTAGAGAGTCAGAGAGAAATCAAATGGTGGCTTCTTCAAGCATCTAAATATTGTTCTCTTCCCTTTATATTTTTTATTTATATTCGTTTTCTGAAAGAAACATATCATTTTGGTGTGCTTGATGTTAACTATATATATTTTAATGTGAATAAACATCTTCCTAAAAGTCTTTTCTTTGCTATTTCCAAATACAGGAAGTTGAAATGCAAGGAAGTGACACAAAATGGGAAGGCTACGCCGACTGGAGGAACAGAGCCGCCATGAAAGGCCGTCATGGCGGCATGCTCGCCGCCTCCTTCGTTTTGGGTTAGTCTCCAACTTTTAAATTTACCCCTATTATCTCATTTTCCTTAAATTCTCATCTTGATCCATCTCTTAGGAATCATGTGACCGATTTTTTTCTTTTGCTTTTTCTTGTGCGTGTATTATTATATTGTGAAGCGGTGGAGGTATTGGAGAATCTAGCATTTTTAGCGAACGCGAGCAACTTGGTGTTGTATCTTAAAGACTTCATGCACATGTCGCCGGCGAGATCGTCGAGTGAAGTGAACGCTTTCATGGCCACAGCTTTCCTCCTAGCTCTCTTTGGTGGCTTCTTCGCCGACGCTTTCTTCTCCACCTACCTTATCTTCCTCATCTCCGCCTCCATCGAGTTTATGGTACTTAAACTCCATTTTCTTTTCTTCCTCAACCTTCATTTTTTTTAGAATTAGCCAACCACCAAGCTTTAAACCCATTCACACTATATAAAACCCTAATGATAAATCCATCATTCATATTTAATAATTATAGACAACATATACACATATTCATTATTTTATATTATAATGTCGATCCCGAAATCTAACGGACCAAGGAGCGTGCACCGCTTTGCGATGTAAGATGATATTTATGCATATTATGCGCTTGATGCGAGTTTGCTATATGGAGCCCGCATTATTATCTCTAGGTGGGGACTGTGGTATTCGTACTTGTGCATGTCTAGGGTCGCTGTTTAATCTGCTTTGCTTTCAAATTGAGAGGGATATTTATGACATTCACTTTATAATCTCTGTCATGAGCTGTCGATTTTGCCACAAATGTTAACAAAATTTGACCAAGGACAAACATGCAAACAAGTGTAGTGCATAAGTACACTTGTCCTCCCTGGTCGAATTTTTTTTTTGTTTTTTTGTTAAAGAACCTCCTCTCTGGTGTTGGTGCTAGTGAATAGTAAGTTAGTAACCATAGCTAGGTCCATAGTACCTTAATCCATCTCATAATCATAATGCATGTGGTTAATTCGTATTTTTTTATTTGTTGTATAATGGTCCCTTTTATTTATGATTAAGTATAATTATTTTTACTTAACAAATCCTTAACAAATTAGGTATAGTTATTATTTTTTTACTTTGATGGTGTTTTTTTCCTTTCAAATTTGATTTTCACCCTCTAACTAATTATTAATTTATAAAATAACTTAAATCTTATTTTATTTTTCTCTTATGTTTTTAGCTTATGTTTTGTTTATCTTTTATTTTAGGGTGGTTTACTCAAATGATATAGAATCTGAAAAAAATGACTACACTAGTGCAAATCTTTTTTTTATTACTGTAATGTTTTCCGTCTCTAAAATACCCTTCAAACTATGTTATAACAAAAACGTAATTACAAGAATACCATTAATTTTATTTTCCACATCAGCGAAAAATTTGGCGCCATCCGACGTGGCACAGAAATTGGTGACGTGTATAAGTTAAGTCTGCCACGAAAATTTTTTGCTTACATTACGGCTGACTATCAAGAAATGTGGCTGACTTATGTAAACGGCCGACTTATCATTTTTTAGGCTGACTTATTACCTAAAAGTTATGGCTGACTTACGGAACATCGGCTGACTAACAAGTATAAGTGATAGCTGACTTATAAAACTGCGGCCGATTTAAGAGAATTTTGACTGACTTATTCCTATGATATGGCTGACTTATAAAGTTTCGGCTGACTTAAAGAGCTGATTTATTATTTTTTCGGCTGATTTCAGCTACCTTTAGTGGCTGACCTATGTTAAGTCAGCGGTCACGCGGCTGATTTTGATTAGTTATGGCTGATTAAACAATTAATCAGTAATTACTATAATAGTATGCATTTACTCAACGTATCGGCTGGCTTTTTTTTCCACCTGATTTAAGTGTTATCATGGCTGATTTCATAATCTTCTATAATTACTCAAATAGTATATTTAGTTATGACTGACTTATTACATCGTTTTATGGTTGATTTAGGAATGACTGACTTACGAATTCATTTAGTGGCTGGTTTCCATGTAAGCAAGAAAAAAATTACGTCAGATTTTATGAAATAACACGTCGGATTTAAGGGTTCATGTTTAGAGATTTAGGGTTCATCTTCATTGCGCCGTTCTTCGTCAATACTTCTTTTCTTCTTCATCTTTTTCTTCTTCATCTTCGATGGATCCTATTATTATTGTGTCCGGCAAATGAATTCAAAAAATTCGGTACACATTCAATCCCGACCAGAGTGGATGCAGAGTTATAAATGCAAATGAAGAAACAAGTTTCAGCTGTTTAGTGGATATGATATTGGAGGACTACGGATTGGATTCGCGAAGGTGTAAGATTCAGCTGAGCTACATGTTTGGAAACAAGACTATGAAAAAGTTATCGCAAGATACTCCTCCAGTTTATGTCTGTAATACTCGGCAACTCCAAAGCTTTTTGACCCTGAGTAAAACCGATAAACTACGTCTATGTGTAGAATTTATCGAGATCAATGTTAGCGAAGTTATTCAGCAGGAGAATGAGAAGCTGAAACATCCGTCTAGTGATTATGATGATTTAGAAGCCGAATTTGGGGTGATACGGGAAGAAAAAGATATGGGGAGCTTCACGGACGAAGAAGAGGAAGATGGAGATGAAGAAGATGACGAGTTCGACACCAGATATGGGGAGCTTCACGGACGAATAAGTCAGCTGTTCTTTTTTTCATAAGTCAGCCATGCCTTTTTTTGATAAGTCAGCCGTCCTTTTTTTGTTAAGTCAGCTTGTCTTTTTTTGATAAGCCAGCCGTTCTTTTTTTAATAAGTCAGCCATGTCTTTTTTTGATAAGTCAGCCGTTCTTTTTTTAATAAGTCAGCCATGTTTTTTTATATAAGCCAGCCGTCCTTTTTTTGATAAGTCAGCCGTGTATTTTTTTATACTTGCAGGGCCGAGTCAGTGGGGCAAGACTTGCGAACGTACATGAGATTGATTCTGTTCATATAGAAGTTGTATGCGGATCCTGGTTACATATTGTAAACTTGGCCGAGAAAAAATGCACTTGCCGTCGTTTTGATATGGAGAAAATACCGTGTGAACATGCAATCGCTGCTCCGGAGTATATGAACGTATCTCGTATCCAACTATGTGACCCATGTTATACGACATATTATATGGCGAACGCTTACGCTGGCATAGTCATGCCTGTAGATACGGCGCTCCCTTTACCGGATTGTATAGCTAACTTAGTTTGCACACCCCCAGTTCCTCGTCAACAGCCAGGAAGGCCCAAGAAATCTTGTATGAAATCTTGTTTAGAAATAGCGCAGGAGAAGAAACGTCCTAGGAAGCAACACACTTGTTCGCTTTGTGCTCAGGTTGGACATAATACCAAAACTTGTAACGTGTAGTTTCGTCGGCATAGATTCATAAGCTGCTTATTCACTTTGAACACATTTTTATTATATGTATCCCCTCTAATCTGTCACTCTATACCATTTATGTTACGTTTGGTCGCATAAAATGGTATTTGGTAATAATTTTACCATATTATCGGTTAAAATAGGATTCAATTAGAAGAATATTAACTTGATCATGTCTCATAAGACAGCCATCAAAGAGTATAAATCTGCTGTTTAGGCGGAAATTATAAATTTTGAACTTCGATTTAGGTGGCAATTTTGATAAGTCAGCCGTGATTAAAATCATAAGTCAGCCGTGATTAAAATCCTTAGTCAGCCGTGATTATTATATAAAATTTCCATCTTCTTCCCACTATCTCACAACAGTTTTAGAATAAAATGGCGATAGATAAGCAATACTTTTACAATTTATTCCTCATTTCCCTTTCATTCATTTCTCAGAGTTGTGATGTAGACCATAGATCCCCATATGTAGGATACATAACAACCCCACCATTTTCCGCTTTTCAGGATTCCATCCCGGACACTTACCAAACACTTTAGCCAATTCATCCTATTTTGGACACCTGCACACCCTCTGGGAATACCCAACTTCTCCCAGAACATTGCATACTCGGGTTCAAGGGATTATATACTAGGCGGCTCTGTCTTTAGGCGAGTTATGTCGATAAACTCATCTAAGCCTAATCTTATTGGCTGTCGACCTATTACTGCCCAAATTTCATTAACACTCTTCAGGAGCAACTGATGAGAAAGAAGATATTGCACAACCTTCGCAGACCACTGGTAGTCATTGTCCACTAACTTAGGAATTATTCCTAATTTTATGCCCTTGATTTCATTCCAGACATGAATCCCTATTGCATCTCGGACGGATGCTAAACTCGAGGTAAGATAATTGTGGTTCATACTCTTGCTCTGCAATGGAAACTTTCCTTCTTTATAACGTCTAGGTGGGTATTTCCTTGGTTCCTCCATCTGTGTCAAACACAAAAATTAAAAAACATAAGTCAGCCATGAAGCAAACAATAAGTCAGCCATAAAGCAAATCATAAATCAGTCAGAAACATAAGTCAGCCATAAAGCAATCCATAAGTCAGCCATTGAGTAAACCATAACTCTGCCAAGTAAAACATAAGTTAACCATAAAACATACAATAAGTCAGCCATAAAGTAAATCATAAATCAGCCAGAGATGATAAGTCAGCCATAAAGTAATTCGTAAGTCAGCCGTAAAGCAATCTATAAGTCAGCCACTACATATTGTAAAGTCAGCCATCTGATTGCAACTGATTGTATACCAAATCTGGTGTCGTGATTATGTTGTTCTTGTGCTTGATAACTTAGATTTAGTATACACTCAGTTGCAAGTGCTCAAAAATTTGTAAACCCTAAGCAATAACCCCAAATCAACATCATAAACAAGCAAGTAAATTTAAAAAAAAAACAAAATTCAACTTTCTTCCCGACGACGATGGATTTCGAGCGAGAGAGAGCGAGAGAGAGATGGGGAGATTGTGACGGATTTCGACGATGAAAGATGGGGAGATAGCGACGGATTTCGATGATAAAAAATGGGGAGATTGCGACGGATTTCGACGAGAGCGAGAGAGAGATGAGTTAGAAAGAGATGAGTTTATGTTCGTATGTTTTGTTTTTCAAATGAACACTAAAATATAAGAGAAAACGTTTCAGTTTCCAACTGTTAAAAAAAAAAACCGCGAAAATTAGAAAAAAAAAAATCTCAAAACCCTAAAGGGCATAAATGACATTTCCTTAACGATTTGTATTACTCTAATAATTCCAAAAAAATTGGGTACATTCTAGTAATATATGCTAAAATGTGGTATATTTGAATTTTTCTCTCTTTATTTTATTGTTACATTTTGTTTGTTCGGTTAGGTGTCAAATAATCGAGAGTCCTTTTAATTAGCTTTTATATATAAGATTTGTTTTAATTCTCAATCTTATTAAAAATGATGAAAATCAACTAATTTTTGCTTGTTATTATAGTTATCCATCGGAATATTATAGATTTCTGATAATTTTTTTTTCTGATAAAACTTCAACTAAGCTTATTTTGATTCTGTTAAAATTGTTTGCAGTATTATATGGGTTTAATTAATTGGGATATACGTACAGGGGCTAATCCTGCTAACAATCCAAGCCCATCGTCCATCCTTAATGCCGCTGCCGTGCGAGGGCTCTACTGCGTCACCATGCAAAGCTGTCAGCGGTTCGAAGGCGACGAGTCTGTTCGTGGGACTGTATCTAGTGGCTCTAGGAGTCGGAGGTATAAAAGGGTCATTGCCGTCACATGGAGCAGAACAATTCGACGAGAGCAACCCCAAAGGTCGAAAACAGAGATCCACATACTTCAACTACTTTGTGTTCTGTCTCTCATGCGGAGCACTCGTGGCCGTGACATTCGTGGTCTGGCTCGAGGACAATATAGGTTGGGAGGGGATTTGGAGTCTCTACTATTTCCATCTTTCTCTCCGTTCTCGTCTTTCTCTTAGGTTCAAAGTTTTATAAGAACAAGATCCCTCGTGGAAGTCCTCTCACCACAATCTTCAAGGTAACTTGAAAAAACATTAAAACTTATCTTTTGGAAAACATGTTTAAATTTTTTTTTATTGTCAATGAATCATATTTGTTTTCCTAACGTCTCTACAGGTTCTTTTCGCAGCTTCCATAGTTGGTTACTCGAGTAAAACTTCAAATAGTGCTGCTGTGAACATCTATGTGAACCCTACTGCCAGAGAAGATCAATCAGAAGAAAGAGATAAGACATATTCTCAATCACTAACCAATAGCTTAAAATGTCTAAACAAAGCGGTAGAGGGAAAATCTATCCATAGATTGCTTGAATGCACGGTCCAGCAGCTGGATTGCTAGCGTTTCAGTATCTGTTTCTAGGATCAGCGGATCTATTCACACTAGCTGGATTGCTAGAGTTTTTCTTCACTGAAGCACCTTCTTCTATGAGATCATTGGCTACATCACTCTCATGGGCTTCTTTGGCAATGGGGTATTATCTAAGCTCGGCGATGGTGCCGATAGTGAACAGTGTGACTGAGAGTGTAGGACGAAGCCCTTGGCTCGGTGAAAAAGTTAGCTTTAACCGTTATAAACTCGACTTGTTCTACTGGCTGTTGTGTGTTCTCAGCGTTGTAAACTTCTTGCACTATCTCTTCTGGGCAATGCGTTACAAGTACATATCAACTGGTGCTAGAAGCTGATCTTTATATATACTTGTATTAGATGAACTTACAATATAAAATTTAGAATGTTTATCTTTAACAAAAAAGATTAGAATGTTTATTATGTCTTCTGAGTGTGTCCAAGATTATGGACATCCGTTAAAATTATAAGTGAAATATTGATAATTACCTATAAATTAAAAAGAAATAAAGTAATAGTACATTCTTATAGTTTTTGAAATAACATAACTTATCTAACAGAAATTATTTATGTACTCCCTCTGTTTCACAATACATGATGTTAAGGATATTTTACACAAATTAAGAAAATAATCATTACTTTTTTAATATATATTATTTTCTCTTACCAAAAATTATTGTAATAATTATAAACCAATAGTAACATAATTCTTTTCAATCATTACATCTTGATATTTACAATTTATCAATAAAAATAAAGTAAAAAGATTAAAACATCAAACTTTCTGAAACAAGATAAAGTAGATAAAACATCATCTATTATGAAACGGAGGGAGTACCTCTTAACACAATTAACACAAAAAATATGTAACAAAATATTCAAAAAAATTCATCACGGTTTAAGCATCCGTTCGTCTCATACACGACATTATAGCCCAACAAACTTGTAAGGGTTTATTTTGGGCCTTTTGGCCTAATCCAACTCGTCTCTCTCTCCATTTTAGATCACTACTATACCAAAATTGTTGCCCTTAAGGTTTGTGTCCATCGTAAAGCATGATAAGATAAATCTCACTAGCTCAACTGGATTTTAATCGTAATTAGTCAGAATCTAATCGTTGCTTCGTGTTAAGTAGAAACCATAACTTCGTGGGAAACTTTCAGAATCTCAGGGTTTATCGGTTTCATGTGTGTCTATGCCTAGGTTAGGTAGACTTATAAAACTTGAGATGAAGAAATAATAAGTGAAATCTTGCAGAACAATAGGGTTGAAGATATAACTTGATTTTGCTCTCTCTCAGAATCTGAACTGATGATTATTGATCTCTATTGTAATTTTTTTGCAAGATCTTCTCATTAGCTTAAAGAAGCTAGCCATTCAACGTGCAAAAATAAGTGGTCACGAAGAATTAGCTCAGAAATTTGATCTTAAGATGCTCCGAGCTCTCGGTATGTTGTCTTGTATTGTTCTTAATTATTATAACACGCCAAGATTCTAAAAATATTTAATTTCCATCTTTGACTATATGCATGAATGTACATCACATGGCTTGTGGTAATGGAGTATGTAAGAAAAAGGGTACAAGATGATACTTCCGTAGATGTTGTTCATACACTCAGGCTTTGGTCACTGCAATTTGTTGAAACCTCATGCTGAGGATACTATAGATATTAAGGAGATTCTGAATGAGATGTGCAACAAAAAATCAAGAAGGAAGTTGCGGGGAAGAAGCTAAACACTCTTCATAATGAGGGCCGGGCTAAAATATGTTTTGATCTAAATGTTGTAAGTGATTTAAATATTTTTCTTATATATATGTTACCAGTGGCGGACCCAGAAATTATTTTTACCGGAGTCAAACAAAAATTGCAAAAAATATATTATAAAATTTATCGCATTGTAATATTATACAAAATATTAGACAAATGGAAAATAAATTAAAATATGAAAATATAACCAAAAAACCAAGAAAAATGGGGTCAAAAGAAAGATTGAACCCTAGTTTAGAGGTGTCATAAGCTATAAAAACCATATGTGCTGCTGAATCTTTAAATATATACATGAATCAAATTATATTTATGGGTGTCAGCTGACCCCACACCTTTGTGTGTGGGTCCGCCCTTGTATGCTACAAATCATGACTCATGACGAGATTATTATTCTATAGAGATATTATAAGCTTACATTAAGTAATATTCTTCACTCCACATGAGATGCGTTTCCACACAGATATCACAGCACACATATTAAACATAGTACTCAAATTACAAATTTTAGTTAATAATGGCCTTTTATTTCAGACATGATTGGACCAAACTGATTCTAGTCATTTGAGGTGAAAAGGATGCTGTCCAAAATGTTTTTCCGTTGTCGAAATCAAAGTCTGGGCGTCTATGGAACTCTTCAATCTGCAACCACATGTTTATATATATAAATTGTGAATTCAATGGTCCAGCTAACAAATATATAATATAGTTTGTTTTTTAGAACTTTGTAGAACCTGGTCATGAGGCAGATCTTTGAACTGTGGGAGAACTAGACGGTCAATGAACTCAACGTAAGAAGCCGGGATTGTTTGAGTTACACCGTCAGCAAATTCAACCGCAAGTTTCTCCGAGATCGACGAGATTTGTAACAGTAAACCATCTTGACTCACTAAAATATATATACGCCAACATTCATTCCAATTAAATAATGTATATAGAAACAATTCCAATGAAAAATATAATGAGGGACTGAGTAAAATGAACCTTTAAGAACTCCTCCGTCTTTGTTGAGTTCGAATCCCTTTTCTTCTAGATACTCTTTGAGGCATTTGATGTCACTGAAACGGTGTTTGAGTCGATGATTGGAAATCGCAAGATGGTTCATTGTGTAGCCGTGGATAAGTGCCCATGCCGCAAATTCGTTTTCTTTAGCAAGTTGCTTGAAGTCGGCCCATGTAGGCTTCTCCCAAATTAAAGACCCTAAAGTACTTGAAAGAAGGGCTTGTTTACCACCTTCTGGTTTTAAATACTTCTTTATTATCTCCTAGTTAACCATAAATTAAGAGTTAGGACTATTATACAGATATGTTAATTGGTAAGACTCATATAGTAACAGTAATATAGTTGTGATCAATCATACTTGTGATTCAGGGCTTAGTTCGTCCACAAGAACCTCAGCTAGAACAAGCTGTGGCAAAGGCCCGGTCCCTAGACCGTGACCATCATCGGGGACGTGAACATCGGGAGGAGAAAACCAACGAGCTCGTAGTTTCTTATATGTAAAATCATATTCACCTTTAACTTTATATCCATAATCCATGAAGAAACTGGACAAAGAATCAATTCCATAACCATCGACCTAAACCCATAATCACAGCCACACACAAAAAAAAAATCAATTCACACAATTTATTTCACCAAATATCATGTATTTTTTATAAGCATTTCTTCCATTTCGCTATAAATGATGTGTTAGACTTATTTTGAATGAACTTATCAAAAGACTTATTTTGGTTTCATATTTTAAGTGACTGCTTTACAACCTTTTAAACAAAATTTGAGTTTATTTCCTCATTTATCTCTATTTGTTAAGTTTATATATTACAAATTTCAAAATAAATAAAACAGAGGAAGGATATAATAGATGTAGGTAACTACTTTGATTAGTTGTACTATTGTGAAAATTTCAGAATCAAATAGCACAAACTCTCACCAGAGTGAAAACGTACCTTAAGTGTCTTGAAAGTGAAGTGGTCGTAGAAGATCTTCTCGTTGTTCACCGACTGAAAAAGTTCCCATATCTTCTTGGCTGTCGGGTTCTTCTTTAGGTATGTTTTCAGTACATTCTCAAACACATTCCGAAGAAATGTTTCACTTCCTCCCTGTTATATTGAAATAATGTATTATACATTGTGATAAAAAAAAAATTGTTTTCTTCAAACGAATCAAAATTGAGAAAGAACCTTGAATGATGAAGTGTGGGGCGAGTCGAGGGAACCCATGCAGAAAGATCTTTGAGTTGTGTGTGAGAAACTGAGCCTCGCTCGGTTGTCTTATTTATACTTGTATTTTATTATTAAACAAAAACGACGGAGTCATTATTATTATTATTATTATTATTATTATTATTTTGATAAAATGTAAATTATATTACCATTGGAATTTTGAGTTTAATTACAGAAGCTTTTAGCTAGTAGCTACTTTGGGAGTCACTATTATTCGTTATTAAACAAAGACGAAGGAGTCACTATTACTTATTCTTGTATATTTCGTTGTTAAATAAAGACAAAGGAGTGATTATTATTTGTTCTTGTATTTCGTTGTTAAACAAAGACGAAGGAGTCACAAGCTAGTACTTATTTTATTTTATTTTCTTGACGTAGCTTCACTGTTCTACCTCACGACATAATTATATATGGGCAGGTTAAAACGCACTGCTATCTTAATTTATATAGCCGCCAATTCGTTTTGTCTTCAGAGTTCACAAATATTGATTAATCATCAATATTTATTAATCAATAAAAAAAATATGATTTAGAGAATGTATAACATATACTCGGCAATTTTCTTGAATTCGCCCCATGTTGGCTTCTTCCATATTGAGGACCCAAGAATACTTGAAAGAAGGGCTTGTTACCACCTGATGGTTTATCTCCTAATTATAATAAACCTTTGGTTAATTTTAGAACCAACAAAATGTTAAAGAGTCATAATATTTTAAAACATACTATATATGTTTGTAATTAATACCTGTGACTTAGGAGTTAGTTCGTCCACAAGAATCTCACCCATAACAAGTCGCGGAAAGGGTTCTTGAAATGTGTATGAAAAAACGCAGTTTTGCTTGCCTTGTTAACGCATTTCGTGTTTTAAGTATACAAGGAATCACATTGTCCATATCACTATGATTTCTGACGAGATAGATACATTTTATTGTGCTGGGAGGGATTAAATTACATAAAATCATTCGACGAATCCTCCTTTTATTCAGACTATATGCTCTTTATTTATTAATAAACAAGATTTAATAATAATACACAAGATAAATGTATTATAACGGAAAAACTGAAAATATCATCTCAAATATCACATACCATACTCACCATTACACTGTGTTTCTCACTATTGCTCAATTATGTGATCCATTTTACAAATTGGACGCTCTTATTAATAATATATGCAATGGTCACTTTACAAGAAAAGAAACATAAATTAATCTCGCAAATACATTCACACATCAAAAGATGACATACAAACACAAAGATAAACAAATTTGAAATACTGAGTCGAGCAAGACAAGTCTTGTTCTAGAATTTTGTTGTGAACCGGGTGCTTTCCATTATGTTGTTGGCGCTATTGACTTCAAAGGCTTCACGTCTATGAAATTCTTTGATCTGCACCAAACGGAAATGAAAAAATATTGACTAATAAAATAATGTAAGTAATGTTAATCATTATATTCTTTCTTTCGTTACATAATTACCTCATCATGCTGCAAATCTTTAAACTCTGGAAGAAGTTGACGTTGAGTGAACTCGATGTATGAAGCCGGGATTATTTCAGTTACTCCATCTGCAAATTTGACCGGAAGCTTTTCCGAGATTGTTGACACTTGTAATAGTAGACCATCTTGACTCACTGAAATATGTAATATCCACATTCATTTAACTTAGAAAAAGGATATTAGACTAAAACAATTTCAATAGAAAATCTCCACATGAAAATAAGTAAAAGAAAACCTTTGAGAATTCCGCCATCACTGTTGAGTTTGAATCCGTTTTCTTCAAGATACTGTTTGACGCAATTGATATCACTGAAACGGTGTTTGAATCGATGAACCGAAAAAGCAAGATGGTTCATTGTGTAGCCGTGGATAAGTGTCCATGCCGCAATTTCACTTTCTCTTTACCATTCATACACACAATTAATTCAGAAATCATTGAGCTCTTTACCATTAAAATATACAGATTTTACCGTGTAATAAATAAGTAGTTTTCTATAATTTATTAATTAGGTTAAGTTATAACATATACTTGGCAAGTATTTTGAAGTCGGTCCATGTAGGCTTATCCCATATTAAAGACCCCGAGGTACTTGAAAGAACCGCTTGCTTACCACCTTCTGGTTTTAAATACTTCCTTATTATCCCCTAATTAATTATAATTTTGGACCAAAAATCCGGAATTAGACATGTAAAATACTCATATTAAAAAAAAATAAATAACAACTTAATGTTTGTGATCATTCATACCTGTGATTCAGGGCTTAGTTCATCCACAAGAACCTCAGCAATAACAACTCGTGGCAAAGGGCCGTTGCCTAGACCATGGCCTTCATTAGGAACGTCAACATCCGGAGGAGAAAACCATAGAACTCGTAGATTCTTCTTTGGAAAATCAAGTTCGCCTCCAATTTTATATCCATAATCCATGAAAAAACTCGACAAGGAATCTATTCCGTAACCATCGACCTAAACTCATGGCCCGGAAGAAAAAAAAAAAAAATCAATTTACACAATTAGTTCCATCAAATCTTGAAGCGTAAAATTCGTACCTTAAAAGTCCTAAAAGTGAAGTGGTCGTAGGAGATCTTTTCGTTGTCCAACGACTGAACTAGTTCCCATATTGTCTTTGCGATGGGATTCTTTCTCAGGTATGTCTTCACTATATTCTCAAACACATTCCGAAGAAATATTTCACTTCCTCCCTGTTACATCGAAATCATGTATTATCCAAGTACTCTTTTCTTTTCACAGAAATCAAATTTTAGAGAAAGAACCTTGAATGATGAAGTGTGAGGCAAGTCGACAGAATCCATGTGGGAAGATCCTTGAGTTGTGTAAACGTAGTTTTGCTCGACTATTCTTATTTGTTAATGCATTTCGTTTTTAAGTATACAAGGAGCCTCAAATTGTTACGTTTTTTCTATAAAATAAAATAAAATAATAAAGTACACAAGGAGCCGCGTTATCCAGCACTATGATATCTGACGTGATAAATATATTTCATTGACCTTGGAGGGATTAAATTATATAAATTCATTCAACGAATCCTATGCTCTACATTTATTAGTTTATTAGAATGGGATCCGCACATACGTGCGGGGTTATATTTCTGATAATTTATTTGATATTTAAATTTAAAATATAATTTAGTTATAAATATTAAGTGATGTTACATGTATATTTTCTAAACTAATCAAAACATATTGTACAGTTTGATTAGGAGTATTTAAATAGGATTTGAATTCGATTTTACTTTTTCGTTATTTTACTATATAATGTAGGTATATCTATTTTGGAGCGCAAAACTATTTCGGCCAAAATCTATAAAAACTCTTTTATCCCATAACCGTTTTCTTTTAAATATTTATCCCCTCGACAATTTTAACCAAAAAAAATTACCCATTCGGCAATGTTTGTTATAGGAAATTGGGTAAAGATTTTAGATAGAATACATGTATTTCCGTTTGAATATTTAACTTTTCTAAAATTAATAGAATTTATCCAAAAAATTATAATTCTAAAACATTTTCTAAATTTTTTCAAAAGTTATCCGAAAATTCTTAAAATACTATGTGGATCCTTACAAATTGGTTTCTTTTATCAATCGTAAAAATTACGAGAGAAAATATAATTGGAAAGCGTGATCCCATCTGAAAAAGAGAGAACCTCGACTGTGTTCGCCTTGCCAAAGAAAAAGCCAAGAATCTATAATTGCTATATAATTGAATCTTCCAGAGAACTGTATTAAATGAAAGAAAATTATTGGGAAAGCTTTTTTGTTGACATTCAACGATATTTTTTTAATCATAAATGATGCCTCTGAAAGGACGAAGTGAATAAATGGTATCTCAGAAAAAATATTTGTTTCATTACGATAAAATATAGGATAAAAAAGTTGGTCTCTTAAAGAAACTTTAGAAATTGCTCAGCAACTAATAACGAGTAAGGACAATTTGAAACTTAGAATCCGAGGAATACCACAGGTCTAAACCACGTATCCATTCCCATGCTTTATGGCCTAATAATGTTTGGAGGCCCATCACCATTACACTTTGTTTCCCACGGTTCAGCGATTATGTGATCCATTTTACAAATTGGTCGCTCTTATCAATAATAAAAGTTACGAGAGATAATATATAAGCACACTTCATAACAAAAAAAACAACGTAAACGATCTAGCAAATACGTTCACACATGAAAAGATTACTTGCAAAACACATAGAAACACAAATTTGAAATACTGAGTAGACCAAGACGAGTCTGTTTCTAGAATTTTGTTGTGAATCGGGTGCTTTCCATTACGTGGTTGGCGCTATCGAGTTCAAAGGCTTCACGTCTATGAAATTCTTTGATCTGCATCAAGTGGAAATGAAAAAATGTTAAAGAATAAAATAATACAAGTAACGTAAATCATTTATTTCTTTTCGTTACATTACCTCATCATGCGGCACATCTTTGAACTGTGGAAGAATTTGACGTTGAGTGAACTCGATGTATGAAGCCGGGATTATTTCAGTTACTCCATCTGCAAATTTTACCGGAAGCATTTCCGAGATTGATGACACTTGTAAGAGTAGACCATCTTGACTCACTGAAATATATAATATCCACATTCATTTCACTTAGACAATGGATATTAGACTAAAACCATTTCAATGAAAAATCTCATGAGAGAAAAACCTTTGAGAATTCCTCCATCAGTGTTGAGTTTGAATCCCTTTTCCTCAAGATATTGTTTGATGGATTTGATATCACTGAAACGGTGTTTAAATCGATGAACCGCAAAAGCAAGATGGTTCATTGTGTAGCCGTGAATAAGCGTCCATGCCGCAAAGTTACTTTCTCTTTACCGTTCATACACACAATTCAAAAGTAATTTAGCTCTAACCATTAAAATATAAGAGTTTTTGTACTCATTCTACCATTTAAAAATAAATAAATTTGTGGCTTTATCTCTTTTCAAAAGTATTATCAAAAACTACCACTTTTGATATTTGTCCATCCAAATTTATCAACTGAAATTTCTATCATAAACTAACACTTAAAAAGGTTGCCCGTAGATAATTTGTTTCTTAAAATATATGTCGAAAACGTACCAAAAAGTGATAGATCCAAAAAAAAAAAATCTTCTGGAAAAAATGAAATGAATAGTTTTTCTAGAATTTATTAATTAAAGATATATGACTATTGATCACATACTTGGCAAGTATCTTGAAGTCGGTCCATGTAGGCTTCTCCCATATTAAAGATCCCGAAGTACTTGAAAGAACCGCTTGCTTACCACCTTCTGGTTTTAAATACTTCCTTATTATCCCCTAATTAATTATAATTTTGGACCAAAAAACCGAAATTAGATATGTAAAATACTCATATTAATAAATAAAATAAAATAACAACTTTACGTTTGTGATCATTCATACCTGTGATTCAGGGCTTAGTTCATCCACAAGAACCTCAGCAATAACAAGTCGTGGCAAAGGGCCGTTGCCTAGACCATGACCTTCATTAGGAACGTCAACATCCGGAGGAGAAAACCATAGAACTCGTAGATTCTTCTTTGGAAAATCAAGTCCGCCTCCAATTTTATATCCATAATCCATGAAAAAACTCGACAAGGAATTTATTCCGTAACCATCTACCTATACCAAAGGAAAAATAAATCAATTTACACAATTACTTTTGCCAAATCTTAAAGAGTAAAACTTGTACCTTAAATGTTCTGAAAGTGAAGTGGTCATAGCAGATCTTTTCGTTGTCCAACGACTGAACTAGTTCCCATATTGTCTTTGCGGTCGGATTCTTTCTTAGGTATGTCTTCAATATATTCTCAAACACATTCCGAAGAAATGTTTCACTTCCCCCCTGTTACATAAAAATTATGTGTTATCTTCATAATTTTAATTTTTCTTTTACAATCAAATTTAGAGAAAGAACCTTGAACGATGAAGCGTGAGGCAAGTCGTGAGAACCCATGTCGGAAGATATCCTTGAGAGAGTGTATGAGAGAAACACAACTTTGCTTGATTGATCTTATCTATTATCTATTATCTCTTATCTCTTATCGTAAATTCATCAATTAATAGCTAGAAAGAGTGGAAAAAAACCAAGACTCTATGATCGCTGACGACAAGAATCTAATTGTATTTTCCAGAGCTGTCGGGGATAACTAGGGTCGGGCACTTTAATAATTTGGTTGTATATCTTCTTAAACGGAATGGTTTGATTTGGTTTTCGAACTAATAAACCAATATACTTATTTAATTAATTAATAAAAAATATTAATAATATATATGTAATTTATTCTTAAAGGTAAAGTAGTCTCATTGTAATTGAGTTATTAGTTATTAGAGATGAATAATCATGCTCTTGTAGAATTTCATTTATGTAAAACTTATATGCAAGCTTCTGATTTATTGCAGGTTTTCTTGATAATATGATGGAAAAATCTTTTTTTTTTTTTGGTCAAACTGATGGAAAAATCTTAAGAGTCATTTTTTCATGTTTTTAATGATGTTTTGTTTTAATATTTTCAGTTTAGCTTTTTATTTTTTTAGGTTTTTCATAGTTTATTTTTAAGTGTTTTGTTTTGAAATATTGAGTTTATAGTTTCTCATTGCTTATTTTTTCTATAGATTAGCAACAATGATTTTAGTTTTATATTATATTAATCAAATAAATCGAACCTAAGTAGTATCAAACCAATCCGATCACAAACCAAACTAAACTATTTTGGTTAGATTTGGTTAGAATTTTTTTGAAACTGAATCAACCGAATTGATCCGATTATAAACCAAATATGAAATTAAACTGAAATACTCTAAAAATTAAAAAATTTAAACAGCAACCAAAACCAAAAAGAAAACTGAAATTAAAGAAAAAAAAAGCAAAATTCCATAATGCTGCAGACGAAAAAAAAATAAAAAAAATAAAAAGGAAAAGTTCGTGAGGTCATTTTCTCTACATGAAGCATCGAAACCCAAAATTGGCAAAAAAAAAGGAAGACACTAAGCAAAAGAAAACAAAGGGCATGTGGGCCTCTTCAACACCAAGAGGTGCTGAGTCACCAAAATCACGAAGCTTCACGTCACCATTGGAAAACAACAACTCAACAAGGACTCGAAGAAGAAGTTAATGTATGTGAACAACGGCGTCAGAAGATTTAAAATGAAAAACACCAAAAATATCACATATTGTTTTTCATTATCTATACTATTAAAAGGGAAAAACTATTTAAAAAAAACATTAAAATTTTAAAATATTTACATATAATATCATTAAATCTAAGAAAAAAAATTTAAATCTATTGATAAAATTATTATGATTACGTTAATAAATTTACGTTAATATTGCATAGTAACTAACGTAAGTCTTCTTATAGTTAAACTAATTACATATTTGACTAATCTTTCTAAAAACATTATTAACATGTAAACAAAAAATATCAATTTAACTAAAAAATTTTAAAAATAATTTTTAATTATTATTTAAATAATTACGGATTATCCGTGGATATCCGCAGATTTAAGCGGGGCGGATGCAGATTTATTATTTTTATTTAGCAGGTTGCGGATTACGGATTGCAGTTTGATGCAGATCGAAAATTCATATAACCCGCTGTGGGGCGGGTCGCGGATTGCAAGTTTGATCTGCTTGACAGGGCTATGAACAAGTAAGAGACAAAACGGGATGGAACACAATATAATATGAATTATGTCTATCCGTACTAAAAATAAATCTAAATTCAATCGTAAGTATAAATAGTCATAAATGTTTGTTTTTAAAACACACGGACCTGGTTAACTTAATTCTAATCGTTCTTGGCGATTTTATATCCGAATTAATAGTTCACGAGTTTAATATAAATATTACCGATAACTAATCTGGTTCACAGTTAATTCCGGTACAACATTAAGATCAGTTCGAGTGTCAAAATACTGATAAATCATTATTATTTTTAATATTTATAAACTGTATCAAAACTAAACCGAATACATAATTGGTATGAATTTGTATTATATATGTTATATCTAATCAAATATTTATAAACATTATGTGCGGATCCGAATCTCTTTCTTCGTTAACCGGTAATAATTAAGTTACCGACACTTCACAAAAGAAGAACATAAAGATCTTACACACACAAATGGTCCAAATAACATACCAACATTTAAAGATAACACATATTGAGCCAAACAAGACGAGTCTGGTTCTATACTTGTTCAGTGAAACGGGTACTTTCCATTACGTGGTAGGCGCTATTGAGCTCTAAGCCCTCACGTCTATGAAATTCTTCGATCTGCATTACAACGTAAATTGAAAAAAAATGTCGAATAAACAAAACAATGCAGTTAATGTGAATCACTTCTTACCTCATCACTTGGCACATGTTTAAACTGTGGAAGAACTAGACGTTGAACGAACTCAATGTATGAAGCCCGGACGGATTCAGTTACTCCGTCTGCAAATTCAACAGCAAGTTTCTCCGACATCGACGACACTTGTAACAGTAGACCATCTTGACTCACTGAAATATATTTTCATTCCAAGTTAAGTAATGGTGTTATAGAATATAACCATTCAAATGAAAAAAGCGAATTTCATGAGAGGAATAAGTAAATAAAAACCTTTGAGAATTCCTCCGTCTTTGTTGAGTTCGAATCCCTTTTCTTCTAGATACTCTTTGAGGCAGTTGATGTCACTGAAACGATGTTTGAATCGATGAAGCGCAAAAGCAAGATGGTTCATTGTGTAGCCGTGGATAAGTGTCCATGCCGCATATTCGCTTTCTCTTCATCGTTTATACACAATTCAACATTAGATAATTAGCTCTAACAATCAAATGTATTTATTATACTATATGATTATTATATTGTTAGAAAGTTATAACATATACTCGGCAAGTAGATTGAAGTCGGTGGATGTAGGCTTCTCCCAAATTAAAGACCCTAAAGTACTTGAAAGAAGGGCTTGTTTACCACCTTCTGGTTTTAAATACTTCTTTATTATCTCCTAATTAAGTAACCAATAATAGGACCAACAAAGATAAAATTAGATGATATGTTAGGAGTTAATTATGATATATTAATAACATTATGTTTGTTCATTCATACCTGTGATTCAGGGCTAAGTTCGTCCACAAGAAGCTCACCTATAACAACTCGTGGCAAAGGTCCGTTGCTTAGACCGTGACCGTAATTAGGGACGTGAACATCCGGAGGAGATAACCAGACAGCTCGTATTTTCTTCTTTGGAAAATTAAGTTCGCCTCCAAATTTATATCCATAATCCATGAAAAAACTCGACAAGGAATCTATTCCATAACCATCCACCTAAACCCATACCCCACAAAGAATATAGAAAATCAAATCACACAATCAGGGCCGGTCCAAAGTGTTTCAGATCTAATATTTTGTTTGTTTTGTATGAAGTGTAAGCGTAACACAAACACCATCTGATCGAACCAACAAAATACAGAGAAATGCAAAAATACAAAGCTAAAAAGGATCAAGATCTTTCTAGAGACATAGCCGGATAGATCACCGGAGATAAAAACTCCAAAACGGAGAGACAAACAGGAGCCAATCTTTCGGATCTAAATCAAGAACAATTTATTTTGTGACTAAACATTTTACAAAAAAGAAAAAAAAAAGTCTCAATAATTGCAGACATAAAAGCCATTAAGCTTAGACTTTAACCACTACACCATAAACCAATTTATCAAAATTGATGCATATCATTAATTTTTTAATGGACACAATTTAGCTTCACCAAAATTTGTACCTTAAATGTCCTGAAGAAGAAGTGATCGTAGCTGATATTTTCGTTGTCCACCGACTGAACTAGTTCCCATATCGCCTTTGCCATAGGGTTCTTCCTCAAATACGTTTTCAGTATACTTTCAAATACATTTAGGAGAAATGTTTCACTTCCTCCCTGATGACAAAAGAATCATGTATTACAGTGATGATTAATTGATTTGATTTTTGTAAAAATAAAACTTAGAGAAAGAACCTTGAACGATGAAGCGTGAGGCAAGTCAAGAGAACCCATGGAGGAAGATCCTTGAGATCTGTATGAGAAACAAAGCTTTGCTTGATTTTTCTTATTTCTTTTCTGATCTGTATGAGATCTGTAATTTATAGAAAAGTGTGGAAAAAACAAAATCCTCCCAGCTAGTGCGGAGCAGGTTATTAAATGAGCGTATCACTATGATTACTAGCGAACAAAAATTAAATTAAATTTTATTGAGCAACTGGGAAAATTCGTATCAAATTATTGATCGAGCGAATTTTCTAAATTATTATATTCAGGACTTATTTATTTGTTTTTGTAACAGCACTTTCCACTAAAAAAAAAACACGAGCTTTTTTATTCGAATTATCTATAGTTCTGTACCACAACGACGTCGGAGCTGTCTTTGACTTTTTGCCATTTCTGTCAACTTTGGTTTAATATTTTCCCTTGTAATTTCATGGAAAATTTTCACTTCTCAATGCTAAGGTTTTTTTTTTTGATTAACTCAATGCTAAGGTTAATATAAATCAATGTTATATATATGCATATATCTCCGAATATATTGCTTATATTTGTTTACGTGTTTCATGATGAAACTGATCTTGTTATTTTCAGAAAATGGGTAACATGTTTGGTTATTTCCAAATTGTTCGGTCAACGGTGGCTATCAAAGCAATTATCATATTAGAATTAAAAGAGCACATAGCTTATGATGAAAAATATTCTAATATACTTGTCTTTATGTTCAAGAGTGACATTTCAAACGTGAAATTTGTGGAATTCGACATCCATCAGTGATTTTATAATAAAAAAAATTGGATTTACCTCTGATACTATATTAAAATTATAAGTCTAACTCAACAAAACAATAATTCAAAAATAAAGAATTGTCACACACTTATAAAAAACAAATTACTCAAATATCTAACCGATGTACGATACTGTACAATAATATCAAAATGCCATTACGGAATTAAGACTATAAGCAAACATTATTAATCTAAGTGCCTTCAAAATCAGAGGGAATAAATTTCTATGTTTGGTAATATATATGTTGATGGTATCTTTAAATAATAAAAGAACATCCTTCAAATATATTTTACATCCTATAAATAATAAAATTTTATAAACTTGCGTTGGTTTCCTAATTTGTAATCTGTTTAATATAAAAAAGAAACGGTTAATGTGAACACGAACTCAAAGAAGATTTAAGATTCAGGAGAGAGATTTTATAATTTTTTATAGTTCTACTTCTACTTGTTTATTATTGTAATTGTTTACGTTATTCAATACATAAATTGTGTTTTATTCATAATCCGAATATGAATAAGAATTCATTGTTTTTTCATTAAATGAATAGGAATAGGATACATAATTCCTTTTTCAAGTTGGTTTGGGATTAACTCCTATAAATAAACTTTATCAAAAAAAAAAAAAACTCCTATAAATAAAACTTCATACACGAAGAAAGTCTGCATTAAGGAAATATAAAATATTCATAAATCCCTATACTTTTATGGTAATTTAGACAGTAACAATAAAGGATCAAACACACGTACTCAGCCCTAATAACATCTAAATCTTCTCTTGATCAGAAGCTTCTTCGATCAATCTCTTACTCATGGCTTCTCCTCCTCCTGTCTTCGCCGTTACGCCAGCTGCCGCAGCAGCAATCAAGTCATTAGATTCGTACAGAGCCAGTTCTGAGAAATTCAGGACCCCAAACGAATTTTTTTTTTTAAATTGCTTAATAAAAAAAAAATTGAGTTTCTACAAAACTAAAGTTAAAGTAAAACTACAATAATATCTTAAAAAAAATATAACGATAATTTAAAACTTCTGAAAAATAATTTTTTTTGCATTTTTTTCTGCGAAATCATCCATCAAACTTGTATAATCGAGGTTTTTAACCATGGTTTTTTCTATCGATAACATAGCTAATCCGTTTAGCCTTTCTTGTGACATAGTCGACCGTAGGTAAGACTTTATCAACTTCAACTTAGAAAAACTTCTTTCAACCGAGGCAACTGAAACCGGAATAGTGAGCATTATCCTATAAGCAACCCATATATTTGGATAACAATCCTTCAATCTCTCTAAAAATTCTAATACCCCTGCAGTCTTCTTCAAATTTTTTGGTAGAACTTCTCTAAAAACTTTTATTTCTAGAAATAAATCATTCCCATCAATATCTGAAATCGTTCCATGCTTAAGAAAAGCTTCAAGGTTAAGGCAAGATGTCTTCAAACTATCTTCATTCGCTGAGTTGAGCTTTCGTAAACTAAACAAAAATCCAAAAATATTTTCATACTCTTGAAATTGTTCTAACCTTGTTTGAAAATAAACTAGAGCTTGATCCATGATTTTGATGAAATAATTAATTCTAAAATCCTCCTCCAAGCTTAGAACTAGTCCAGCATCATCAGTTTTTTCTGGTTCTTCATCATAATGACGTTTTTTTCTAATAAGGTGATTGCTCTTCTTTTGAAACACATGTTCAATATCCATATCAACTGCAAGTTTTAAAGCTTCATTTTTTTGCTTCTTGAAAACCTGATTCTCTATACTTTTGGAAAAAAGAAACTAACCCTTTTAGTTGAACAATGGCATCATCGATATCCATATCTTCAGATTGTAGCGTCTTGCTTACCGTGTTCTCGACAAACAAAATATCATACCATATCACCATACCAAATAAAAAAGGACTAAGTCATGTAAAGAAAGAGTTGGAGAGTCAAAGATTAATCTAAATTTTCCTTTTTAAAACTAAATAATATAATGTAATATTTACATAATAATAATTTGAGACCCACACAATGTATGGCCTCTATATGTATTAATGGCCCATTTGTGTTAGTCTTTTCTTTGGACATTAATTAAATATATATACATATGTATATATGGAAAAAAATTGTAGGGCCCCCCAAAAAATGGGACCCATTCAAATGTTTTATCTCCATGCCCTCAGCGCCGGTTCTGGATTCGTATTCGGTCCCACTATATATCTTAATCGTGATTATCTTTTTCATTGTCAAACTCAGATTCAGCAACTGCAGGAATGATCAGAACCCAAAACCCTTGAAGAAAGAGATATTGAAGTCTCTACCGAAATTGACATTGTCACAAGAATGTGTTATGACTGTAAGGGCTTGTAGGTGTGTGATATGTCTTGAGGATTTCGTGGCAGGTGACATCGTGCGAGTGTTGCCACAGTGTGGACATGAGTTCCACGCTGTCTGCATCGACAAGTGGTTTCAGTTAGGTTCCACTTGTCCTTCTTGCCGCAACATCCCAATGGCATATCAGACTAATTATTTAGGGAAAAATGATTCTCAGCTACACGAACTATAGGCCACGACATACTTACACATACAAACTAATTTAATGTTCTCATAACTACACGAACTATTGACTTCGCATAGTGACATGTATGAAGTATCATGTGTCATGTGCCCAACTACACCAAGTATTGTGACATACATGAAGTATCAAAAATTAAATGCGCAACACCATAATCATTTTTACGATTTTAATTTAAAATCATCATATTTGTTTTTACATATAGATATATATATATATATAAAATATTTTTTGTATTATTTTAGAAATCATATAATAATATATTCTAAAATGTTTATAAAGATCAACTTGAAATGTTTTATATTACATTTTCTTTTCTATTTTTAGGATAAAATTTATTTTACTAATTTAATTTTTATCTAATATAAGAGTGGACACGGATTTTATATCATGGAATTTTAGAATACCAAATTCGATCCGTTAGATCTAAAAAAACAATTAACCAGATCTGTCCAAAATATATCAAAATTAAATAGTAATATGAATTTTGTTTTTGTCCTAAGTCTCCCTAAAAGTCGCTTATAAAGTAGAACATCAATAATAAAATAATATTTATATTACTATTCTAATTTTGCATAATTTGGACATATACGAGTAACTTACCGAATTTTATATTCTAAATTCTAGAATATGAAATCCGTGTCCGCTCCTACACTATATACAAATTAAAATACTAATATATATTTTATTTTAAAAACGTTAATATAAAACATTTCAAGTTGATTTCCTTTTTATAAAGATTTAAAACATATTTTTGGTTAATGGGTTCGATTTTATAACATATTTATTGTATGATTTCTAAAATAATACACAGATTTTTTTAAATGAAACTAATTTTTGTTGATATTTTGATCAATTATTCTATTCATTATAATATATATATATATATGTAAAAGCAAATATGATATAAAAATGATTATGGTGTTGCGTATATAATTTTTGATACTTCGTGTATTTCAAAATACTGTGTAATTGGGTGGTGTAGTTGGACACATGACACATGATACTTCGTGCATGTCACTATGCGAAGTCAATAGTTCATGTAGTTATGAAAACATTAAATTAGTTCGTATGTGTAAGTATGTCGTGGCCTATAGTTCATGTAGCTGAGAATCATTTTTCCAATTATTTATCACCACGTTTAAATGTATCGATCCAGGAATAAACTTATATGTTTTTGTTTCAACTTCTTTTTTGCATTCATCCCATGTAAAGGCAATAAACTTTTCACTTAGGAACCAATTCGATCTAAAACCAAACTGTAAACCCACCACCTGCGTCGCATGTGTAAGTATATGATATAACCCCCACAATCTTTATTTTTAATTGCTTTAAAAGTCCAAAAGTGGACACAGTCAATAAACAAACTCCAAATTCAAGGAAATACCCCAAAGTGCAAAACCAAAATATTAGTAAGAACCAAGTTTGGGGGAAAACAAACCAACCCAAGGAATAGATTATAAGAGAGCTTTCCACGGCTCACGAGACCATTGTATAAGTAAGTGTTTTGTTATATACATCCCGCAAGCCAAACCGGCATCAGGAAACTTCCATGTCAACACCTAGCTGAAGCAGCCCTGCATTCACATTCCATTTGTCAGGCTTCTATGTATCAAACTCGCAAGAGATAGACAGAGAACAAGATTGCTTTGACAATTGATCAAACCTTAACAATGGCCTTGACTTCGCATTGACCTTAGTCATACCAATTTGTTTCACTGTGCCATTGCTTTCAAACAGTTCTTCAGCCAAGTTTTTCAGCCCCTGAAACAGATTGGACGGAATATTGTCAT
This sequence comes from Cardamine occulta, assembly GCA_028015245.1. NCBI lineage: Eukaryota > Viridiplantae > Streptophyta > Magnoliopsida > Brassicales > Brassicaceae > Cardamine > Cardamine occulta. The sequence goes on along the minus strand of CM051364.1, from coordinate 18,868,837 downwards.
CAGAAAAAGAGATGTTTCCTTTGAAGTCAGTGGAATAATGCGAATAAGCACGCTAGATACAAGTTGAAATGACTTCTTAAAATAAAAAGACACCTTACCTTGGTTTCAACATCTGCATGCAAATTACGAGCCCTCTGGTTTACAGGTAGTTGAAGCTGTTCCTTTTCCTGTAAGATGAGATTACTTACTTTGTGAGATAGATAACCATACAATATATTTGCACTCCAAAAGTTAGATTTAACAGAAAAAGGGATAGAACACTTTTCTAAGTTTTAACACAAAAAATAAGGATATTTATACAGAGAAGTAGGGAGATCCATTACCTGCATTACCATTTCAGGCAGTTTTGTGCTCTTGCCTCCAAAATAGTTATACAAGTTTAGCATAAAAACGTTTGTGACATCCTGCCACCAGAAACAGAAATAGAATCAGTACTGAGATACCAATTGGTGGTGGTTCAGTTAACAAAACCATGATTATGATATTATTTTCAGTCCAACGATGCCTGCTAATAAGAGTTCATGAGGTTCATAGCTGAGAGAGTGGAACATAAAAGATGAATGTACCTGCTTGTATTCCAATGTGTCCAACTTCCCATCCTGAAAAAGAGGTTAAGTGACCATAATAATTAGGAGAGATACTAAAAGGAATAAAATGCCCTAAAGAAGAATTCTGATTCCTGATCTAATCCTAAAGACCAATTAATTCACAGCTGCAATCGCTTTAGATCATGCCAATGAGTGCGAAAGGGAAAAACAATTGATCTTCAGCATTGGTCATATATGGCTTAACATAACGAAAGTAAGACTCACCAGTCCAGTAATCAAATTATGCAATGATTCCAAATCCATCTCAAGTGAGCTGATATCCTGGCGAGCCAAAGTAACCTGCTCATAATAACCACAAGCACATTACGTTGGTCCAAGACTGTTCAACATACTACAATACAAAACAATGAAAGCCAGTCGTACTAGTCATATGAACTAAAGGCAAGGTAAATATCATTGTAATTCATACCTGGTTATTGATTTCCTTGGAGAGATCAATCTGCTTTTCTACCTTATCATCCACATTCTGAATCTTTTGCGTTAAATGCCTTTTTGCAGCCTAACAATGAAACGATTAAGATCCAATTTTTAACCCTGCAGTTTAATACATCACCAGAAACACCCTAAGTAAAGCAAAAAAAAAACTCACCGCAAGAGTCTCAGAAACTTGCTCCAGATTCTTTGTCAAGTTAGCCACGGCATTAGCCATGTTGGCTTTAGTCACATACATAAGGTCAGTGAACGATAGTCCCTAATCAGTGAACAAACACAAACATTTTAGTTCCCTTGACTTGCTTACAAGTTACAACACCGAAGCAGTGTACAGAAATGACAAGAAAAAATATTGAAAACTTAATCTCACCTTCCACCACATATAACCATATCCAAGAGCTCCCAATGCAGCAGCAGGAACAGCAAGGGCTTGTAAGTTTGCTAACAACAACAATAAAAACAAGAAAGAATGAAGAACAAAAACATTCTCCACAGAGAGAACAACATTTAGCAAAACTATTTCAAAAGAATAACAATTCCCTAATCTTTACATACCACCAGAGACACCATTCAAGACAGTAATCTGCCGCGATGAAGCTAGCTGACGAACCTCCATAGCCAATCGACGAACCTTCAAACCACCCAAAATTAAAAAGAAATCAATAACGTTCTTCACCAATATTCCTAAAGTCAATGGAAGAAGAACAACAAAAACAGTAAGGCAGAAATGAGTAAGTACTTGGGCAGCTATGGCATCAGAAACATCAGAATCTCCCTCAGATCTTTCTCCAGATTTCTCTATTCCTTGCACCAGAGCCTATCGAAAGAACAAATCATACACAACAATAAATCGAAAATTCAACGAGAGGATAAAAAAATCACAAAATCGAATCAAATAAAGTTCTTAATACCTGCAATTCACCCAATATGTCCGACAATTTTCCATTCTTCATCATGATCGTACCAGTATAACCTTTGATTCAGCAAATCGGAAAACGAATCAGGATATGCAGATCCCCAAATTAGCAGTAAGCAATGGAGCGAGTCAAATGAGCAGAGAGAAGTAGAGTGAAAATACCTGCTCCGGCTAAGAGCAAAATCCTGGAGAAACCAACTCCGGCTTGCATCGCCATAGCTCCGACTTGTTTTTTCACAACGCCGCCGGCTTGTCTCACAATCGAATTTAATTTTAGGTGTTAATTCAGAAGAAGGAACTGATGTCCTTTGCTTATTGCTTTTTTTTTTTTTTTTTAATTTCTGCTACAGTATACTTGTAAACGACGTCGTCTCCAACTCAATTTCAGCCGCCTCAACTCGCGGCGAGAAAAGCCGTATTGTCGTGGTTCGCCTTGAACAATACGTAAAGATCTGGTGGCGCCACGTTGGACTGTTTTTTTTTTTCGTTTTTTTTAAAACCCTAAACCGATATTAAATCAAACCGAATTACAAATAGTATTTACATTACATTTGGTTTTGATTTCTCTTAAATTGATAAAACCAAATTCAAATCGCAAATTGGTTTGAAATTACTTTGGCATTTGTGTAGAACCTATACGAAAATTTGCTGAGTCTTAAGACAAAAGTAAATGTTAAAAATTGTTCAGGTAAGAAACAAATTAATAGCAATGATTTGGATTGTGGCTGATAAAAATTGGATCATCAATGCATGAGAAATCATCACTACATAGTCTAAATCTCTAATGTTTTCTATGATAAACTTAAAAAAACAATGTCTATAAATATCTAATGGTTATGTGTGTGAGCTCAAGAGCGTGCCCATCTAAACATTTTATTGCTCATAATCCTTCTTTTCTTGTTAGCCTTGTTCTTTGCAGCTAACTTGAGTTTCCTCTTTGCGTTTCTTTCAGGGTTTATCACTGCCATTAGCTTCTCCTCTCGTTTCCTCTTCTCCCTTTTCGCTTCCAAACTCTTTTTGATTTCGCTGTAAACTTGCACAAACATTTGGCTGCCTAAGCTCTTGTCTCTTATACTGTCTCTTACCTCTTCTGCAAGCTGTTTCAACTCTTCTGAGATGTCTTTTCCGGTAAATCCTTGGCAAACTTTGTACAACGGAAGCAGGATTCTGATGCGACATATCAGAAGTTTTATCACATCACCAATTTTGGACAGCACTTTTTCAGCATCATCAATTGCCAAACGATGAGTAAGCTGAAGAAACAAAATTTGAGATAGCTGGTCAAGGAGATTAGGTTTTGAGGATTTCAATTTCTCGATTAGCGCTTGAAGCACGTCAAGAACTGCTCGTCTTCCAGTTTGATGTATATAGATGGAGGAGGAAAACATCAGTTACTATTTGAAAAATAAGAAGTCATGATGAGCCTAGGGATACACATTACCTATGGCGTTTATGACCCTTGCATTTCTGTCACTCATAAATACCAATTCGGAAGAGTCTGGTATAACGGTTTTCAGCATCTCCATAAACTATGTCCAACTTGCATCATTCTCACCATCGAGTACACCAAACACTAAAGGATAATGGTGTCGATTAGGATCTTGAGCTGTAGCAAAAATTAGTACACCACCATATCCGTTCTTGAGAAAAGTTGCATCCACAATTATCACTTTCCTCATGACTTCAAAACCTTCAATGCTAGCTCCTAAAGCTATGAATAGGTACTTGAATTTTTCCTTCTCATCCAATTCCACATGTGTTATTGTACCATTATTTTTCTTCTCTAACATGTGCAAATATAAATACAAAAACTTGTAGCTTTCTTTCGGGGTACCATGCAAATCACTAACATCTAAATTTTTCCCTCTCAATGTTGCAGAGTATGATATCTTCACACCTAATTTTGTCTGAACAAGATCCATGATATCTCTAGGAGTTGGAGTTTTCATTTTTCCTGGATAATCCTCTACCAAAATAGATGCAACTAATTGTGGTGTGCCTTGCCTCTTCGTTTTGCTGCTGTCGCTCTGACTAGTCCGAGAGCATGTATGCATCTTGGTGTACATTCTAATCGAGAAAATTTCTGTATTTTGAATCCTTGTAGCTCGTAAACCCCATTTACAGCTTTCTTAATTATATTTTAGCACTAAACATCTCGGATCAGACTTTTTTATATCAAAACAAAAACTGTTGACAAATGAGCCTCTATCTACCACATCTTGCACTGCCTTCCTATTTGGAAATTCTTGAAGTACATTCACTCCCAAACCATTTTCCCATACCTCTACAAACTGACTAGTTTCTACAACAGGTGGAACCTCTACATAATCATCACCCATATACGACCAATCCACACCTTCATCACGTGATACACCTTCATCATCATCCACTGTCGCCTCATTTTGTTGTTTTGCTAGTTCTTTTTCTACATACAGAGTAATGGCATTATCTTCGATTACACCATCATTTAAATCCAGGTCGCCATAGTTCTTACCAAAAGAACTTTTTCCTTCTCGACAGTTGCTTTCGAGCAGTTTCGATCTAGTGATGACCTCCACAAACAACATACATCTACGGTTCTCTTTATCAATAGACGTTAGATAAACACACATATCCTCATCATCACAAATAATAAATTGTTCCTCACATCCCACCAACAGTGGATAGTAACTCAATTGCAATTTAACCTTACTTTCATCTAACGCAAGTTTATTGTATATCCTAACTTCTATCATCGACAAAGTTATCTCCTCCACTGATGTCTTCAATATTAAACTATACATGCGACCTTGACATTTAAAATGTATGATGACGTTGTTGCTCATTGTATCCTGCCAAAACAATACAAAAAAAACTCAATCAATAATACTAGTTATACTACCATTTATCAGTAATACTAGTTACGAGTTATACTAGTTATAATAGTTATACTACATTTATCAGTAATACTTGTTACAAGTTATACTAGTTATACTACATTTATCAGTAATACTAGTTACAAGTTATACTAGTTATACTACATTTATCAGTATAACCTGTTACAAGTTATACTAGTTATACTACATTTACCAGTAATACCAGCTACAAGTTATACTAGTTCTACTACATTTATCAGTAATACTAGTTACAAATTATACTAGTATTACCCAGGTCTCAATCGCAAGAATTTAAATTAGATCTTCTAATCTATAATACACTACGATTCAACCACTGAAATATGTTTGTTACCAATTTAAAATCCTAATCGATCCAGAAACTATGGTAAAACATCCAATGTACATATAGCAAATACTCAAATATACCTAATTGCCAAAGAATCTGGATTTTGAAGCTGAAGGACGGAATAACACCAATGCAGAGGTCGACGGCGAGGCAGAGGTCCACCAGTGAGCTCGCCGTGGCCGGAGACAGCTCGACGACTGAGCTTGAAGGCAGCGGCGGCGGAGAGGGAGACCGCTCGGTATACGATTAGTTTCTTCTTTTTTTTTTGAGTAGTATTAGAGGGCTAGTTTGGTCTTCACACACTGAAACATTTTTAAAAGAGACATGTAGATTAAATAAAGATCCAGATTTTATTTTCCCATTTAGGGCTTTTGGGAAATTGGCTCTTTTTTAATCCACACCAATTATGTTAATCGGACCGGTTGATAATACGGTTCGATTAATAAACCGATTCGGTTACACTTTTTAAATGTTATCTTTGTTTGTCGCTCTTGTTTTCCTGTCCGAATATATTGGTTCATTTTCTTATCTTTTATATCCACTAATCTCTGATTCGTGCCCAATTGGCTAGGTGATTTTTTTAGGTGTAAAGAATGAAATAGTAGGTTTTTAGTAGCAAACCAACCAAACAAACTTAAAGTCTTAAACCAAGAAATTATCTCAATTTAAAGACTTCACTTGATCATTTTTAGGGTTTTTAACAACACCGAAATCAATATACTTTTTAGTTATGGTAACCGAATGGATTTTCGGTTTAATTTTCCGGGTTAATCTCATAATTTCAATGTATTAATTAAGTTGCATTATATCTTATCTACCATCACATTATATATGGTTAAAAGTTAAAACACACCATTCAAAAGACAAAACTCATGAAAAAGTTTGAATACGAAGAGCTTACTTTATTTGAAAGAAACCATAAAACCGTTGCAATAGTTTACCACTTCAAAGCCAGAATGACACCAAGAGTTCCCCCCCCCCCCCCCAAACACTTCAGTGTCATATACAAATCGACCAAACATTTAAGAAAATAAATGTGGGTTTTGAGTATTAACAATGAAGCGTTAAAGGGAACTCATGGGGACATTTGACTCTCTTCTTCTTTCTGTTTTTTTTTTGGTTTTCGACTCTCTTCTTCTTGCTCTGTCTTAATTATTAAACAACACTAACTTCATGTCCATTTATATACCATTGCAAATGGTCTCCTATTCTTCCTTTTTTTCGATGAGAATTTTCATAATGGGAGTATGGGACCATTAAATGATTTATTCGAATCACATATTTAATCCAAGAACGTGCGAAAATTTGAAAGATGAACCGAGTCGAAATTTAGGGCCTCGTTAGATATTTGACCGAATATTTATTGTGTCCCTCAATTTGCCTGAAAAGTTCTGAAAAGTATTCTTTGCATGGACTCGTTCCTCTAATGTCTTTTCTCCTTCAATTTTTATTGCCAAATTTAATAATTTTTATTGCCACTTACCACATCAATGCTCTTACCAAATATTCTCCATGCATGCATTGAATGTTCAAAGCAGTGAATTACATGCATAACCTACACAACATAGAATGTGACATAGTTGAAATTTCAGATTGAATAATAAAAGTGGCATAATCTGTATCTTTTTTTTTTGCATTTATGCTTATTAGAATAATATTGTGCTTACATCCAAAAATAAAATATACAACATCTAATATTTTTCTTATCAAAGATCATAAAAAAAATTGTAGATGCAAAAGTAAAAGGTAAATGAAAGAATCATTTTTATAATAATTTTGCATGTTTTAATTGATAGAAATAAATTCATTGTAAAAACAAGAAATTTCATTAGCGTTGAAAGTTGAAAAATAAAATAATAATAAACGTTGTGTTTTTGTAACAATTTTTACTATTAAAGCACATACCATTTTTTATTTTATTTTGATAAAAAAGAATTTCATTTTAAATGTTGTGTTTTCTTTTAAAAATTGCAAGCATGAAAGTTATATTAAACAAATATTAAGGCATCACGCTTGTCATTATCAGTTAGTTTTGAGATATAATATGCTCCACCGTCATACATATAATTCGTTTAAGAAATTGATTCTGACATCATCAATTTGACTTTCAGCTTATTGATGCATGCAATATATTTTGGTATATATCATACGACGCGCCACATATGTGGCCAGTTAGTTTTTCTTTTTGTCACCCATGTTTTTTTTTTTTGTTTACCCATGTTAGTTTATAAAGAACAATCATATCAATCGTTTAATAAATACACTAATAAAATCAGCGCAGGACAAAATGTCAATCTATTAGCAAAATCATGGATTTGTTGAACTGATATCAACCTCACTAAGCTTTTTTCTATGTAACAAATTAAAAATTGAAGAGCAGGAGAATGTAGTGTGAGGACAAGCTAGAACTAGTATGGGCACTATAAGCATACAAGACATAAAGCCGTAAGGACTTTTTCTTCAGAATTCGTATTCTCTTTTACTCTTTTCTTTAACCCCAATTTGCGTCTAAATTCACAATGCTTTCCTTTCTATCATCTATGATCTCTCTCTATCTCTGTCTCATAGAATATTGGGATTATCCTCTAATATTTTCACTATATATAGAAACGTAATTAGTTCCATCTTCTTAAACCTTATATCAACATCTTGCATTCATATTTCCACCCATATGCATGTACATGCAATGTTAATGTGTACATATTTATAACAAGAATCAACATTCTTGGTTGGATTTCTCCTAGAGTTCCTCTGAGCACTTCATTGGGGACACAACTTTGTATTATGATTACCCACTTAAGTGTTTGGGGGAACTCCCGGACCTATTCAACGGATTTCAACTTGTTAAGACGATATGGTGTATATGCATTTTTCTTTTACATAATTAAAGCCATGCTTACGGAAATGGAGATCCGAAGAAGTGTTTAAATAAATGGCTCAATTCATATGAAACAAACTGTTCTAAAATGATAAATATCACCATTCAAAATAAATAATAATTCTAATTTATTTGGTAATAAATAGTTATAATTATATATGAATTATTAGTTTTTTTTTTATCTTTGAACAAAAAAAGGAATTAATTCTAAAACATAATACTTTTCTCTTCTTTTCAACAAAATCATAACCAAGCTTTAAAACTCAAAACATTTTACCAGTTATCTTTCTATACACAAAATAGTCTAGTCAATCTGGGTCTCTTATAACATAATCGAGCAAAGATAAGGCTTTATCATTTTCATCTTTGAAAACCTTCTTTTAATAGATGCAACTAAAACTAGAATCTTCAAAAATATTTAATAGATAAAATATGAGTTCAGATTGCAATTCCCAACCTTTTTCATGAAACATGGCACGTGTATGGATCTCTTTATTTCTCTTAGTAAAGCTTCTCTTAGAACATTTAATTCAAAAAACATAGCATTACCAGTAACGTATGAATGTATCACATGGGTTAGAAAATATTCAAGATTGGTACAAGCTTTCATCAAAGTGTTATCCCTCGATGAATGTGATATCCACATATCAAACAAAAAGTCATATACTTGTTCATACTTGTAAAATTGTTCAAATATCATCTCAAGCAGTCAATAGTTTGATCAATAAACCCTTTCTTTCTAATTCTTCATCCTTCCATTTATTCATATCCCTCTGTATTATTGTTCTTCTCTTAAGTTGTTCGTGTTTCAAAGGGTGGCTAGTGGCGAAACCGTTGACTATATGCGGGATAAGATGGGTCAAACCAAATTCCTTGATTTCTTACAAGAAATTATCAAGTGTTAACTTGTCTTTCAGGTACAAATCTGCAACGCCTATAAGGCAGAGCACATAGCTTCAATGCTTCATTAACACCCAAAGATTTGAATATCTCCTCACACTATATCTTCAATTTAGGTTTAATGATCTTCTTCTGATGACAAGGTTGATGGTGATTGAATGAAACCCAAAAAAAAAAACAGTTAAACCGCAACATTCAAAAGAAATCATGAAAACATTTGGAGTATATATACAATACAGCTTACTAATTTAAAAGAAGACCATCAAAACGGTGCACCAGTCGCCACTATAATGCCAGAATGGTCCCAAGAGTCCCCCCCCCCCCCAAACACTTAAGTGTTATATACAAAACGATCAAACATTTTAGGAAATAAATGTGGTTTTGAGTATATTAACAATGAAGCGTTAAAGGAAACTCATGGAGACATTTGGCTCTCCTCTTCTAGCTCTTCTGTTCTTATAAAGAAGAACATATATTTTTTATCTATGATATTGTAAAGAAAGACAAAAAGGAGACTAGGAGAGCATATTATATACTGACGACCAAAAAAAAAAAAGAGCATATTATATACAAACAATTTTGGTTACGTTTTGAAATCACAAATTGATTTACCTGAAGAGCTCAGATTAACGGCTATCTCATCATTCATCTAAGAGATTTGCGAAGGACCCATCCATCGCTAAAGCAAATTTCCTCACAGCTCATGCACCAGCCGGGAATCTTTTTCGTTAAAATATTTAACTCTAAAACACTAAAAGCTCACAAAGTCACAACCACAAGATTGAAAACTAGAGAGAGAGAGAACAAAGATATTTTTTTGTTATGGTAACCGAATGAATTTTCGGGGTTGATCTCATAAAATCGTATCTACCATCACATTATATATGGTTAAAATTCAAAAGACAAAAAACTCATAACATTTTTTGAATAAGAAAAGCTTACTTATTTTAAAGTAACCATAAAACCGTTGCAATAGTTTACCACTTCAAAGCCAGAATGACACCAAGAGTCCCCCCAAACACTTCAGTGTCATATACAAATCGACCAAACATTTAAGAATATAAATGTGGGTTTTAGTATTAACAATGAAGCGTTAAAGGGAACTCATGGGGACATTTGACTCTCTTCTTCTAGCTCTTGGGTCCTTACAAAAAAAAAACACTAACTACATGTCTATTGATATATTAGCGCAAAGGGTCTCCATATTCTTCTTTTTTCAATTAGAATTTTCATAATGGGACCAAAAATCTTATATTGGAATAAAAAAAAATAAAAGAACGAGTCGAAATTTGAAATATGAACCGAGTCGACTTTTAGGGCCTCATTAGATATTAGACGGAATATTTATTTATTTTCCTCAATTTGCTTAAAATATTTTGAAACGACAAAAGTATTCTTTGCATAAACTTTTCTTCTGATAGATCTTTTCTCCCTTATTTTTAATTGCTACTAATTCTTGAAAGATGATCACACTATTTAATCTCCATGCAAGGAATATAGAATGTGGATCGTTAGAATTTTACGTTGAAAATACATGCATCGTATATATTGTATAGACTAAAGAAAGTGGTATAGTACACTTTATAGACTTCATTTATTTTTGTGTTTGCATTCCTGTTTATGTGTGTTAAAATTATTGTGTTTATTATATTCAAAAGAATATACAATTAATAGTTTAATATTTTTTATTAAACGTCATATAAAAATTATACAAGCAAATAAAATGAATTTTGTTATTTTGTTTTTGTTTTAGTGAAAGTTTTTTTTTCATTTTCAATACTTAATATTTATTTGCGCTTACAGTCTTATAAAAAACTTAAAAAGGAAAAATATATTTTTTTAAGAAAAAACTTTTCAAACAAATATATATCTTCAAAAGAATGTACACTATATATCTTCACTGCAATTTCAGTTATGGTTGGCTACCTTTAATTTTTTTTAATGATTAGAGATCTTCCACACACTTAATAGAAAACATTTATATGTTTTCATATGCTCACAGCCGTTATATTATGCTTCTCCGTCATGCAGACGTACATTTGAGAAGATCGATTCTAACATGACCTATTTGACTTTCAACTTTTGGCAATATATGTAATTAGTTTTTCTTTTTGTGCTTATATACAATTGGATCTCATAATTTCTTTAATCAACGCGGGACAAAATGTCAATATATTAGCAGAATTATGGATTTATAGTTGTGAATTGATATCAAAATCGGAAAAAGCTTTACTCCATAAGTCCATATAATAATATAATAAATTAAAAATACTAATTTAAAGATTGAAGAGCAGGATAGAATGTAGAGAGGGCAAGCAAGAACCCGTATGAGTATATAAATATAAAACAGAATCTCTACGTGTGTTTACATCCTTTCTCTCTTGTGAAAAGCCGTAAGAACTTTTCTTCAAAATTCGTATTCTCGTCTACTCTTTTTTCCTTTAACCCCATTTTGCGTCTATATTCACAATGCCATCATCTAGTACATGTCTCTCGCTCTCTATATCTCTATCTCTATCTCATAGATTATGAGGAATATCTTCTAAGCCTTTAACTATATATATATAGAAACTTAACTACTTCCATCCTCTCAAACCTTATATCAACCTTAATTATTGTACTCACATGCAATGCTAATCATGTGTATACATCATATAAACAAAAATCAATATTCTTGGTTGGATGTCTCCAAGAGTTCCTCTGAACACTTCATTGGGAATTCAATTTGTTTCTCTTTAATGATGATTACCCACTGAAGTGTTTGGGGGAACTCCCGGACCCATTCAACAGATTTCAGACTATCACGACAAGATTTCGTATGGTGCACATATCTTAGTCCAGATTACCTTTTTAGATGCTTGAGGTTCTATAATTGTTGTTTAAATGGCTTAAAGGTATATATATATATATATATCGGTCTATGCATATAAAAACACATTTGCAACTAATTTGAGTTTTTTATATTCATGTTACGAATTTTGGCCCTAATTTCCTCGATGATTTCTTTTGCAAATTTGTTGTTTGATCTCTGCTGATCTAACTTAGTGTAGTTAAATTGTAACACCATGTAACAGATACGCATTAACTATTTTGAACAGCTGGTTTTTGAGATGTGAATAGTCTAAGCTTCAGATTAGGACATATCAACCAGTCTCAGATGAGTTTGTAGGTATCAAACATAAAAGCATTGACACTCATGTACTTTAAGCTTAACTTAGAAGTCATTATACATCAGCATTAGCCTTTGACCCTTTGCATCGCTCACGTTACTTATGCTAAACAACTTGTAACTTCGAGGTCGACAGTTTGTTCTTCTTCTTCTTTTCAAGATATCAGCCCGCCACATGTCATAATGAAGAGATTTGTAGATTGCCTGTATATGATATAATACTTGATCTTCCTATAGGACATCTACAAGATTTTACTATATATCAAAAAAACAAAAAAAAAAGATTTTGTATCACCTAAGTCATCATCACTGTCCTTAGAATGTTCTTAGCCTGCTACAAATAGAGGAAGGGAATCAGAAAGCTGAAATAAAAGTACAGAAATTTCAGGCAGAAAGCTAACTGATGTTTTCTAAAGGTAGCGAGAGGAAGTAGAAACTCGCTCTTTTCCGCTTGAATTTATGTTTTTGAGAGCCTTGTCGATTGCAAACACTATCATCTTCTCTACCTGTTAAAGCAAACACACAGGGGAAAAATACATTTAGAGAAGAGTAGAAAATTTTGGTACAAAACAACCAAGAATCGAGTACACAACAAAAATACCTCTAGTGTTTGTTTCGGCTTTTTTCCCTTTAGGCTTGTTTCGTCCTCTTCAGCCATGGGGTCTCAGCAACTTTTCGAGAAATAGAAAAAGTTTACATATTTACTCAAATTTCTGAATACAATCCATGTTGACGATACTCTCTGTTTTATAGGAAGGATCTGGAAACCCTAAATCAGTGGACAGGTGTCCAGCTAAGTCATCAGATTGGGATCATAGAGGACTAAAATCGAGTTTCTACGAACGAGCTCCTCATTTCTTCTTCATTGTCTTCTCCTCGCTCGCTTCTGACTTCTGAGAGAGAGTGAGTGAGCATCACTTGTCTTGTTTGTTTATGTTATTCCAATTGTTGGGCTTGTATATTGGGCTTTCTTAATTTCCAAGTAATTCAACTAACGTACCCAACAGTTATTTATTCCATAAATCATTAAATGCACTTTAAAGCTTTTTATTCTACTTCCATTTTAAAGTAAGCGTCTTTTTAAATAAAAACCGGCTACATCGGATGCGAAACTGTAGAAACAATTTTTTTAAAAGAATTAGGAAACATATACTTATTGGAAACATAAATATGTGTGTATATATATAATATATATAGTGAAATTCTAAAATCATATTTTAGAAAAATATTTGAAATAATATCAATTCAATAACTTAACAAAAGATATATCAAAGTTATCGTATCATGAAAATCAAAGAAAATATTATATACATCTGTATATATCGTGTTTTCAAATTAGTTATTTATTATTTAATTAATAAAAAATAAGTTTTGATTGTGTTTTCAAAAAAGATTTTCAAATTGTAAATTTTAAGAATGTGTTTTAATACATTTATAAAAAATTTCGTGTTTGAAGTTTTAAACTCGGACAGAATTTCCGACGTATTTCCGACGTATTTCCGACGGATTTCCGACGGATTTTTGACGGAATTTGTTTTTCTGCTTGTCTAGTCATATGTCAGACTAAACCTTAGAACGAGACACGTGAAACCACAAAACCATCGGAAATCCGTCGGGAATTTCTGACGGATTTCCGACGGGTTTGTGGTTTCGTGGTTGTTTACGATCCGTTTCTCTTGTAATATGTTTGTAGTATACTATGTTACTCATTTCAATCATAAAATAATACCAAAAACCTTGTTATATATCATATATACCAAAATTAGAAAAATTCATACAATCATGTTTACATGTTAGACAATGATACATATATTTAAGCGATGATTTATAAACATAACAAATAAAATTTTCTAATTTTGGTATATTTAATATGTAACAAGGTATTTGTTAGTATTTTATCATTGAAATGAGTAACAAATCATATTACAAACATATTTCAAGAGAAATAGATGGTAAACGACCACGAAACCACAAAACCGTCGGAAATTCGTCGGAAATTTCTGACGGATTTCTGACGGAATCCTGTATCAAATGTGTTAAATATGTTACATATGAGTTTAATTATATTTTTAGCAAATCCGTCGGAAATTTCCTACGGATAGCAAAAATATAGGCGCGGATATTCGAAATATTTTCGAAAAACACCGGTAAATATTAATTTTTTCGCCAGTTCCGACGGATATATCCGTCAGAATTTTGTTTTTATATATCACTTCTTCTTCTCGGCGAATTCATTTGTCATTTTAGAATTAAAATCTTCTTCTTCTTCTTCTTCTCGGCGAAGAAGAAGAAGAAGATTTTAATTTTAATTTTTTATTTTAATTTTAATTTTAATTGTAATTAAAATTTTATAATTAAATTTTTTTTATAATTATAATTCTAAATTTTAATTTATAATTATTCCTAATTAATTTTATATATTAATTATAATTAATTACAATTAATTAATATTAATTACAATAAATTAAATATTATTAATAAAATTATATTTCCGTCGGAATTCCGTCGGTTTTAGATCCGTCGAAAATCTGTAGGTTTATAAATATCAAAAATCTGTCGGTTTTCCGTCGGTTTTAAACCGACGGATTTCCGACGCAGCTTTTATTTCCGACGAGATAGAAGCGACGGTAAAAACCAACGGATTTCCGACGGAATTGGCCATCAATTTTGCGGTATTTTTCTTGTAGTGATTAGGAAACTATGAATGTTATTTATTATACTCTTTATCTTTTGTCAAGAATTTTTTCTATTTACGTAATATATTTCAATTACAAGGGTAGAAAAAAAATTAAGTTATATTTACTTCAAAAATGTAAAACCACATCTTTATGAAACAAAAATAAAATTTTGGAATGTGGTATACTTTGAATTAGATAAAAAAAAATCTATAAAACCAAAAGCTGATATATATACGTACAAACATAATCATAAACGCATTTCAACGTAACCATCACAATCATACTTGCATTGGCTATGATGAAATCATTGTTAAATTTTCGTAAAACACGGTTACGAACCATAGCTTGGCTGTATATGATTAAATAATCTCCAAGCTTTTTTTTCCCCAAAAAATCAATATTGGAGGAACATAAACGAACATGCATATACATAGATATTGCAATGAACGTATAAATCACGTATGAGTTAAAAGTTATAACAATGAACGTATAAATCACGTATATTCGAGATGTAAGTATCTTACGGAAAAGAAGAAAAAAAGAGAGAGATTAAATTCCTTAACTCATTTCGATACGATTCTCTATTTTTCTCAATTTACTTCCAGGTTCAGACTTCCCAGTTCCACACTCTCCTCACATCTTATTACCCCTCACTCCACTATAAATACATATGCAACTCTTCCACTCTTTTCTCAAACCCTAAAAACAAGTTTGAGTTGAATTAAATGCATTTAGTAAAATCTGTAATATCTCCAAAACCAATGGATATATAACAAGATAAGCTACAATGAAGTATCACTTCCATCAAATATTCTCAAGAGCTCCTCCGAGCACTTCATTGAAAAAAGATTATCAAGTCAGCAATTTTTTTTACTGAAGTGTTTGGAGGAACTCCAGATAATATTTGATAATTTCAAGCTATTCAGACTTCGTCTGGTAAATTTCTATTGTTATACTACTTACTAGTGGGGTTTTTTTCTTTTGTTACTAATGTTTTCCTTCTAAATATTTTCCAAATTCGTTATAATTACTTTAGTCGAGCCCGGCTTCAACGTCATCTCGAACTCTTCAGGAGTAGATAAACACATTATACATCTTTGGCCTCAAATAATTAGCCTCTTGAGTAAGACATTGCAACGCAGTATTAGCAGCCAAACAAACTCCTTTGTGATGATATTGTTCTTCAAGCTTTGTGTCCATTATCCTAAACACTTTCCTTATGTCTCCTAAGTCAAGTATTGCCCAATCCTATTATTGATTTGTCTAGAGTAGGACGTCCCAACGCACGACCACAACGAAGCTGTAGTCACTCTGGCCATTATTCGACCTGTGGCAACGTATTCAGGTGCTGCTTAACCTTGAGTTCCCATCACTTGTGTCGATATGTGTGTTCTTTCGCCAATCCAAAATCTGACAGCTTTGAATTGAAGTGATTGAACTTCTGCGTAAGGATGGATATATATATATATATATATATATATATATATATATATATCAAACCGAAATGCTTGAATCAAAACCAAACCAAAATATGTTTATAATCCGACTAGTGTTATTATTTCAGCCGGTTTTAGAGTAATTGAACCAAAGTTAACCAAACTATATTATATTTAAAATAATGTAAGCATATTATAGTAAACATAAAGATTAATTCAACATACTAATATTTATAATTTAAGTTATTTACTTTCACCAGGACTTGACTAAATCCCCAATCGAAAATGGGAAGAAGAAATAGAGGATAGAGACGGGGCGATGTGGAAGGAAACAAAGGACAGGTCACAGAGAGAACAAAAAGACTATAATTAGAAGCAAGAAGAAAACAAAGGAAAGGAATAAGATGGTCAAACAGAAACACACGTGTGCACCAGACATCCCTGGTTTGGTCTGCTTTGACTTCTAATTTCCAAAGATGTCAGTGTATCCAAGATCACTTGTACTTAAATTCCTTACTTTTTTTTGTTGTTAGTATGGAAAAATGTTTTACAAAATCTATCAAGACAGGAAAATTATTTCTCAGTTTTAAGGTTTTCTAATAAAACTATAGTTGATTTATTTTAGTGCTTGACGAAATTATAATAGTAATTACGTATTTTAGTACATTTAAAAAATTGTATATTTTTAAGATAATAAATTAATTAAAAGAGTGTAAGAAATCAAAGTAAATATAGTCAAAGTCATAAATCATTTTAGTCAATAATACCCAAAATTTAACCAGTAGTAAACTATTGATGATATTTACTGGATAAGATATAGAGCTTGCAATCTACCTTCGTTGGTGGTTGTGATACACTTGGCAAAAAAATCCATGATTCCGCTGATATGTAGAATTTGATTTAAGGTAACGTAAAAGTGTTGAGATTTATGTCTTTTTTTGATAAAGGGGTTTTCCTATTTATTTGTGTCAGATTACATATTGCATATACAAAAAATAAGCCCCCTCTCGCTCCCTCTCTCTCTCTTTTCATCGATGTCTACAATGCAATCTCAAGCATGCCTGAAAAAACAACGCTCCTTGAAGATGGAATCGTTGCACCACTATATTGTAGAGTGCATTCTGGAGAGACTTCCTGCGAAATCTCTGGCGAGATTCAAGGCTGTATCGAAGCCATGGAAATCAACAATCGAATCCCGTTTCTTCCAAGAGAAACAGTTCAGGATTCGTCAGCTATCAGGAGATCCAGATGTTCTCATGGTGTCCATAAAAACTCACGATGATGATGACTTGAACGTGGAATCTCTAAGAACATTGGTGTTGGGCTCATCATCATCGGTCAAGATCCCTACTCCTTGGGAGAACACATTATACTCAGTTTGCCATAGTACCTGTGACGGTATCGTCTGTCTTTACGATCACTTCAAATCCGGGTTAGTGATCAATCCCACCACTAGATGGTATCGGCCTCTTCCTCTCTGCCATTTACAACAACTCATTCACGACTTAGGTGATACTTACGACAAGACTGACCACTCATACTTCAACCTAGGATTTGGTAAAGCCAAAATCACGGGCACATACAAGCCCGTTTGGTTATACAACACTGGAATGATTGGCTTTAATCAAGTAACTACATGCGAAGTTTTGGACTTTGGCACCAACACTTGGAGGTATGTCACTCCCGCTACTTATCGGATTGTTGCTATCACAGATCCTATGTTTGTAGATGGGTCACTTCATTGGTTTACCGAGTGCGAAGAAACCAAGGTGTTATCTTTCGATCTTCACACTGAAGTCTTTCAAGTCGTCTCTAAAGCACCCTTTGCGGCCAATCCAGAACATTTGAACATAGTCATGTGCAACCTCGACAACCGCTTGTGCGTATCCGAGATGAAGTGGCCCTGCCAAAAGATATGGTCTTTCCATTCAAGCAACAAGACATGGGACAAAATGTATACAATTGATCTGGATTTCGCTTACTTTTGGCATTCTATCCCAACAGGAGGGACAAGACGACGTGCCATCTTGCCACTGGCGCTTTTGGATGGGGAGAAGAAGAAGAAGAAGAAGAAGTTACTGTTTTTTGATCGTTTGGTAAGTCGAACGCTGTTAACACATGAACTCGGAACCCTATCATATGAGGCTGTTTTCTCGGCTCAATCCATCGGATATCCTGTTTGTTATTTCCCAAGTTTGTTCTCTATTTAATAATTATGATTATCGTCTATGCAAAATGTAACCTTTGCTTCTTTCATCAACTGTTTGCATGTTCAAGATATGGTTATGGTCCAGTCTTGTTTGACCAGGATTGTTTGTTGTGTTTCTAGTTAAATCTTATACAGTTGGATGATGGTGTTTCTTTTCTTCTTTTGCTTCTCTTTGAATGATTACCATATTTTCTTGAATCATTAATAAGTTAACTTTGTGTAAGAGAGAGAGAGAGAGAGAGAGAGAGAATGGGGTTTGTCATTTTGGTTGTGTTGTAGCTAATCGTTTGTTAGACTGAGATGATGAGAAGATGCATGGTATATATAAATAATGAAGCTTGCTAGGTCATTTTCTGGAGCCCCTCCGGTGAAGTATTCTTAGCTCTTTAGTCTATAGTTGATTGTGTTGTAGCTAATCGTTTGTTAGATTGATGAGATGATGAGAAGATGCATGGATTATATATAAATGATGAAGCTTGCTAGGTCATTTTTTGCAGGCCCTCCGGACTCCGGTGAATTCTTAGCTCTTTAGTCTATAGTTGGTTGTGTTGTAGCTAATCATTGTGTTGTAGATGTGCTATTTCATAGTTTTTTTTTTTTTGGTCTCATATATATAGTCCTCTTTAAAGACTCAAAATGTCTGAAAGTTCAATGGTAGTCCAGTTAATATATGATTCTGATCTTTTATTCTTAGTGAATAGACCTAATCTATAAATTAATTTGAATTAAAACAAATATTACCGGGTTTTTGATCAAAAGAAAATCAACGATGTTATGGAGAAGAGTTATAACTAATAAGAATCTAGTTGTAGGAAGCAAGAGTCAGCAAATAAGAAATAATACTAAAACCACAATATTATGCATTGAACTGGAATCAATATTAATTTTAGAAATTATCTTCATATTTTTTTTTTGATGGAAGGCTTAACTATCTTCATTTGAAAGACAAGATTTGATGAAATGCAAAACTTTCTGAAAATATATAATAAGTGTGCAGATTCACTAGCTAAATAAGAGTCTTTTATCTACAATGAAAACTTAAAAAGTTTTTAATTCATGTCCTTTATTTCTTTTTTCGCTAGCTTTGTGTAACAAAGCGGTTGTGAACATTAAAATCAAAAAAAAAAAAGAGAAGCGGGCACATGTAGTCGCCCGTTCACCAGGGTCCCATGGTCCGTTGACTCCATTCAGTTTCAGTCTGCTCTAAGTCATCACTTTGGTTTTTTTTTGTTTTTTTTTTTGGTGTGTTTGTGGGATTTTAGTTAAAATTTAAATAAATATAAATTATATTGAAATTAAATCCCAAAAAGTAAAAAGAAAAAGAGATAGGGCTCGAAGATGTTTCTGACTTGTAGTTAGGAGATTTGTGTCTAGTGCAGAGAGAAGAACTGAAGAAGGATCCGTTTCCTTGATCTGATGAAATTTCTACAAATTCTTATTGAAGTTTTGATTTAAGAAAAGGAAAAGTGTTGAGATTTATTTGTGTCAATTACTTGTTTATAAATAAGCCTCTGTACCTCTTCATCAATAGACAACACAAGAATGTCTAAAAAACAACGCTGCTTGAGGATGGAATCGATGCACCCCGATGTCGTAGAGCGCATCCTAGAGAGAGTTCCGGTGGAATCTTTGCTGAGATTCAAGGCTGTATCGAAGCAATAGAAATCAACAATCGAATCCCGTTTGTTCCACAAAAAACAATTTAGGAATCGTCAGCAATCAGGAGATCCAGATGTTCTCATGGTTTCCGTACTTAAATACGAGGATGGCTCTGATGAACTTGACATAGAATCTCTAAGAACACTAGTGTTGAGTTCATCATCATCGGCGAAGATCTCAACTTGTTGGGAGGACACATATTACTTTGTTTGTCCGAGTAGCTGTGACGGTCTGTCTTGTTTGTCTCTTCTATCCTAATCTCCCGGTTTTGGTCAATCCCACCACTAGATGGCATCGGCCTCTTCCTCTCTGCAAATATCAACAACTCATCATCGACATAGATGAAGAAACTTACCTTGATCGTGGATACGAATTTTTTAGGCCTAAATTCAGTAAAGACAAACTCATAGGCACATGCAAGCCCGTTTGGTTATACAATTCTTCCGAAATTGGCTTAGAAAACCATACTACTTGTCAAGTTTTCAACTTTAGCACCAACGCCTGGAGGTATATCACTCCATATGCTCCTTATCGAATTATTGGCCACAATGCCTATGTAGATGGGTTGCTTTATTGGTTTACCGACTGTGTAGAAACCAAAGTTGTATCTTCATCTTATATATAAAAAAAAAAGTTGTATCCTTGGATCTTCACATCGAAGCTTTTCAAGTTATCTCTAAAGCTCCTTTTTGCCAATGCAAACCCTGACAAGCTCTTCATGTGTAACCTCGACACCCGCTTGTGCGTATCGAAGTGGAACTTGCCCATCCAAGTAATATGGTCCTTCCATTCAGGGAAAAAGACATGGGACAAAATTTATTCAATAAATCTGGTTCAAACTTCTATTAAGTTTGATATCCCAAAACGCTGTCCCATCATGCCACTAGCAGTTTTAGATGGGGATAAGAAGAAGAAGAAGAAGTTGTTGTTTTATGGTCAAGAGTTATCTCGAACACTGGTGATACATGATCCCGAAACCCGATCATATGATGCTGCTTTCACTGCTGACTCCGTCGGAAATATTGTTTGTTATTTCCAGAGTTTAATCTCTATCTAGTTTATTTTATTTTATTATTGTCGATGCACAATGTAATCTTTGCTTCCTCCATTAACTATGTGTTTGTCCAAGTTTGCAGATTGTTATGCTTCTAGTTAAACTCTTTCTTGAATTATTTATAATAAGTTAACTTTGTGTAAGAGAGTGGGTTTTGTCTTTTTGGTTGTGTTGTAGCAAAGAATGACCTAGCAAGCTTCATGATATCTAATCCATGCATCTTTTCATCATCAGGCCTTGAGCTGAAATATTCTTACCTCTTTAATTAGACTCCATTCGAAACTTTAGCATAAAACTACGGTTTAAATAGTCAAACAAAAAAAAAGTAATCATATACAAAATGCGCATGGACATACAATATGTATAATGTACGGGAAAGTAAAAAATGCACACAGTAGCTCCCTTACCAAAAAAGGTACAAACACTCATAATTTCTAACTAATATCTTCGGTTTCTACTTCACCGAACACGTCGACGTCTTCTACTAGACAACACCGGATCAGCAACCGGAGCTCTAAGTGTCCGTTTCGCCGATAGAGAATAGGAAGAAGATGTCAATGTCATGACCGAGTTTGAAGTAGAACCCGACTTCAACGTCATCTCAAGTTCTTCCAGGGTAGATAACACATCAGACATCTTTGGCCTCAACTTAGCTTCTTGATTAAGACATTGTAATGCAGTATTAGCAGCCAAACAAGCTCCTTTGTGAGGATACTGTCCTTCAAGCTTTGTGTCCATTATCCTAAACACTTTCCTTCTGTCTCCTAAGTAAGGTATGGCCCAATCCACCAAATTTCGTTCCACTCCTACTTTTGAATTGTCTAGAGTCGGACGTCCCGACAATAACTCGAGTAAGACCACACCGAAGCTGTATACGTCGCTTTTGGCTGTTATTCGACCCGTGGCAATGTATTCAGGTGCTGCATAGCCTTGAGTTCCCATTACTTGGGTTGATACGTGTGTTCTGTCTCCTGTTGGTCCTTCTTTGGCCAATCCAAAATCAGATAGCTTTGCATTGAACTCCTGTGTAGGGATGATGGACATATAAACCAAACTAAAATGCTTCAATCAAAACAAAACCGAAATTTGTTTAAATGTTTATAGTCAGATTATATAGTTTCTCTTTTAACCCATTTTCTTGTAATCAGTCATTGTTTTAAATATTAAAAAAAAAAAAATAGATGTGAGCATGTTACATATATATATATATATATATATATATATATATATATAAGTGCATCTCAACATTGAAAAAATATAAATTTCGGTCGTACCGAATCAAGTAGAATATTTGAGGCCTTGAAATCTCTATATATGACTTGAGCATCATGAAGGAACGCAAGCCCTTTCGCCGCAGTAATCGCCACTTTCATCCTTGTTCTCCACGGAATCGGCTCTGCCCCACCTACACAATACAACCAGACCTAATTTGAATGTGTAAATATATAAAATCTTCTAATTTCTCTAAGTCTGTTATACAACATTAAATATACATATGATATAACAGTTGCAAAAGACCTCAAGATAATTTGAGAATAGATGTTACTTGAGGGACAAGTTTACTTACGTCTAAAGAGATGATTCTCCAAGCTTCCTTTTGGCATGTACTCATACACCAAAAGCCGAATGTAATCACCCTTTGAGCAATATCCAATTAGTTTCACAAGATTCATATGGCGAAGCCTCCCAAGACAATCAACCTCTGCCTATATATAAAATCAACATTATAGGTTTCATTTGTTTTCTTTCTATATCTAAAAGCTGATTCATATTAATGAACGTACCAGCCACTCCTTATGGCCTTGTAACGCTTCTTCTTTAAGCTTTTTCACAGCAACGACCACGCCTGATCCTGGTTTTGAAGGCGATAAAGTGTGTTCGTCAATCCATCCTTTGTAAACATAACCGAAACCGCCTTCACCGATAACACTATTGGGTCTGAAATTCCTAGTGGCTGTCTTTAGCTCGTTAAAAGTAAAGGCCTTTAGCGTGGGAGATGCTAAGATCTCTCCTTCACTTCTCGGCATTTGAAGAGACGTGAAACTCCTGTCATCGCTGTATGATGATGATGGTATGGTTAAGATTGAAAGGCGAAACGATTGACTCCTTTTGGCAGAGATTCTTGAAGATCCTGATGAATCCACACTCATAATTAGCGGTAAGATATAACAAAAATTAGAGAAAATCGAGTGGGAGAGAAAGAGAAAGAGGTTTTTTTTACCATGGTAAGGACTTTCTCTGCTATCTACTTTTGCAGAAGAACCAAAGCAATTGCCCATAAGAGAAATAAAGAAGAAACTTTGATGCTAGAACTGAAGTAAAGATGTAAGGCAACAGGAGAAAGAGATTAATAGAATATTAATGTGAGGATAGAAACAGAACAAATAGATGAAAAGTAAAACAGAGAGAAAATGGGAAGAAGAAACAGAGGATAGAGACAGAGTGATATGAAAGGAAACAGGGGAGAGATCAAAAAGAACAAAAAGGCAAAAGGCAAGGAAAATAAGATAGTATTTGTGATTTGAGTTGGTCAAACAGAAATATACGTGTGCACCACTTATCGTTGGTTTGGTCTAATTCAACGTAATTCATAAAATTAATTATGTTCTTTTTATTATGGAATATACTTTTACAAAATAAATCATAACCGGAAAAAATATTTGTAAATTTTACGATTTACTTCTAAAATTATAGTTGATTTCTTTTAGTTGTTGACAATTTTAATTTAGTGACTACTTTTGCTACTATATAAAAAGTGTTTTTAAATATTAAAAACCATAAAAATTAAGAAAATAAGTAAGAAGTCAAACTGAATATTCAAAAATTATTTTAGTCAATAATACTAATTTGGGGTGTAACGTTGTTTGTTCATGCCGTTTTTCTTTAAGAGCGAGACGTTGTTTGTTCTGCGGCCAGTGTAGTACTTGTAGACTTGTGGAGGTCGGTGAATCAGAACTCAGAAGTCTCACCAGAACTATACATTGTATAACTTTATCCGTTGTGTATTTTAATATTTACCCAAATAAATCGGAATAATTAAAACCTAACACGTGAAAAATGCAGTTTATTTGGTCTCTTATTCAAATGTAAACATGTGTCTATGAGGGGAACAAACCATGTAAGGTCGGACCTCTTTCTAATAAAGTTTGATAAATTGGTAATAGTTAAGAATCATATGATCACGAACCATCGTAAGAAGAAATACACGTTTCAATCTATTCTCACCCTTAAAAAAGTTTTTTCGTCAAAGTTTTTTTGTTAAAAGATATTCAAATTAAAAAGCAGGAGAAAAAAAGGTTACAAAGCCCATTTGTTGGACCCAATTTTTGGAAGCCCAAAACATACAACTAGAAATAAAAAACTTAAGTTACCCACTAGTTAAAATAGAACCAAAACTGAACCAAATAGTTGGATTTGGACCGAGAGGTTTGTTGGCTTTAATTATGATCAGCCCAACTTCCATTATTGATGACGTGACGAGATAGTTGATCAGAGCAGATCGCGTTGTTGTGCTCATAGGGTTTGTTCGCTGTCTGTTGATTTTTTTCTTTTTCATGGTAGTAGTCCCGAGAACCATAATTGAAGAATGTCTGATGAGAGTTTTGGATTTTTCAATCTGTAACTAGATGCTCTGTTCCTGATGATGCAGTCGATCTGTTTGAGAAGAAGATCGGCCGATTTGAAGTTGTTTCGATGAAGTCTGTGATTTCGCTCAGTCCAGGTAATGTATAGCGTTGCTTGTCATGCCAATAGTGTAAGTTTTCGTTTTGTTTTATCTCCTGTAAGTTGTTGAAGACTCTGTATTGTTTCGTTCCAGTTACGATGAGGATCGAGACGACACCGGCGACTTGTGTGAAACCAGATGTTCCACGCGAAAGGGCAATCGAAGAAAATATGGTCTCGCGACTCATTTGCTACTCCACAGAGCACGCAAGTAGGATCAGTTTGAAGACCCCAGCTCAAGATTCTATCTTTTGTTGGGCATCGATTCAAGAAAAATAACCAGGTAATAAAGCTGTGTTTTGGTATCCCTCCTGAATTCCAAACAATCTTGTGCCATGGAACTTCCGAGTTATGTTCCCTTATTGTTGAGTAGATTTTTCCTGTAGCATGACTATCGCGGGAGTTATCGTCTATCCACCAGGTATAAGAGTCCTTATTGGTTGAAAGTATGATGGTTGATAGATGCATCTGGATATTGACCTGTTCTTCTGATCTTGCAGGAGGTAATCTCCACTGTCCATTTCTCCATAGATCTGCTAGCAACGCATTTTGTCGGATCCCTTGATGAAACGACCTATCCACTCCAAGATAAGTCTTCAGACTTCCATAAGGGCTCCAATTATCAGTCCAGTATCTACAATCTTTCCCATTCCCTATTTTCAGCTTTATCCAAGTATAAGCAGAGTCTCTTATCCTCAGAATTTTGTTTGATAACCAAGAGTTTTTGCTGTTTTGTTTTTTTGTCCAGAAGTTGCTGAGATTATCAGAGAGGATTTCTTTCTTGAACCAGGCTACCCACACTGACCCCGATCTGAAGAACAACAACCAAATAAGCTTGAGATTACATGCTTTGTTCCAACTGATAAGGTCTCTATTCCCCAGTCCACCTTCTTTCTTTTCCTTAGTTACATAATCCCATGCTACTCTTGCTGTGTGGTGTCCTTCTGTTGTTCCTTTCCATAAAAATGCACTTGATAGAGAGTTTAATATCCTGATGCATTTCTTTGGTAGGACAAAAGCAGAGCACCAGAAGTTTGAGATTCCAGAAATAACCGAGTTTAGCAACTGCAGTCGGCCAGCAAAAGAAAGAGTTTTTGACGTCCATGCATTAAATCTGCTCTTTACTTTCTGAATTAGAGGGGCACAGTTGAGGAGTGTTAATTTCTTTGTACAGAGAGGTAAGCCTAGGTATCTGATGGGTAAAATGTCATGCTTTATTCCAGTTACTGTGATCACTTACTGAATTTCTGAGTCAGATAGACCTGAGCAGTAAAAGCTTGTCTTTTGTAGGCTGATTGCAAGACCAGAGAGAGCTTCAAAGTCCTTTAAGATGTGGAGGACATTCTGGGTTCCGTCTGATGCTGAGGAGCCGTCTAAAAAGATGAAAAGGTCATCTGCAAAGCAAAGATGAGTTAACTTTGATTCTCTACATTTGTAGTGGTAACTGAACCGACCTTCCTCTGCTCCTTTATCCAACATTAGTGAGAGATAATTCATTGCTATTACAAATAAATAAGGGGATAGTGGATCTCCCTGTCGAAGTTCTCTTTTTCCTTTGAAATAACCATGCAGGTTTCCATTATAAGCCACCGAAAAGGAAGGGGTGCAGACACAAGCTTGTATCCATCTCAAAAATAGTTCTGGGATTTCCAAGCTTCGGAGGCAACTTATGATGAATTCCCACCTGATTGTATCAAATGCCTTTGCAATATCCACCTTAATGGTAATCCTCTTTGGTCCTTTTTTGTTGTGGTATCCATGAACTAGTTCTGCGGCTAGGAGTGTATTCTCAACTAATAATCTCCCTTTTATGAATGCCGTTTGGTTTTTTAGGATAAATTCAGGAAGCAGCAGTTTCAATCTGGCAACAAGAAGCTTTGAGATAGTTTTATAGAGCGTGTTGCAGCAAGATATTGGCCTAAAGTCAGAGATGAGGGTGGCTCCAGGCTTCTTTGGGATGACTGTGAGGATGGTTGCATTTGTAGCTGAGGGTAAGAATCCAGTTTGGAAGAAGTGGAAAATGCCATCTATGACTTCTTGTCCTAGGATGGACCAGGCTGACTTGTAGAAAGCGGGAGACAGACCATCAGGCCCAGGTGCCTTGTTTGGATTTAGCTTAAAAAGAACTCCTTGAATCTCTGTAGCAGTAGGAGGGCTAATCATTGACTGTTTGAACTCAGGGGGGCACCGAAACATAAGCAATGATTGTATCAACATTGGCGGGCAGGAGATGAAAGTCATAGAGGATGGACCCAAGACAGCTTCGAAGTGACTGACAGCAAGTTGGCTCATTTCGATGGGATCAGAGATCATAATTCCACTGGCCGAGGAGAAAGCTCTGATAGCATTGTAAGAGTTCCTCATTTCAGTTACCCTATGAAAATAGGTTGTGTTTTGATCTCCTAGGCTCAACCAGTTTATTCTTGATCTTTGTCTATAGTATATTTCTTCAACTAATTTGAGTTTCTCCCATTGGATCATTAGGTCCTTCTCTTGCTGGAACAGAACCGAAGTTGGAGTTATTAAGGCTTGTACCTGCACATATTTAAGCAAAATGTTAGTTTCTCTCACTCGGTTTTGTATATCCGAATAATTTTCTCTATTTAGTGTTTTTAGCTCTCTTTTAATGGTTTTTTGTTTGGCACAGAGGGATGACAAAGTCGGCGGCTGGTGAAATGAGATTCCAGCTTGAATCCATGCAGTCTCAACTGTGGAAAGAAAATTAGGGTGGGTTGTGAGGAAGTTGAAGAATTTGAACGGTTTAGTTCCAGCTAGAGGGAGAGGGTAAGCAAAGTGGAGTAGACAAGGGGCATGATCAGAGATTTCCGGAGCCATAAATGAGGCTGAGCTGTGAGGGTAAGATGAAAGCCAGTGGTTGTTTACTAGTAGTCTATCCAAATTTTTTGCAATTGGATTTGTATCTTGTTTGTTTGTCCATGTGAAGCTAGGTCCAAAGTACCGAAGGTCAAACAGTTCTAATTGTAGTAGGCAGTCTCTGAGCTCAATCTTCATGGTGAATCACTTGTCTGAAGTCTCCCCCTAAGATCCAGGGTCTGCTATCAAGTGACAGAGATTGTTGAAGCTGAAGTAGCTCACACCAAAGGTCTGTCCTTTCTTCTCTTAGGTTTGAAGCATACATAGAGGTGAAGACAAATCTGTGTCCTCCATGTATTGTTATTTCACAAGTTAACAGTTGCTTGGATTGTTGTAACACATTGACTGATGCAGGATCCTTCCAAATAAAGACTATTCTTCCATCCTCATCTGAAGCATGATTTGAGACAAACTTCCATCCGGGACAAATATCATTCATAATTTGGTTCAAGTTCGGTTCTTTTATGTGGGTTTCTAAGATAGCACCAAAAGAAGGCTTATTTATAGCAAGCCAATCCGCAAAAGGTTTGTGTTTATCCTGAACATCGAGTCCACGGATATTCCAAAAAAAAGATTTTATATACATCAGGTAAAGGTTAGGGGTTTAGGATTGGTTTGGATTCACACCCTGTGATGGGAGTGTTTCCAATGAAGGTACGATCTGAGTGGAAAAAGAGATGTCTGGGTTTTGGGTTAGAACTGAGAATTTGTTTGAGGTGGCTAAGGGTAAAGAAGGGTTAGGGGTAAAAGTTATGTCCATTAGACTTGTATCTGGGGTGGGATCTGTATCTGGTGAGGTTTCTATAGTGGGTTTAGAAGGTAAAATGATCTGGTTAGGGATAGAAGAAATGTCCATAGGACTTGTATCTTGGATATGTGGGTTTTCTATGGTGGTTTTAGAGGGGTGGATGTTGTGGTCTGGATTTTAGGAGGCTGGTAATGAAGGATTTGTTAGTTTTAGTTCAGGGGTACCACGTAAGGCTACTCCAGAGCCAGGGGACGTAACCAAACTACAACCAGAGCTCTGGGATGCACCAGTTGTTGGATCTGACCCAGCCGTGCCTGAGGAGGAATCCTTAGCGTCTGTTTTAGGTGAATGATCTTTCTTTCCTTTAAGCTTGTATTCTGCCTGTTTTGCTGGTACTGAAGGCTCACCTATGGTAACTGCTTTTTTCGTCAAAGTTAACATACAATTCAAATAAAAAATGTACAGAACCTACCGTACCTGGTTCGAAATGTCTTATTCGTAATTCAATTTCACTCCAAAGTCTATAAACGTTGCTTTAATTGTTAACTAAAATTATGATATCCATAGTCTACGTTTATGACTCAAATTTTTAATTATTATCAAACTAGATTTTCTTTTACTAGAGATTTCTTCCGATGTTTACAAGCCAGGAGAGCTTAAGAGTATAGCTAGATTACACTTTGACCTTTGTCAATAGCCCGGCCCACTAGTGAAGCTTATTTCCGACACGCTCACTAGTGAAGTTTAGTGAGTGCATATATCAAATTTATTAGAAATGTATATGTAGGACTATTCTAGCTATCTAATTTTTTTTTACTTGAAGTAGTTGTGTGGAGGTAAAATATGTAGGATTGACTATGTATTTACTCGCTAAATGAGAAGAGTCATCGCAAACATCTGTTTCTAAAGTCCAACTTGGTTCCGGTATGTGTGTGTATACAACTATACATATATCGACCTAAAAATTATTTATAATTCGGCCATTGACAAAAGAAATAATATTTTTTTTGTTCACTAAGAAAAATACTATTAAAGTTCCTTCCAATGTGCAATGGCAACGAATAATCATTTGGCAACTCTTTAAAAAAAGTCCAAAACATCGAACCACAATCTTCATGTCATTGCCAGTCACATGCATCCCATATCTCCTTTTTGCTCTCTCTCTCTCTTTGTTTTTTTTTTTTTTTTGAAACGCTACATTAACTATAAGCGCAAACTAGACAAACTTTACAAGAAATGGTGCTTGTAGGAGGGAAATGAGATTAAATAAAAATTAATATGATACTAATCAGTTTTAGCATTCTGCATACATATATGGTTAACCCAGTAATCGTCTTGTTCTTGCATTTTCTTTTTAAACCTTTCGGAATCTGCTACAATATACAGTGATAGTTTATTGGTAATCGATTAGTTAGTGGTTTTCTATTTACCATCCGTCGTTCAAGATTAGTTTTTCAGTTAATTACCCCGATCTCTATTTAAAATACTACAAACAAAAATTATAACAGATGCATATGTTAAACATACATCTAGATTTCAATCTGAATTCCAGATTATTAAAAAAAAATGATACAACTACAAAGAATTCCAAGTATTACTATCTAGCTCAAGTCACTTACTTATATACAATTTTATAAATTAATATATACAATACCAAAATACCAAGGTTACGTAACAATTGGGTAGCAAAAGAAATATAAAATTCCATCCGAATTAGTTAATACTTTCTGCATAACGTTCCTGCCGGTCATGTATGTTCGGCTTGTCCATTGGAAGTGAGTACTTAATTAGGGAACTAAACTTCCATGCACATGGCCACATACCTAGTTCTTCTTTACAGGTATTTATTAATTTGATTAGAGTCAATAAATTATTCTATGTTACATTTTAAAATCATTGTTCTTAGAAGAATGGAAGTGCGTGTTGGCATATGTAGAACTGTCACCCTAAATGCCAAAGATTTTAAATTTGCGTATAAGAAAATATCTTTAGAAAAATTGCAATAAAGTACTTCCTTCGTTTCATATTAGTTGTCGTTCTAAACTTTAGAACTCGTTTCATATTAGTTGTCGTTTTATGTTTTCAATGCATATGTTTGATAAGATTCCCAACTTTGTCCCTCTTGTTTTAATGTCTTGACTAATGAAATAATATCAAATAAACATTAACTAGGGTAAAACTGAAAAATTAAATGTTTTTTTAATATGTGTGAAACAACCTTAAACGACAACTAATTTGAAACGGAAGGAGTATTAAATTAAGGAAATGCACATGATCCCATGAAGATTCTTGAATAATTTAATCCAAAATGGCGCATTTTACAAGCTTAATTAATATCCCTCAATGTTTAGTTGTCAACGTTAAAAATACGAAGATAATCCTCTTGGCTTTCGGATTCTGTCGTTTTCTTGTTCCCCCAATCAATATTTTTAACCCATCCTGTAACCTACTCATCCATGAAACTCTTATCACATTTCCATTTTCCTCAAATTTTTCAATGCCTTGCAATTCCAATTTAACTCGCACTTAAATAGGGTTAGTCATTGTTAATACTCTTTTCAGTGTTGATTTAAGTGTCAACTAAGGTCTTTTTACACATAATAGAAAATAAAATAAAAGTAAAAGTCTCTTATACTTTATAGTATCGCTTCACATTGCACTGCCACCAAAGGAAAGATATGGTGGTAAACAGAAGTGGTACAGAGTTAGGCGGTTCGAAATTTTTGTAAGAGATGGTTTACTTTGATTAACAATTTAGTAGTCGTCGGGCAATGTCAGTGTCGATGAAAGGGTAAAAAGTGTTGGGTCCATTTTCAGAGAAGAGAATGACCACTTTCCAACCTTATTTGTCCGCATCCTCTCCTCGGAATCTGTAAATTGATGATTTTTTCCTCACTCTTTTCACATTTACTCTAACCATACCATTTCATATATTTCTACTGTTTTTAACTTATTAAGAAATCTCTATATAGAACGTGGACAGTTAAAAAGTAAACTATAACCATCAAAAGTGTGGAAAACATTGCTGATGGAGACAGTTAAAAAGGTTACTATGGAATTCGTTATCTACGTGACTACGTCTTCAGAAGAAAATATTGTACCCTTTATGTAACGTCTCGTGATTATTCATTATCTATTTTAAGATTCTGTCCTTGATTTTTTGTTGTGTTTTGTTTTCACCTATTTGACTGATTTATGACATATGCATAATTTTTTTCATAAAGTCTTTTTAGGTGGGGTTTTTAATTTTATTTTCTTAGCGTTTCTGGATATGAGTTGTACGATATACAACCACATGGTTCAGACTTATTTTTAATGTCTAATCATATGGCCCATCTGATTGATTAATTATTATATCATTTGATAAATATTCCCCCAATTTCTCTTACATCTCATTACCAACATTAAATAAAACTAGTGTGATATTTCTGCTTATTGGGTGCATAATGCATATAGACTAATTATAGATTCTTGAAACATGAATTGAATCATTTGAAAACGAAAATTTAAAATTTAATTTAGTACAAACAAAAAAAGGTAAGACCACATTCAATTGTAATGTTGCTGGTCAAGCCATGGCCAAAAACCAGACTGGTCATCAATTCCACAGAACATGTTGCTGATACTGTTCTCTTCTTTCACCATTCTCTGCTCTGACGATGAATTCTGTAAAAACTGCATCGTTGTAGTTGTCGGTGGATGGACTATGGCGAATTGGCTATTAATCTCTGGTGGTCTGATGTCACCGGAGATGTTCTCACTTCTGTCACTACATGATCCTTCGGTTTCTTTGTTCAGATTTATTGATTCTATTGGTTCTCTGCTTTTCAATGCCATTACCTGCATAATTTAATCAAACCAATTTAGGAAAGACCACAAAAAATTATTCCTTTTTTATGAAATTCCAAAAGAAGAAACAGAGCAGAGTTTTGAATCTAAATGGAAAACAGAGTATTGTTACAATGTGAAGAGAATTTCGATTATACTAAAAACAAAATTCAATTTTTATGAAACTTGAGTTGAAGAAGGCAATATTGTGCTTTAAAATGGGCAGAGAATTGCCAAAGATCCAATTTTTATAGAATTCGAAGTTGGAAAACAGAGTACTTTTTGTATTATGAAGTTTATTTTTTACCTGAGCTTGAAGTTTTTGATTTTGAGTTTGAAGAACTTCGTTCTCATCTTTGAGACTCTCGAATTGACGCTTAAGCGTATCGTAGTCTTTCTCAAGCTGTTTGGTTTTGGATCGAGCCCTTCTGTTTTGGAACCAAATAGCGATTTGTCTAGGTTGTAATCCCAAGGCACGAGCAAGCTCTAATTTTCGATCTGATTCGAGTTTGTTACCAAGCTCGAAGTTCTTTTCTAGTGTCTTCAATTGCTCTATGTTCAATCTCCTCTTCTTCTCTCCCATCTTAGATCCATCGTCTGAATATTCTTCTTCTCCGTTCATCTCTAAATTACAAAACCCTTGTACGTTGTTCATCGTCATTGGAGATCTCTTACCTACAAACCCTGAAAACAGAGCAGATCGTGATAAGTAAAAAAAACAGAAGATTGAGAATTTTGGAAACGTGTTAATGTGATGTACCATGAAAGTCTTGAAGAGATTGGGGATGATCTTCTTCTTCTTGGAGATGGTTTTGGAGAGTGAAATTTGCAGGGAAGAAAGCTAAGTTATTATTACAAGACATGTTATCTTTTGTTGATTGTGTTTCTTCTTCTATACCTTGTCTCAGTGTAGAGTACAGAACCAAGAATCTGAAATGATTTTGATAACTCGGAGAAAAAGAAGGATTGTGGTGAAATGAATCGGGTAAGACTATACACCACTTATAGGCTAATAGCTACGCTAGAAATATGGTTTTATTTATATAAAAAACAATTATTATGAGTATATATAAAATAGGAGACAAGACTGACGGGAAAAAAAAAGAAAAAAAAAATAGGAGACAAGACTCGAAGCCGATGAGAAAGAGAGAGATGAACCGATGATTCTAATTAGTTTTCCGAGGGGTGGATATGGATGGGCTTCTGTATTTTTGAAAACCCAAATTTTCACTATTTGGAGAAAGACTCTTGTTATTTGTTTTTGAGATGGTTGCCAATGAGAATTTATTAATCCAAAGTAAAAATAAATTATATTCAAGATCTTTAGTATTTTGATCATGTAATTTGGGTATTTTATATCAGGTACTTAAAATTTTTGGAAACCGGCATTTGAGTATTTTGGATCATGTATGTATATGGTACCAAGATATTTTTAATTATCTATGGTTCATACTAAGATATTTTTATTTTGTGTCAAATATTTAATCGTTTTGTTATTTATACAAGAGCAATAAATACATTTAGTTCCGATAGAAATATTAATTTTCAGCTTAGTTAAAAAATTATAGGCGTGCATTTCCTACTATAAGTGTAGAATATTATAAATATATATTCAAATATAAATACGACCTTATACCCAACTTGAAAGATTACTGATAACGAGTTATATGTAGTTACCAAAGTAATAACGAGTTATTAGAAAATAAAATAAAACGTTGACACAAAAAAACGAGGATATATTTCCAACCTAAATGTTTAGTTATTTGCTCCCTTTATAAAAGCACATAGTTTCGTGCCATTTTATTTTTGTTATTCATCCTTTCCCATTGAAAAAAGTAGAAGCTATTTTGTATTTATCTTTGGTTTCCAAATGGTTGGTGGAATACAGTTTAGTAGTTTACTATGAAACCAATAGCTCTAAAAGATAAACAAATAAACTATTAAGTAGCTAGTGTGTGCTGGTAGGATATACCACGAAATCTGTATTATATGTATGATGTGAATAAACAACTCGCATTAACTAGGGTATAGTTATAAGAACTTATATTATATTTTTCAAGCTACGTAGTTTCTGTATTTAACAAAAAAAAAAAAAACAACTTTCTGTAAGTTATTGAAGTGAAAATAAGACTGAGTTTACGTTTCTCTTCTCTAGTTTCTTAGAAATATAGAAACACTAACAAAATTGGTAGGTTGGCATTTTTCTTCCTTTAAACACAGTTTAAAAGTTAACAAAGAGAAAATGACGTTACAAAGTAAATTAGTCACTGTTTTTATGGGATCAATTTTGCCATGAATTTACTGTGGCCATTTACTCCATCACTTCAGCCCCTGACTACAACATATTTATGAAAATGGCTAAGGTTTAATCAGTGGTAACTGGCCACACGAATGGAAAAATGGCTAGTATAGTGGAAGGTCACAGATTATATATACTGAGATGGCCACAAGGTATCGGTGGTCAATTGGCTACTACCATGACAACCCTCAAGGGTCTATCACATGATTAGACTTTTTCTTTTTTAATCTTTTACAAAAGAACATGACTTTTTGGTAGGTAAACATATTTTTTTTAATAAAACATACTTTCGGGGGAAGACGAGTAAAATAACAAATTGTTTCTTCTGTGAATTTTCATGTTCCATGAGATATGAACATTGCATTGTTATTTTCATTTTCTCTTACAATATACAGACAGTGATAGATAGAATGTAACGACGTACAAACAAACAGATATAGATAGATATAGATACATATGGATATGTCTCAGTTAACATAAGAAAATTATAATCAAACATTTACGGCTCAAGTTGATTCTTTACGTTTAGGTTTTGTTTTTAACTTTTTATGTTATAATATTATAATTTTCATAACATATATAGAAATGTAAATGCAAACCTATACGCAACCAAGACAAGAAAAAAACAAAAACTGAGTATGAGAGATTTTGACTAGTGTACACTCACCAATTAACCAAAGAATCTGAGCATGCGGCATGTGGTTCTGACTTCTGAAGTCGATTTTTTTTTTTTTTTTTTGACATCTGAAATCGAGTTTTTTTCCTTAATTAAGTGTCTTATTATCTGCTTGTTCTCTCTAGGTTTTTTTTGTTTATTCAAAAGGTTCTAGGTATGGACCCTTAATCTCCTCGGACATGAGATTAGAGCTGGGTTAATTATTCTTATCTCCAATCCTAGTACTCAACTTGGCTCTTTGGCCCTCTCCATCCTATAACATTCCAAGTCCTGCCAACAAACAGAGCTTGTTGTTTTGTTTCTTACTATTTAAAGATCTCATTCTCTTATTATTTGAGAAACTTTTCCCATATATTGTCTATTGCCTTTTTAATTAAAGTATTTAAAAGCCTTTGCAGAAGATATAATTTATATTGCTGCTAAAAAAAAATTTACATTACAAAATTTACAAATTACAACAACAGAAAAGGAAAAGAAGTCTAGCTAGGAGTTGGGCCAACGCTCTTTTGTTAACATCATTGGGCCAAGGCTCATTAGTCAATGACTTTAGGCTCAACTGTAAAGGTTGGTGTTCCGGAGTCTTTCTCCAAATTTATATTTGAGATGGGTTTCTTGTGGAATATATGATAACTACAATTAGATTTTTCGGTTAAAGTACAAAATATGTATATTTCTTCTAATATTTTTAAACAAATAAATATTGAGAGATTATCATTAAAAACGTGTTACTATCTCTCTTGAACGTGTATCACATTATCACATTTCTTCAAGTCATTCTCATTTTTCAGTTTTCATCATGTTTTTGAATTCTTCTAAGAAAAAGATATGCACATCAGCACGTATCTTTTGTGCTCATATAAGTGAAAAAAAATATATGGAAAAAAAGAGAACTGATACATGATTATATTAATTTAACTCTCAGACGCATTACTTTGACATATAAAAGCGTATGAATCTTCATGCTCAATCAGTAGCAAGTTGATTTCATCCCCGGGGACCGGTCCAGTAGAGGAGCGGAAACGACTCTGTTTCTTGCATGCCATAATTTTCCTTTTCAAATACGAATATACCGTAAGAAAATATGAGAAACTGCATTTCGTGTATTTGAGAGATATGAAATACATTTTTAATATATTTTAATATATGTACAGTTATAAAATAGGTTATCTAAAATTAGAAACGCTTATATTGCGAGCATTAAAAATATTGTTTTTTATATATTCTATGCAATTTAAATTCTAAACTATGTATTAGTACATAATGCTAGAATATAGTTGTAAACTATATATCTCCAGTTTAGATTTATAAACTGGTTTGAGATAATTATAATTGTTGATACACATAATTATCTAAAACTACACCACGCTATTACCGTAATTATCGAGTCAATACGTGTTATGATACACGAAGAGGATCACGCATTAATGATCACATGCAAGAAGCTTTAAATAAAGAGGCACGACCATACCATACAACATAGATAATATTTAAAAACAGATAATCAAAACTAAACGACCTCGAAAACATCGAGGTCTTCGTCTGTTTCTATCATATTTTAAACAATTTTAATTCAATCACAACTTCTCCACGTTTTTAAATTGTACATATTTCCAAGCAGAACTATGTTTATTTGCATTAAAATCTAACATACACATATTATCCGCATCGGAGCCTAGAGCGATAACTGATCCTCAGCATGTTAAAGTATAAAAAAATATTACTCCATCTGCCCCATTATATTAAATTCTTAAGTTAAAAATGCATTTATGAAAAATATTATTTTGTTAGAAAAATATTATTTAGTATTTGATTTTAAAAAATTCAACCAATCAAAATGAAGATTGCAGAATACAAATGGTCAAATATCAAATACAATT
Organism: Cardamine occulta; assembly: GCA_028015245.1. Classification (NCBI taxonomy): domain Eukaryota; kingdom Viridiplantae; phylum Streptophyta; class Magnoliopsida; order Brassicales; family Brassicaceae; genus Cardamine; species Cardamine occulta. The sequence continues at coordinate 18,831,651 of CM051364.1, read as the reverse complement.
TAAATTTGCATAGAAAATACAAAATATCTTATAGAATGAAATAAGAATAAAAGTTTAGAACATCTTATATAATAGGACTGAGGGAGTATGAACTAAAGTACGAAACTTACAACAGTGGATCATCAGTAAAAGAGGAAACGGACTGTGTCATTAATCATAAATATTAGAGGATCTCATGATACACAGGCTACTATACAGCCAGGTCTGGATCCTCACATACAATTAAGATGCATACATACATACATAACCATATATTATATAAAATATATGAGTTGGCCTAACAATGACCCGATCGAAACCCTAGCTATATCTCGTAATATATGAAGTAGAAAGTAAACAGATACCCATAATAAGATAAATTTGGTGGCGGAAATCGATGATTAATTGCTCTTTCAGGTTAATTTAATGAGACTTTAATAATTAAGCAAGCTCCTAATAATGGCTGCCTCGGCGCTGTTGTCGTCCGTCGAGGCCAAGAGTTCCGACAAACGGTCGCTAAGGTCATCAACTTCTCTGTGTAAGTTCCTGATGTAGTTGCAAGTCTCTTGTAGTACCTTAGATGCTGACACCTGTCCATTTTATTTAAGAAAATTTGTTATTAAAGAGTACAAAATAACGATCATTTAGATCTTTACAAAGAGTACGTGACAACATGTGCTACTGCTTTTTTCTTTCTTTGTAACATTTTCATATATATCTTCAAACTTCAACAGGGGAAAAAAATTTCTCATCATTACCACTTCAATGTGCACAACGGTATAAACGGCCACTATTTATTAATCATATTTCTCAACTATATATAGAATTATGGTGAGTATATAGGAAGAGAAGAGTAATGAGGAGACATGGAGTTAAGGTACGTGGAAGTAGGAAGGGAACAAACTGAGTCCCACACCACCAACTTGTGAATTAAAATGCAAAAAAAAACATTCAAAGAACAGAATTAAAGATATATGTATAAATGAGGCTGTGAATTAATGTTACTTTATCTACGGGTAGTTAATTGTAGGCCACATGTCTTTACAATACATGCCGTTGGATTTCACCATGCACATATATATATATTAATTAGTTATTACATTTATCTATACTATATGGTTTCTATTCATTTGAACTTTCTAAGTCCATGTGCAGGCTTAATTATACATGTATACAAAACAAGTATGTATATGCAAAAAGATGTATTAAAGAATAGTATACCTTGTCAGAACGGCGGCGGCGAAGTTCAGGGATGAGGTGTTGAAGCTTAGAGACAAGATCGGAAATCTGATCATCAGAGATTCTTGAGCTCCCTGACTGTCTTGAACGCGATGATCTTCTGCTCGACATCTTCTTTCTGATATGTTATAAATGTGTGTTTTGTGTGTGTTTGTATAGAGAGAGATGAGATGAGATAGAAGAATGCAGGAAGGATAAGTAGTTAATGTGTCAGAGAGAGAATGAGAGTGGAGAAGAAGGTGTTGAAGAGGGAGGAGCAAAGTGGATGTGTTTTTATAATGCAAATTTATGAAGAGGGAGAAGGTCGAAGAAGACGAAGGAGAAGAAGAGGAAGAAGAAAGGAGAAGAGACAACTGCATGGAGTAAGGGTGTGGGTTATGTTTCTTTAATAAGAGTTTCTTTAGCTTTCAATTATTTATTATTATTTTTTTTCTTTTCAATATCGCTTAGTACAAAAAGATACAGTTTATTTTGGGTAAGCTTCTAAACTTACTTTCATAAGAGACCAACGTCTTGATTGTTACATGTGTAAAACTCAACCACGTCGAGTTTTTTTTTTTTTTTTTTTTTTTTAATTTTCTTATTCATGTTCCACTTAACCTTCTTTCTATTGAGCTATTCACATGGTGTAGTATCAACTTCAACTTAACAACCGTAATTGGATATATTCAAAGCTACATGATTCTTTTTTTTTCTCAATATCGAACACATGACTAACCAATATGTGGGTAAGAGTTAATGCAGTTATGTGGATATATATAAAATTTTAGGCGACTAGTCTTATTGAATGTTATATATATAGTCAAACTATATATATATATATAACAATTATTTTATCTATTAATTTATCTTATTATGTTTTGTGAAAAGAAGCTCGTTACCAAAGAGTGTTTGATATCTATCGATTTTATCATATTTATAGCCTTGTTTTACCTCATTTTTTAGTCATTTGCATAACTCATATAGGAGTTTAGTCGCACATATCGCATACGCACTAGTACCTTGCAAGCTATGAGGAAGAATGGGCAAAATGATGATCAAAGGAGTAAAAAAGATCATTTGAGTATGGTTTGATGAAGAAAGGGAGCCACAGGGATCGTGTAGCGGCTCCAATGAAGTTCGTGGGCTCCAGCGGTCTTGCGTAGCGACAAAGCGCGACCGATACGAAGCCGCTGAGATTTCTCCGGGTGAGATAGCGACCATCTGTAGCGGCCTAGCTGAGACTGGTGGAAGCCAGCGGTTAGATGCAGCGGTCACACGCAGACCGGTACGAAACCACCAAGTTTTCTCCGGGCGAGACAGCGACCATCTGTAGCGGCTTGATGTAGACCGATGAAGGCTAGCGGTTTCTTGTAGTGGTCAAACCTCAACCGGTGGGAAACATCGAGCATGTGTAGCGGTCTAGTCAAGACCGGTGATCGACAGCGGTCTCTTGTACCGACCAAAAGTCAACCACTGGAGTTAGAAGTATTTTGTTTTTTTTTCAAATTGTTGACCGGTTTAATTCAGGTTTGACTTGGTTTAGCATGATAACCAAGTCATTTTATTTTAACTATAACTAGCTGGAGAAAAAGAACCTAGGGGGATGCTTTTGTTTTTAGGGATTTGAGATTAGCCACTTTGGAGATTTCCTTAAGAACATTGTATGATTTTTTCATTTTGATCTATCAAAGTTTGATTTCTACAAAGATCTTTCTTACTTTTCATCTTATTAACATGATTTCTCAAAGAGCAAACCCTTGGATTTGTGTTTTCATGTTGATGGTTGAGTAGTCTTTTGAGCTATTGGGAATGTAGATTTAGGGTGATTGATGGTTAGTTAGTGGAGTTTAGGCTTATAACTTTAGGGTTCCATGCTTGATTAGTAGTTATAATGCTAAATTAAGCAAGAAATTGTTAGTCTAGAGCTTGAACATTTCAGCGCCCACAAGGTGTTTGATAAAATGTTTGAACCAAACTTATCAAGAGTTTATCATTCCTAACCTATGGAAATAGTTGATTAGGATGTTAGGTGGTTAGTTAGGCTTGTAATTAATGCTCATTGATCATTTGGTTGCCTATGGGAATAGTTGATTATCAATTTATTAGTGAAGGGGTTAACGTCATGAAAGTGTATTAACCTAGATTAGAGCTCTAAAACCAATGGATTAGTTAAAATAGATAGACTAAAGCTCCACTAGTTAGCTATTGATCGCCCTATTTATCTAACATTTATCGAAAGCTCGCTTTTACCTTTATTCGAATTTCAAAACCACATTTTGTTTACTTCTCGCCTTCTTTTAGTTTTAATCCTTTTTATCAAAACCAAAAAAACTCTTTCACCTTAGATTAAGTTAAAATCTTGTATTCCTAGTATGTAGATCCTTTTGTCCTTAGTGGATTCGACCCTTAAATGCTAGCACGATAAGATTGATTGATTGCCTAGACCCTAAAAAATCTTAATATCAGTGTTCATCTCATACGACGATTAAACTTTTCTAAAGGGATATGATAGAGGTATCGAGGTTATGGGCTATGACTAGGGGTGGACAAATAACATTGTTTCCCATATTACGTGATTCCGTTCGGTTTAGGTTACAACCCAACCCCCTATATACTCATTTTTTTTTAACAAAAAGGAATCAAAAGTTTAGTGTAATTAATGTTTAACCATGGATTGAGTATACTCTCAAAAGTCAAGAGCAAATTAATAAAAGTCCGTCCACGGTGCTACAGAGGCTTCCAAAACGGGGCCAAGTAGAATTAACTAATTGCAACAATTTTGGCTCAACGCATCCAAGTAGAATAAACAAATGAGAAGAAAACAAAGAAGTAAAATAAGAAGAGAAAGTGACGTAGAAAAGAAGAGAGGGCCATGGAAAAGAGAAGAGGGGATCAAGTGGGGTTTAAAATGGCAAACTGTGTGTTTATCGCCAAACTAAACTGTCCCTCTTTGCCTTCTCTCTCTGTCAGTCTCACCATTGCATCCCCACGTTATATGTATTACTCTCTTGTCCCTCTTTTTTTTTTGTTTTTAATCACTTCTATGTTCTCTTCTCCTCTCTTTCGACATTTTTTTGTATCATTTCAAAATTTTACGTCTTTTTTTTTGGAATTTATGTGTATAAATGCGTTCTTCATACATCCATGTTTTTTTTTAATGTTACATCCAAAAAACCTGAAGAAATATATATATCTATATATGTGATTTTTATAATATATATAAGTTAAGACAAACGGGAGTTTTTTTTTTTTACGGTCTTTTATAAGATTATTCTATATAATTTTTCTAATTTTGTTTAGTGTGGTGGTCGATATCATGCAAAGAGTGTAGGACATATGTTACAAGAAAAGGCCCAAAAATGTTGAAGCCAAATTACGGATCATATTTTGGATATTACAATATTTGACAACTCTGATTTTTTTTTTTTTTTAATAAACACCTTCCATAAAAACCTAATTTTGATTATCATGTGGTAGATGGAGAGATAGGCCGTAGGCGTTTGATTTTCAATTTGTTGATTTATCATTCTATTATGTGGTAAATGTTTGATTTGAATCGGTTTCTTTGTATTTATCATAAAGTAAAGTAAAACTAAAACCCATATATATAATTTTAAAATATTTTGATAATGTTAATTCATTGGCCCTTTATTGTTCAAATATTAAGAATCATGAACTTTCGTCACCAATTTGTCATTTGGATTTACAAGTGTCTATTGACTTACTGCATTCTCAGTGTCTATTAATGGTGATTTGGATGGCTTTTCTCCAATTATGCGAAATATTAAGAAAAGTTGTTCTCCTTCTCCTTATCTCTTGGTTCTTGTAAACAATATCATTTTCATAATGTTGAACCATGACACAACAGATGGTAACATCGGTTATCATCCTTCTTGTCAATTTGTAAAGCTCACTCATCTAATTAAGCTTTGCAGATGACATTTTGTTTTTACTAATGGAATTCATTGAATGGTGTTCTGGATATCTTCAGTAAGTTTGCAACTATGTATGGTTTGAACATAAATGTGGTAAAGTCTACGGTTTTTGCTCCAGGATGTGAGAAGAATTTACTAGAGTTAAAGGCTGAAGAATTTAGCCAACTTATCTGCACAGTCGACAAAGTCACAAAGTAATTCAGAATAGGGTGAGCTCTCTTCGCTACCAAGACTCGCCAAAACTTGCACTCCTACTTTAAAGATTGTTCAAGTCGAGCATGGTTCTTCATTGATCTCCTAAATTTGTTTAACAGTCCTACCAATTTTATTTATTCTTTATTTTTTTACTTTGTAAATAACTTTTATTTGGTTGATCAATAAAGTTAACATTTCAACCCCCAAAAGAAAAAATTGGATGGCTTTTTTTTTTGTGCAATACAAAAATTGGATGGCTAAAAATGAATATTATATGTATATATATTCTTTTTAATGGACTTGTATTGTTTTAATTTATTTTAATTTGGTTTGATATCAATTCATTTTGAACATTAGTGTGTAAGTGTTTGGTTTGACAATGCCCCCAAAGCTACAATTTACTTACACCAAAAACTAAACCAACCTCTTCGATTATTATGAAAAGAAACATCCAATTGGAAGCGACCACTTTGGTTCAGATTCGGATGTACATTGATATACACATGTAATCCGAAGTGAAATACATTGATGAACTACACATTTAAAGCCATAGAAAAATAACAATAGAAATTGGATATATAGACCTAGACTATTAGATTCGTCCAAGTCAGAATTCAAACGAGACTTGGTTTAATTGGAATAGGAAGCTGAAAGAATAATGCGGTTAATTCCGGCGGAGTGAATACAACATGCATATGCTATTAATGAGACCTACCCTTACACGCAGTCCGAGATCAGTAGCTTTCCTATTAATTAAGGAACCCCATCTCTTAATTTGATGCCGTTTTCTCTGACTTAAATTACATCATTAAAATCCACAAATTTTTTCCTGAAAAAAACCCCACAAAATTAAGTCCTTTTCTACTCAATAAATTTGTAAAACAAAAATCGAATAAATATGAATTAATAAAGTTGGTTAACTGACTACTAGCTAGCCAGCTAGTACTCAGCTATATGTAGTACTTCCTCTATATATATATACTATTATTTATTTTCGACCAAAAAAATACATACTATTATTTCTTAAAACAAGTGTCGTATTTCTAAACTAGGTATCTGTTTGCGACAAGCCCTAGACCGACCAATATCAAGATTTTAATGAGAAGATGCTTGTCAAGTCACAAGTAAATAGTAGTTGCGGACATTTCATGGTATGGGTTAAAATGTTAAAAACAATCGAGGAGCCAAACATTGTTGACGGTCAAAGACATATAACGATAAAACCAACCCATCCCCGAGATTTTAAAACATGGCATGTGTTGTCTTGCAATCTCTGTTTTCTCTTTCATTTACAAAACAAAAGATCATATCATTATTTTAATACATATATACATTGATGGAAGCATAAATACATATATACAATTACTTGTGGAACAGTGTAAAGACGATGTTCCAAAGATTTTCAGATTATTATTACTAAACAACGTTCTTGGAGTTCGGATCACGCAGAGAATCTTCCTAATTTTGTTTAAATATTATTAATTAACTCTTTAATTATTGTACGAATACGTGTGTGTGTTGTGGCATCTTCCTGGCCTACATATAACTAGTTTGGATGTAGGTAGGATCAGGATTCCTTGAGATCGAATCCGATTGCATTCTACTTGTTAGTATGATTAGGTTAAATGAGATCTATAATAATAATTGATCTCACAAAATGAAATGATCTCGTAAGAACTTGACTCTACACCAACCACATATTTCAAGGGAAAAAAAAAACATTTTTAACTCAGATTCATATCATATACTGCTAAAACACAATTAGTTCAACAGTTATATAGGTATTTTAAATTTGTCGGCATGTTGAGTCCGGCTTCAAAAACAATAATATATTGCTGATAGATTGATGAGAGGTTTGTATGAGATAGAACGATATTTACTCTTATAATTAAAAATGGTTATAATACTAATTATAAAAATGAAAGTTAACCTAGTTTCCTAAGTAAGTATATTACAGTAAAAATATATATACAAATCTCTAAAATATTGGTAGTATGATAGAATATTTTTTACAATTCTTTCGATATCTTCTAGATTCTTAACTATGTATATACCCTTCTACAATCGCTACATTTGAGAAAGACCTGCTAATGTGTGGCATACTCTGGTCTTGGTTAAAAGAGATATATGTCTAAAATTCAAAATAGAATCTAGTATATAGAAGCAAGTTAGTACTGTTAATTTGCACACTATTGAATTGATTTAAACTGTGAATTAAAGATATGATTCAATGATATAAATACAAGTAAGCAAAAAAAAAAATGTTGGAAACTTTTCTACGAAAGGAAGAATGAAGCTTAACTAATTGGTCCTATATAAATACTATATTACTTTGATAAATGTGATGCAGATGAAGAATTTGAAGTAAAAAGAGTACATTTGAACCTGACCCAAAACAGATGCACTCATACCAAATTTTAACATTTGGTGATCTGTGCAAATATTAACATGTTTACAAATTTACCTGACGGATCCAAACATGAACACTTGTCCCTAACCCATAAGGCATTTACAAATTTTATGAAAACAAAAATGAAATAGAAAAGGTAGGGTTGTATGAAGCCTCATGTGATGTTCTGCCACTGTTGTCCTCTCACAAAATCCAATTTCTGTCACAAGAAAAAATTGATATTGTGATGGCTACACATTGTATTAATTGTTGGAATTTATCAACAATACGTATGTAATAAATAAATTTAAATCCGGACCAGATAATATCTGAAGGTATAATAACAATGTACTCAGCCATAACTATTTGGCCAGTACTTTATTACAATTAAAATACCTTAGAAAAAAAAACAAGCAACAAAAAAATCTTGTAGTTATTCAAACACTTGGAAACAAAGAAGAAGATAATTTAACGTATTGAAAGCAAAACAAGCGAGTGATCATCTTCTTGTTCTTTGACTTGCAATGTCCCTTAGAAAAATTTTAAAAACTCCGTTCAATCCCCAAACAAATGTTAATGTAAAACAGTACCAAAGATAATAGAGACAATTTCGTAAACTTAAATTTCACTATATAACTTGTCATCATATCACATTAAAATGTACCCACGGTTTTTTCTGAGCTACACTGTTCAGATTTCGGATTTTCAGATTTCGGATTTTCGGGTTTGTTTAAAAAAATGGGCCCAAAACAGGCGGCCTTAAAATGAGGTCGGGTTGGGTTGAAATTTTTTATCCATCGCAACGTCCCTACGTACACTACAAAAAATGTAGTTATATATATACTCATACATTTTTATAACTATATCTACGTACTGTACCTGCTATAAAAATTACGAACATCCAAAATCTGATTTAATATGATCAAAACTTCGGTTGATTCAATCTATTGTGCACTTAAACATATCTCTTTATACGAAAATTAGATAAATAGAAGCTAAAAATTAAATGGTTCAAACACAGACCCGTTGGCTAAAACTGCTTTGGCTGGTTGTATGGTACCATTTAGATAAGTGGTCTTGGATGAAAATGCCACATATCCTGAATTAGTCTTAGATAAATATGTTCGTCCCTCAAAAAAAAAAAATACACAAAGAATTATAACTAAATGGTAAAATTGTGTAAAAAATTATAGTTCAAGTTTATGATTAATTGTAGCAGTTTTAAACAATACCTGGTACGTATGAGAATTTTATAGCTTTCATTTTGGAAAGAAATTAGTTATTAACTTATTACATTCTCATGTATAGTTAGTTTCTCTGATCATATGAACAAAAACTAGTTCACTCATGGAACTCGACACCGCAAATGCATTGGTAAAGGAATCGAATACGATGTGACTCCGATTAGAAAAAGTGTATATATCTGAATCGAATCACGTGTCAGATTTTTATTTTATTTTATTTCGTTGTAGAAAATCGAATTTTATAATAAAATCCAGGATATGAAATTTCTGTTAGTTGCAGCAACCAATGGGCTAAACAAGTACTTGTGGGTCACCTAAAGTTGTCACACCACTTACAAAGCCTCTTCCCCCATAGGGTCTAATTAATATTCCTAAGATTTTGGGTCTAATTTAATTTTCAAAGAACCCTTTATAAACCCTAAACAACAGACATAACAAGCTATCTCCTTTAATGCAGAAGAGGTAGTAATGTTTGGATTTTCAGACCAAGAACAAACAGAAATAAAGAAAGGTTGATGAAAATTAAGAGGAAAGTGACAAAAGTGTGGAAGAGAAAGGAAGAGACAAAAGTCAACGAAAGTGAAAAGACTCGTTGTGTGAATTGAGTTTAGTCTTAGAGACATGCCTTGTCTTTTTGGAGAATGGCACAAAGCAGAGCACATGTGTTGTTGCTATTCTCCTTCGAAGCTTATTTTCACTAAATCAAAGAATTTGACTATTTGGTGCTCAGAACCTGGGATTTTGTCCCGGTTTGAATCAGATTTTGCAGACCATAAAGGAAACAAACCATAAATCAATGTCTCAACATTTGATTAAACTTCAAAAACTAATGAATCTGTCTGTTATTCTTGAGTTTTTTAACAGCAAAAGAAACAAAGATGTCGGCTTTGTTTTACTAGACACACATTTACCTTTACCTTTGTGTTGTTCCCTTCAGGCTTTGTTGAACTGTTACTCATGGATTCACGGGAAGCATTTCATTCTCTGTCAAAACACAAGGGACCATAAATGTTACGGTTTCATTAAAAAATGTTGAGCTTTCTCATCAAAAACTTAAATCTATAGACATTTCAATCACCTGTCTTTCCACCTCCATAAAAGATGCTTCAAGTCTTCTTTTCAGGACAGATCTCTCCTCTTCACAGCTCTCCATTTTAGTGTCTGAAAACAAGATTATAAGAATTAAACCCGTGAATTCCATGTAAAGAGATCTCTGCTTGTCTGATTAAGAGTACTAATACAACATCACTTTTCTTGTGATCCAAAACAGAACCAATCTTTCAAAAGGCTAAATCTTGAGTCTTATCACCTAGGACATATGAATGACCTGATTTAAAGCAATTCAGGCTACAGTCACATCTCTTTATGAACTGTAGTTAACCATAATTGAAGTGTCTCATGTCAGCATCAAACGTCAGGAGAAGAAGTTATCAGAAATATTTTAGCTAACAAACAAATCTATGGGATTTGACTAAATTTACCGTAATAGTATGTCGACAAAATCGTGATCCGCTCCTTTGGCTGCAAAAGAGAAGGTAAAAGAAATCCAACTATTTACTATGCCAAACAGAAAAAAAACCCGGTTTTGTAAGGCTAGGTTATTTTGGAGACACACCATTACGAAAATCCCCTCACGGCGAGTGGGAACTTCTTCTAGCTTACTCAATGTCTCATCTCCTTTAGTAACTTTACCAAACACAGCATACTGTTGAATACCGCCATCTTGTTACAAGCTATCATGAAAATGAGATAAAGTGAATAGTCTGCACTGAATTAGCTAGCTGACCTTGCGATCAAGATGAGGAGCATCACCAAGAAGCATCGAAAATGAAGATTGTGCACTGTCTGGATCATCATATCTACCGAAAAATAACATAACCAAAACAAGCCAAAACATCACCTTGCAATCATCATCATCATCATCATCATCATAAAGACTTTAAACACAACAAAAAAAATGACATTCACAGGAAACATAGAAACAAACCAAGCTACACATATCGAAGAAAAATATACCTTCCCATTGAAAGAGTACCTCTCACATGCTTGACATCACTAAACTCTCCCACAATTTTCTTCTCAGCTTCTTTCCTTTGCTCCTCGTTCATTGGAGCTGATCGTCCATTGGCCACATCTGCAACTTGAGCAACAAAACCTTTATCAACCTGCAAAAAGACTCACACTTAGCCCTTTCTTTTCCAAAGATGCAAAATCACATCAAAGCTTGAGCCTTTAAGTAATGTACCCTGAAGAAATGATTGGTGTTGTAACCTCCTAAACGAACGAGCTTGAAGATATGATCCACTGTCTTGGGTGCAACAGTGGGATAAAACCCAAATTCAATATCTCCATAACTAGTCTGCACACCATTGTCATCAACATACCATTAAGAAATTTTAACTTCCTGGATCATGAATTTGGGTCTGTTACATAAATTCAAAATTGAGATTTTTGATTCTGAAAAAGTCTAGAAACACCCAAACCACTAAATCCTAGATGCACAGTGAAGTTGTTTGATTACGATCATATCCAATTTTGGTATGCACACTAGGATTAAGAAGGGAATTGAACCTGGAAGACGACTCGAGCAGAACCAAGTTCTGGTTCATCAGAAAGAGCTTTGACAACGGAGACAATGGCTAAACACGCCAAATTCAAGATCATGAGTCTCGTGTTTCCCATTTTTCGTATAATTTTGGCGCCGATCTGATCAAAGAGAGCTTGAAGTCAACTCCGGCAGATATATTTCTGTTCGTCGCAGACGATAACTGAATAATTTTGTTTTTTGTTTTGATGGGCCCATTATTTGCTAAATTAGGCCCTAAAATCTTGTTTTGATTAAGGCCCATGCTTTTATTCCTTGTAGCAAATTTTATGGTGTGGGCTTGCATAATAATTCACATTTACATTCTAAATACGAATATAAATATATTGGACTCACGATTAGGGGATAGATACGAGACAGTTCTTCTATAATTTGAGAGTATTTAAATCCCGGTTTGTGACTAGATCATGTAAAGTGTACTGGTTTTATTTGTGTGTGTGTTAATATTGTTGTCGACTTGTTGTATTATCACTTGGATTTAAATTAATAAAATATATGTTATTGACGAAAAATATATATTCGTTTTGCAGCTATTAATCTGTGGTCTACCTATTTAGATCCGGATCCATAAATTTGGATCTTCAAATTTGATAGTTTTATTTTTATTTTAATCTTTGAATCCTCAAATTTTGATTTTGGATATTTGTGTAGTGAGCATATAATTTGTAATTGACTAACTATTTAAATTTGATATGCAGTCGGTGTGGGTGATCCAACTATGTGACTGTCCAGAAAATAATCATGTGATCCGGTCTAAAGGACCTACTATGGTCTGATCACACTTAATCAGCTTTTTTTTTCATTAAGTCAATGTTTACGATATTTTACATTATTATAATTTATAAAATAGATGAAAATTTAAGAAACACTTTGAATTTTCAATTAGAAAAAAATTTCTGAACTGTTCTTTTGTTTTTAAATTATTTTTTGCCGGCAATTATTAGCTTTTCAGGTTAGGTGTTAAAAACAATGAGTAAAAGATTCAATATGTGACGGCGTGTGGAAGTTGGATGAGTTGAACTTTGGGCAAAAGCATTTGTTCGTCTTCTACTTTATTTTTTGTTGTGTGTGTATTTGGAAATTGGGTTAGGGCAGAGTCATGCTTTAATTTTAGGTTTCAGTTACATCAATCAACATCTAGAGTTAATGCTCCCTCGAAGAACACGATTCCCGACATATCCACGGTGCAACGGAAACAGATCGACTTCGAAAAGCTAACAAAATTTGCAAATAGCTTTCTTTATGTATTTAATTCGACTCAACCTTATCTTTCAATTTTAAGACGCATACAAGCCCACAGTTTAAACATTCAAAAATTAAAGGATACTTTTATTAGGAAATATGTGCTTTTTAATCACACGAGTAAATATCCACTGCAACACGTCTTTCTAAAACATGATTTTATAAAGAAATCATACATAGAATTTCATTATTTCCCTTTACATATAAGCGAGAGATCAAACGTGTTTTATGAAAATGACGTCCAACCAGAGCCGGTTCTAAAAAATTCATGATCCCAAATGAAAATATTTTTTTTAAGTGCTTAATAGAGAAAAAAAACTGAGTTTCCACAAAAGTAAAGTTAAAAATAAAAGTACAATGATATCTTAAAAAAATAACAATAATTTAAAACTTTTAAAAAACAATCATTTTTGCATTTCGAAATTATTTTCTGATCTATCACGTACACACATATAAACATTCAGTAATAATAAAAAATACTTATAAACTGAAAACGAATTTTAAATCTAAATACTCAATTTGGTGAATGCATAAACAATAAAATTAACACAAACAAAGAAAATAAACATACAAATAAAATTCAAAAAGCTTTTTACCTTACAATAAATAAACGATTCAGATTTGTTTTGAGTAAAATTAATCTTTCTTCTCTACTTCTCTTTTTCAATAGAAGAAAACAAAAGTTAAAAAAAAAACTAAAAAAAAACTATGTCACGTAAAGAAGGAGAAGGAGATTAATGTAAATTTTCTTTTTTTAAATTAAATAATATAATGTAATATTTACATAATAATAATTTTTGAACCCACACAATATTTTTGAAAATTAATACATTACTCTCTTTTCTATTTATAATTTTTTTTTCTTGTTTCTTGATTAGCCAATAAATTTTCGTTATCCTATTTTTGTTAAAAATTGAAAATTGGCTGAATTGAGCCTAACCAAGTAGAATCATGTATGACATCTATATATATTAATGGCTCATCTGTGTTAGTGTTTATGCAAAAATTAGTATGATTTTTTTGTTTTGGACATTAATTAAATATATATATATATAAATTGTGGGGTCCCCTAAAAAATGAAACTCCATTCAAATATTTTATCTACATACCCTTAGCGTATGCTTCCAACTAATTGCACTGATCCCCTTTTTCTACATTTTGCTCAGATATAAGTATATAGTTAGGAATATAATAATATGCACTTGTTATGCCTCATTAGAGAAACTAAATACTAAATAAAAAATCCTTTCATTTTTCAGATAAAAAGAACATGCATGCATGTTAAGTTATATGCATGTTAAGTTATATATGTTGGATACTGTGAATCCTGAAATTAGACTTCTTTTTTTTTCTTTTTTTTGTAGTCTCTTTCTTCTTTTTTGGCAAAACCCTTGAAAATTAGTCCTAGATTTGAACTTTTGAGACATATTTGTATTACTCTCTCTCTTTTATAACACTAAAGTTAATTTTCTTGGACTGTAGACATGTCGATTGTACATTTCAACATTTTAATGTTGTTGTTTGAATTTTCAAACTCCATGAAAATATTTAATTAATATTATGAGTAAGACGGAGTTATATAATTCAGTTAAATAAAAGCGTTACAATTTGTTAATATAATAATAATAATATGGTAAACGAATGAAGGCTGCCTACATTTTCTTAAAAGATGCTCTTCTCCTCAATTGGGTTGCCAACTCACTCCTCCAAATTTCTGATTTTCTAGAACAGCACGTATATACGTCATTACATTATGCTTTTTACATTCTTGTATATATATGTATGTATGTATGTACGTGTGTATTTATTTGTGTCAGTGTGAGGCAACAATGATTAGCTCTTTCTGACTTTCTGTATTAAGCATCTGAGAGAACATATATACATATACGGTATATTTGTATACATATAGCAGTACGTGACGTGTGTGTGTCTATTGATCTTATAAACATGTGAGTTGGATAAGAATATAACCAAAGACCTGACACGTAACAGAGCTTATCTACGTTATTACATATGAGTGAACATTTGGTAACTCTTAAATTTCCTCACAAGTTAACGAGTCTTAACTCATAACAACGTACATCGACTCCCTGAGAAAATTGAGAAACACCAATGGCAGAAAAATCTATATTTATTTCATTAATTGACAAAGAAATAGTGGTTTTAGCCACGAAAGCAAAGTTTTTAGTCAGTTAGTATCTAGGAGCATAAAATATATTTTTGGAAATTTGACAAACCTAAAGGCTAAAACATATATAAAAAAATTCGTCGACACTTAAAATATCATTGCTTTTAGGAAAGAAATAAAATGTGTAAAAAATAAAACGAAAAGAGCAAGAGAAAGAGGGGAAAGTCAAGTTTTTGATGAGTATACCATTGCTTTTAGGCGAAATGTGCGTTGAGCCGCAATTAGTGAGGATGAAAAGTAATTAGTAATTAGTTCTTAGTTCTTACTTCTCATCTTGTTTTTCAATGTTAACCATATCGATTCTACATATATGCCTTTACTTACTTTTATATAATTATGATCGTTGTTCAAAGAAAGAGCTAGAAGCATATTGCCCAATAAATTTAGAATTTTAGATAAGCAAATTAGTAGATAACAGTGGTTGGAAAACAAGATTGAAGTACTGGTAGAAATATATTGTGGGACAAAAACAGTACTAGTATATAGTATTTATTGTAAGAAGATGATAAATCATTAATGGTTCTAAGGTTTATTCACTCCATTATAAGCATAATTTGTTTGTACGTATATACAAAGCTAATAAGATTAAATTATTTTCAATAAACTTGGCTCTAATACCACTTGTTCTTTTTACAATCTAAATTTGACGTAAACTGGATAATCACAAAAAAAAAAATTCATCTTGCTAGCTGAGAGAAACAAGATAGAAATGTTTATTAGCTTTCATTGATCACAATGTAATCGAGAGTGTGTCTCGACAAGCTTCTCCAACAACTAATTGAACTTTTTTCTTGGTTTGAAAATAATACTAATCGAATCTCTACATGTTTAAAAACTACAAAAAAAAATAAAAAATCCTCCTATACGCCTCATTCATATATACTTCCATTTAGCATTAGTACTGAACCAACGCAACTTCCAAACCGAAACTTATCGTAAAACGAACTCTCAAACACTATTGGTATCAATTATTTTCCTATTTTCGTAAGGAATATTAGTGATTTCTGCCCTTACATTTCTCCGAACTTAAAACTGACGAAGGAGATGGGGCCACCACCAACTTAAGCGTCGAGTCTAATCCGGTCAGATGCTGAGTCAGACATGTGACTAAATCCATGAGTCTCATTTTTTGATTTTTTTTACTTTTACTTATTTTTGGACAATTTTCCCTTAATATCGTATTCATTTTCTCCTTTTCTGCTTTCTAATACCACTATTTTTGTTCAAATTTGTCATTATAGCTTTTCGCTCCATGCGTGTTGAAACGAATAAGCAATTTCCTAATTTTGTTAAAAAAACTTTTAATTATATTTACGTACAAAATGACATCCATTATCTTGTAACCGACGATTTAAAGTGAGGTAGTGAACACACTTTTATTTGTGATAACCTATAAAGAAGTCTTTGCTTGTCCAATATAAATTCTTTTTTATTTTATTTTGTTAGTCTGTATCATTGTTGTTCCTTTTCTTCTGTACGAAAAGTCGACTCTAGAAGTACTAGATAGGTCAAAGACGCAAAGTCATAAAACGTTTTTGTTTCAACTAAAAAAAATAAAAATTACTCTATAGTAAGTTTACTTTAAAAAAAAATTTAATAGAAAGGGTATAAATTAAAACACAACTTATTAAGCACAAAAAATAAAAATGTTTAGAATTTAATAGCGCTAAATTCGTATATAAAACACAAAATACAATTGTTTTATTACTTAATTGGTTTAACAGCTTATTTAGCTTTTTTAATAAGAAAACATTAATATTAAAAATTTCAAACTCTCTTTTGGAACTTATTTTTGATACTGAGATTGAATGAAAATGAAATTCTTAGAAAAATGTTCTATCGGTTAAGGAACTTTTGTCCACAATCCCAAAATTTTATTGGAATATTTGTATGATCGTCATCCTTACCTTCATAGTTTATTAAATTTTATACCCAAAATGTAAAAAGATCATCAACTTCATTGAAATTCGAAATGTTTCGACGATACGATGCTACAATCGTCATCCGAAAGTGGACATAATTTTACACGGACGAAAATGCTGGCTGCTAATTGTGAAATCACTCCATTATTAATTGACTTAACTAGAGAACATGATATCATATATAAACTCGTCATAATCAAACGTACAAGCTATCATAAAAAGCAAAAATAATGTTGAAATTTAATACATATATAGTTCGTAATGTGGATTTGTGAAATCTGTAGTTCTTAAAGTTGAATTTGAGTTGATGAACACATGTAATAATTGCTTAACAAAAGGAACACACACACGCACATGTAATAATAGTTAATTTGTCTAGACTAAATTCGTGTTTGTTGAAAGCTAGTGGTCTATCATATTTTAAACAATAAGAAATCATCATAAGCATGAGTTCATATACAAAAATTTGTCATATTATCCGAATATTTCAACATGAAAATAGTGTTTTGGTACTTTTTTAACAATCTAACCATTGATTCATGTTTGGGTTCAACAAAAAGTCAATGGTTAGGTGTAAAACGATAATAATCCTCATGACTCTTGACCAATCGTTAATTAAATAGGGTCCATACAATGCATCATACATCCCGCTGTATTCAATGACCCGATTTGACACGTGTCATCAGATATACCGTACTCTCGCCCGTAGGCTATTCCAGCCACAGTTCTTAACAAATGGAGTCAAAAGTAAAAAAAAAAAGGTTATAAACTGACTTCGTCAGGGCTTCTAGAGCACTTGTGGAGGGGGTGATGACACGTGTCAAATCGGATCTGTATTTTACCGCAAATCTTGGCGGCTCCGACGCAGAACCACCGGGAAAATTACAACCGTCCGATGAATACGCTTTATTCGTCCTT
Source organism: Cardamine occulta (assembly GCA_028015245.1). NCBI lineage: Eukaryota > Viridiplantae > Streptophyta > Magnoliopsida > Brassicales > Brassicaceae > Cardamine > Cardamine occulta. The sequence continues at coordinate 18,813,813 of CM051364.1, read as the reverse complement.
ATCCATTTTTTTTTTCAAAAAATTTTACAGCAATAAAAAAAATAAAAATATCATCCACATTCCAGGCACCAGTAGTACCACCATGTCCCAAGAAAAGAAAGAGTACAACTTCAAATTATAAACTTTTTTTGATGATAATTTATTAAAAGATAAATATGATGAAATTGAAAGTTGCACTTTAAATTTTTATTAACAATAATAATATTGTACGATTGAAGCAATAGCTTAGTTATTAGATTCAAGGTATTGGATTACACGCTTGTGTTTCAGTAAGAACTTGAAACGTCTTATGCTTTTAATCTCTTTTTAAAATTAACTAGTATTTTATTCTTAGCTAAAAGACTAAAACTGTAAAACAAACAGACACAGTACACAGAATAAACACATAAGTAAATTATTTAAAAACAGATTAAAAAAATGTAACACAACACTGAGATTTTTTTTGTCTACAAAGTCTGTTTTGCTTCTTCTGATTTGCAGAGGAGCTTAAGCCTTAAGGTATATCAGACATATAGACAAATGTAAAGAGAAAACAGAGAGAGAAGATTAGTTTAATTAAACTTTGAAATATACACAAATTTTTTAAAAATATTTTCTCATCATCCAATCAAACTCTCCTTCTTCATCTGATTCTGAGTGTTTTTTTTTTTTTTTTTTTTGGTGTTATTGTAGTTACAAGAAAGTTAAAATTTTGACTTCTCTGTGTTCCAGATTTCAGCGAATGGAATCGATTTTGAGCTTCTTCTGCTCTAAAAGCTTGGATCCAATCTGAAGAAGGAAACAAAGTTGCATCCTTAATGTTTCTTCTCCATTGAGAGAGAGTAAACGATTTTGGATATCTTCAAGAAAGATGTTTGAAGGTCGACCTCGAGATTCTTGTTTAGTTTCAACTCTTTTCACCATGCCAAGCCATAAAGAAACGAAATGGAGCTTTTTGATTTCTGGGAAACGACCTTTTCTCAACAACGATGAGACCGATCTTCAACTCAAGAAGATGTATAAGCTCACTGATTCAAGCGAAGAAGACAATGGATCTTCAGATTCAGGAACACTTATCCCAGGGATGAACAAAGATGATTCAATTAGCTGTTTGATTCGTTGCTCTAGAGCTGATTACTGCTCCATTGCTTCAGTGAATCGAAGCTTACGAGCTTTGATTCGAAGTGGAGTGATTTATAGACTCAGGAGACTACAAGGGACGCTCGAGCATTGGGTTTATTTCTCGTGCCATCTCAATGAATGGGAAGCTTTTGATCCAAGATCGAAACGGTGGATGCATTTGCCAAGTATGCCTCAGAACGAATGTTTCAGGTACGCTGATAAAGAATCTTTGGCTGTAGGAACTGATTTGCTTGTGTTTGGTTGGGAAGTGAGTTCGTATGTAATCTATAGATACAGTCTTTTGACAAATTCTTGGTCTACTGGGAAGAGTATGAACATGCCTAGATGTCTATTTGGCTCTGCTAGTTATGGTGAGATTGCGGTTTTAGCGGGTGGTTGCGATTCGAGCGGTAGGATTCTTGATACTGCTGAGATGTATAACTATGAGGATCAGACTTGGTCTGTGTTACCAGAGATGAACAAACGTAGGAAAATGTGTTCTGGTGTGTTTATGGATGGGAAGTTTTATGTGATTGGTGGGATTGGTGTTGGTGAAGGGAATGAACCAAAGGTTTTGACTTGTGGGGAAGAGTTTGATTTGAAGACTAGGAAATGGAAAGAGATTCCTGAAATGTCGCCACCGAGGTCTAACCAGGGGAACGGAATGTCTGCAGCTGCGATGGCTCCACCGCTTGTAGCGGTTGTGAATGATCAGCTTTACGCGGCTGATCATGCGGGTATGGCTGTTAGAAAATATGATAAGGAAAGAAGGGTTTGGATACAAGTTGGGAATTTGCCTGAGCAGGCCGGTTCGATGAATGGTTGGGGTTTAGCGTTTAAAGCGTGTGGGGATCAAGTTATAGTGATCGGTGGACCTAAGGCTCCAGGTGAAGGATTCATTGAGCTTAACTCATGGGTGCCAAGTATTGCAACACCGAAATGGCATTTACTCGGTAAGAAACAATCGGTTAATTTCGTTTATAACTGCGCGGTGATGAGCTGTTGAAGAAAGTGAAATAAAACCGGTGTTTGAATAGATCATTTCACCGGTGGGAAGATGTTGGATTCATCCGTCTTTAACATGGTATAAAAAACACAGGCTTATTAGTTTAGTAATCTATAAAATTCAAGGAGATCGTTCCTCTGTTACTTATTGTAATTTGTGTAAGCTTCATGTTTTCTTGCTGGATTCTATCTTTTGATCTTACACTTCAATGGATGTTTCTTCTTTTCATTTGTTACATTAGTCATTAGCTCTTTCTTTTACTCTTAAAGATTCCATTCTCTTTTTAAGCTATTATATTACACCTTAAAGTGGTTTAAGTGTGTGTTATCACATCTTAATTTGCAGTAACAGAGTAGGCCACTAAAATTTGCTTAGTTTGTTTTTGTCGTTTTGCGCCTACATTGATTGCCCATTTATAAATAACTTAGTTAGAAAAAGGAAAGTTATTGATTCAATCGAGTACTTTTAAGTCCAAAGTCTGTGAAGAATTTATTCACATTCACGAGCACCTGCATCGACTCTAAAAGCATATTTACTCGGGCGGAATCTTCAACTATTTGATTATGCTAAAGTACCAATGTATAAAAATGATGAATTTCTCTTTTAAATAGCAATATATTTATTTATTTATTTTCAATTTTATGAGATTCATTGATGTTTTGGCAGGAGGATCATATTCGAGTTGAGAACTTTGATTCGATACAATGACAATTTTTTAATTGACCACTGCAAATTTTCTTTTGATGCAATGGAATAAAAATGAGCCCATGATTGAGGCATAAAAAAGTAAAGCAAGGTTAGACTAGTAGCCCATTTAGGGCATTTTCATTTAATAACATAATTAAATCTGTTATTTTGTCCTCTAATACAACTGTTAAAATCTAATAAAAATGAGATTACTTTTGTAGATTCCCTAAATGTTTCCTCCACTAATGCAACATCAGGTTAATAAGTAAAATTTTAAAAACAAAGAATATTGATTTGATTTTTTTTTTTGGTTAAAAGAATATTGATTTGCTTATGTTTATAATATTATTCATGATGCCATTGCCTCCACTGACCACTACTCTAAAGTAAAACACCATTTCCAGATTCGAAACTACAAAATGAATACATAGTTTGAGTTTGAAAGTATTTGTTTACAAAAATAACTTTTATCAAATACAAGAACAAGAGCCATATTGTCTATGTTCTTGATATTACACAACCGCGCTTCGAAGCCAGAATCACGCAATATGTCGGTAATACAAGGGATAATGGCTTTAAAATAAAAATGATATTAATTAATTTTGCGCTTAGTACAGACTACAGATTAACGAAAGTAGAACTAAAATTAAGACATCTGTAAACTTTGCTGATGTGGGCAAGAACAATCATTTATAGATGAACAATATGAAATTGTCCAAAAAAGTTTATATGAACTTTTAGTGGTGATTATTTAAGTTATATTTCTTATTACAACGAATATGGATATATTATTCTCGCATAAAGCAGATTCAGCTGACTCATTCGTCTTATATTTGCTCATTCAAAGTAAAATTCACATTGTTTTTGTGGACATTTCACATTTGTCTAAATATTCGTTTTTGTGATGAATCATTTTTCAGCTTTATGTTTAGACCTTCCATTTTGGATTTTTTACAGGTTCTTAATTTTGAATTTGACAAATATTCGGGAATCTATTTCGGTTTTCCATTGATTAATAATTATGAATTTTCAGACATTTGTTCTGTAGTTTCCTCTAACACAAAACTGGTTTTTAGATAATACTTGCAAATGTGTAAATAAAGCCATTTTACTAGGAATTTTCAACATTTATCTGGCTATGTCCATTTCTAGTTGTTTTATTTTGTTCATCATAGCTGATTAATGATATTATTTGGGAACCGGTTAATTACTATAATTGGAAAATTAAATCCCTCAAAAATCTAGTGTCTAGAGGGAAAAATTTTTTATTGAAAAGTTTTTTTTAATGATCATTTATCTATTCATTTTTTTATAAAGACATTTATACATTTTAAATGTTGTGAATGTAACTGCGTATGTGTAAATTTCAGAAAGAGGAAAGAAAAAAAAAAGTGTGTACGTGTAGCTGAATTAATAGCCGATAAAACAACTCATCAGTCATCAAACTCTTGTGTACGTTCACGTCCTTGAATAAGCCATTGTACTAAATACAATTACCGTTACGGACTCTCGCTGAACCGATAAATCAGAGGTGGAGTTGTATCTCTTGATTGGTGAATGATTTTTTGTTGAGTTTTTATTTGTTATTTTTATGAAAAGGTAAAATAATAAATGATGAATGTCAAACTTTTGTAACTCATTAAAACTATATATATATATTTTTAATGAAACACCATAAATATTTAAAACAAAAAGACCATATATATTTTCCGGCAATTAATAAACCAAAAAAATGGGGGAAAATGTTCCAATTTTATATATAAAAAAGCATTTTTAATTGACTATGAACTCATATATTAAGGACGTGTGAGAACTGAGTAATTTTAGTGCTGGGCTAAAGCAAACACGAGTAATTTTTGGTTTATTCTTTAAAAATGTTTTTTCCAAAACGGCCATTAAAAGATCAAGTGTATATTTTTGTGTCAGTACATCTTAGTAATTTTCGTTAGACACGAGTTGTACTGTAATTGGTGAAATTTGATAATTAGAAGTTTATTTTATGAAATATTTTGTTATAATCATATATACATATAGTGTGTGTATTTACATATATTTTTATAAATACGATCATATTTGAGGGACCCTACGTGGATAACTTATTAATAATAGAAACATTATTAGTTGTGTAAAACATATTATATTAGCTAAGAAAATAATATTTGAAGCACCTAGGATGTATCTCTCGAATTTAAGGATTTGTTAGATTCGACTAAAAAAACATTAAAGATGGATTGTACTTTTGATGCAAATAATTCGATCGTCACATGAGATTGAAATTATTTGCATAACCAACACATTGTTTGGTTGGTCCACTCACACGAACATCGCCATTATTGTTGGGCAAAGTACGTTAATAATGCAAATGCATCATTACTTGGTCGGTTTAATCTGACGTACCGAAGCTCATTGTATTCGGTTTCTCTATTACATTACATAAATTAAAATTTCCAACACCTATATTTTATAATTAAATTGCGCATATATTTTGTCGAGAAAAATATCAAATGCTTAAAGAAAAGTAGAGTTCAATAGAGGTATCCAGCTACCATCAAAATGTTATGTCCCACTAATAATTAATCATCACCTAATATATGATTTGGGAGTTACACCGATCAATAGTTATATTAAAACAATATTTTCTTGTAAAAATGTAAATGATATATTTGAGGCCTTTTAAAATATATCACTTTTTGGTTTGTTTATTAAAAATACGAGATTTTAAAATAAAACTAAAACACCACAAAAATATTTATGCGAGATTTTGAACATTTAGGAATCTTTCATAATTGATTATGACATTTGCTAAACGTCTTAATCCTTCTAAAACTTTTTTTTAGTATTTTAAATTTTTAAAAAAATTTATGATATTTTTGTAAAAACAAAATAAAAAGATGATAGTGTAAGAACTTTAAAAATACATTTTACGATAACGAATGTGAAATATATTATAATTTATATATGATTATACATGCAAGAGAATTTATTTGATTAATCAAAACATACATTTTAAACCCATTCTTTTTCTCATATATTGACTATGACTAGTGGTTTCCTCCACCCAAAAGGCCTCTACTAGTTTGGTTACCCACAACTTTCTTCTTCATTGTTAATTTTTCGTTCTTCTTCAATAACTTGCGAATATTTATAGCTTTTTTTTTTTTTGGTGCAACCTCATTTTATAATTTCATTCAAAGTCTTGGGCATACAAGTTAAGCGAACACTAAAATTTCTAGATTAAAAGTCTTCATTTATAGATTAAAAGCAGTAATTCTTCCTTAAAAACAGAACCTAAATTTTCTAGAAGATCATGAAAATCAAGCAAAATGGGAAATAAATTTGGTAAATCTAAAGAAAGATTTAATATCGTTTGCTCAACCGGATAATTTCGGAGAGATCTTTAAAGAGAAGCATGATCAAGTCTAGGATTTGAATTCTATTTGTAGCAGGGAAAGTATTTAATACTTTGCTCAAATCTTTGATCCAAGATGGATTAAAGGTCAATAATTCGTTAAAACAAAAGATAGAGGGAGAGATCCATGTGGATAGGCCTGGACACTACAAGAAAACAAGAAAAAAGCGACTACATAAAGCGCTTTATGTAATCATAATGAATGACTAAAGAGTTACGATTTTACAACTAAAATGCGACATCAAGTACTCATCGCATATTTGTCACATTTTAGTCTAAAATTAATTAGTCAAAAAAAGTAAAACTTTTGCGTTAAAAAGTCACTAATATCATTATTGTTGATATAGTTAATAAATTATAGATAATCGCGAATAAGTAGGTAATTATTAAAACATATGCGACATTACAATCGATTATTTTACCACTAAAATGCGACATCTATTATAGTCGCATATTGGTCACATTTTTGTTAAAAACTTAATCAGTCGCAAAATTGTCGATACTTATCGAAAAATCTTTTCTGATTAATAATAGATAAATAAATGTTGGGAACAAAGAAATAGTGGCTAATTGGTCACATTTTAATGCAAATAATTGGTGGGCAATTAAATTCCTTTATTTTTATGATGTAGTCGCATTTTAGTTGCAGATATTTACACATGTTTAAATGATCGTAGTTAGGTGTACCAACTTTTAGAAGGAAATGTTAATTTTTATACACAAACTCTCGTATAAAATATCTCATTGATAGGAGGTTTAATACAAACACCAAACGAAAAAATATGTCAAACTTTCCTTCTAACACATTTGATGATTCCGATGCATCAATTATCAATTATTCTGATGTAACTCGACTCTCAATTACCGGGTGAGGTTGGCGGAGTGGGATGAGGAGCACCAAAAAGTAGAGATGTCTTGGGAATCAGAGACTCAATCACGAAGTTGAACCGATTGTCAATTCGTGTTCTACAATAGCTTCATCTGAAAGTTATCCGGGTGGTGGTTATCTTTGAAGGTGTTGAAACTCAACCGGAGGATATAGATGTTGATGCCATTGCGAAGGAATTTGGTTTTCACGTTGAGGAACCTGCACCTAATCCTCCTCCAAGTCCAGATTTTGAGGAACCAGAAGACTTTTACAAATGCAATGGTGATTATTATGGTTGTTGTCAATATCACATCGAGAAGTTTGAGATGGATCATTGAATAAGTTGTTTAATAATGTTTTAATATAATTATGTATTGTGAAATAAGTATGACATTTGGTATTAAATCCATGTCATTGTTTGTTATGTTCTTAATAAAAGTTCGTTTTTAATGGTAACATATATATATTTTTAAATTTTTTTTATTATACTATATCGTAAATATTTGATGTTAAAGGATTATTGTCTCCCAATTGATATTTGATGTTGATTCAGATTAAGGGTATCTAAAAGTGATTAAAATGCGACTCTACGTACAGATAAAATGAATGAAATTACAGAAATATTTGTATTATCATCACAGTTACTTTTTCTGCTACTAAAGAGCGAGTACTTAATTGTGCTACTAAAATGCGACTTGTAGTACAGTTGTTTGATTTAAATGCACATGTATAAATTGAGGAGGTAGGTGTACCTAATTACACATTCCGATTGATTTATATCCACATGTTTTGCTATATATGTAAAACATTGTAGATGCTATAAACATCAAAACCTTAATACAAACTTTCAATTTATTATTTTAAGTCATCAAATTAATTTCTTCTAATGTCAAATTCCTCTGGAAATGATGATTCTGAGAAAGACCTATCTCTTTGGAGATGGTACAAAAATGGAAGCTCATACACGCCAATATCTACTCCTTTGCCTTCCATAAATGTCTTAGATGCACCTCCTTCATGTCTCCTCCCTTCTCAGTTGGGGAGATATGAACCTTTAATTCCTGGCACTGAGTCTTTCAAGAATGTTCAAGTGGCACGAAGACGCAAACAATATCATGAAGGGAGTTCAGTTATGATCCCCAAAATGTAATTCCAACACAAATATTTTATAACGATTTACTTGCGGCACCGGATTTCAACGAGGTGCGTTGGACATCTGTTGTTCAATACCTAACACGAAAAGGGCAAGAGTGGACACCATTGAATTCAATTCAATGTACCAACAACAACTGGGTCAAAATTAAAAAGGCAAGTACATAATGGTTAGCAAATTTGAAAGAAAATTTAATATTTACTACGCCTAACCTGATTATAAATTTTGTAGGTGTTGGTTATGATTAAAAATATGAATAGAAATGAAAATGGTGATGCATTGGTGACATTAAAAGATCCAACTGGAACAATAGATGCGTCTATTCACATGAAAGTGTTTGAGAATGATAATTTCAAAGGAGTAGTCAAAGTTGGTTCTGTGCTTCTTTAAAAAAAGTAAGCGGGTTAAATTAATAAATATTAAACACATTTGACATTATTTATTTAATCTATATGTTCATTGTATGAAAATGAAAATTTGTATATATAGGTAACTGTATGTAAGTTAAGCGGAAGCACAATGAACCTAAACATAGTAGTGAAGAACATTGTCAAGGTAAAGATGATTTTATTTAGTACGGTTCATTTAATGTGGTACCTAGTATGTATATAATTAATAATTTTACAGGTAATTGGAAATAATCAATTGATTCATAACTTGGGCGAGGAACATGGTGAGGCTGATAACCAACCCTTGAAAACTTAGTTGATGATGAAACTATGGCATCCATTGTACCAGATTCGGATGAAGAGGATTATTAATAAAATGCTAATCTTTTATGTTTTATATTCAATGTAATATCATTACCTACGTTTGTATCCTAATCATGTAATAAAAATAAGATGTGTAATAAAAAAAAACATTTTCACGTTTATTTGTTTAAGTTGACCAAATTTATAAAATAAGGTATAACACATTTGATAATCATAAAATATCTTAACATCTTAATTTACTAAAGGAGAAAATATAAATTAAAAACATTTTATTATTTTAGGAGGGATATTACACATGAAAAAAGCAAGTCAAACTTAAACAAGGGTTTAATCAGTTTTATTAACTTCCAAATGGTAGTTTTTTTGTCTCATATAGTTACTATAGTCGCATATTAGTCTCATATAGGTAATGTAGTCGCATTTTAGTCCCATTTAGTTTGTGTATTCGCATTTTAGTCTCATGTAGTTAGTGTAGTCGCATTTTAGTCTCATTCACTTTGTGTACTCGCATTTTAGTCTCATATAGTTAGTCTAGTCGCATTTTAGTCTCATATAGTTAGTGTAGTAGCATTTTAGTCTCATGTAGTTAGTGTAGTCGCATTTTAGTCTCATTCACTTTGTGTAGTCGCATTTTAGTCTCATATAGTTAGTCTAGTCGCATTTTAGTCTCATTCACTTTGTGTAGTCGCATTTTAGTCTCATATAGTTAGTCTAGTCGCATTTTAGTCTCATATAGTTAGTGTAGTAGCATTTTAGTCTCATATAGTTAATGTAGTAGCATTTTAGTCTCATATAGTTAATGTAGTCGCAATTGAGTCTCATTAAGTTGTTACGTAATTTTAGTTGTGTTTAATAGTATTACATGTGTTACATATGAACCATTAATTAGGTACACATATAATGCTACTACATGTAGTGTCGAAAAATAGACACTTAATAGTCGCATTTAGGTCACTTTTTTTGCTTATATATATATAGATTGTCATAGTTCGAGAAATCTTTCCACAAAATTTTCAATCAAATAAAAACACAAATTATGGCTGATTTTTCTACTAATCCTAATTCTCGAGCCTGGATGTACAAGCGGATCGATTCACATACAAATAGCTTATCTTCGGAGTATTTAGCAGGGGTAGAAGTTTTCATGACTTTTGCCAGCCAACAATCTATTGCGCAAAGTAGTGGTGGTATGTTTTACTGTCCTTGTATCATTTGCAAAAATGACAAATTTCTGAGGGCGCGTAAAATATGGAATCATTTATTGAGTCGAGGGTTTATGCCTAACTACTATGTTTGGCATAGACATGGTGAAGAAATAAGTGTTGATCTACGTTCAACCCATGATATTGGTCATCATGGTTCATCTCGTCAAAGTGATTACGCAGGTGATGCAGCTAATTTTTATGGCAGTTGTAATGAAATGCTCCATGATGCATTTCCTAGTAACACTGGGTACAACAACGATGGTAATGCTACTCAATATGAAGAAAACCCAAACAATGAAGCACAACAATTTTTCACCATGCTAGAAGCTGCAAACACTCCTTTGTATGAGGGTTGTAAGGAAGGACACTCACAACTTTCTTTAGCCGGAGTTCATGAGCAATAAGTCGGAACAAAATATGTCCGAAAGGGTCTTGATTCTTGGGCAGAATTATTCACAGAGTATTTGCCGGAAGGAAATCATGCAACAAACTCTTTCTACGAAACTGAAAAGTTGATGAGGAATTTAGGCTTGCCGTTCTACACGATTGATGTTTGTGTTAACAATTGCATGATTTTTTGGAGAGAAGATGAAAAATGGGAATCATGTAAGTTCATCAACAACCAAGATTCAAGACAATCGAAGAACGAAAATACCATTTAGCAAAATGTGGTACTTACCAATTGCATGGAAAGATTGAAGAGAATGTATCAAAGCGAAGACTTCATCTTCAATGTGCTGGCATTTTGAGCATCAACCTCATCGAGGGTGAAATGTGTCACCCATCGATGGCGCAGAGTGGAAACATTTTCAACAACAACATCCACAATTACTGCGAGAACCTAGGAATGTCTACCTAGGTTTATGCACGATGGTTTCAATCCATTCGGTATGTCTAGAAACCATTCTTTATGGCCTGTGATCTTGACCCCATACAACTTACCCCGGAATGTGTATGAAAAAAGAGTATCTTTTCCTAACAATTTTGAACTCTGGGCCAAATCATCCACGTTCCAGTTTAGATGTCTTCCTACGCCCTCTTATCGAAGAGTTAAAAGAACTATGGTTTACTGGAGTCGAGGCGTACGATGTCTCTAGAAGGAAAAATTTTACCATGAAGGCAATTCTCCTATGGACAATAAGCGATTTTCCAGCATATGGTATGTTATCTGGTTGGACGACACATGGTAGATTATCATGTCCAATATGTATGGATCAAACAAAGGCGTTTTGGCTCCCAAATGGTAGAAAGTCCTGTTGGTTTGATTGTCACAGGAGACATCTACGGCGTGATCATCCGTTAAGGAAGAACAAAACCGATTTTCTGAAGGGGAAAGATGCAGTAAACGAGTACGCACCCACATACCCAACAAGTTCAGTGATGTACGATCGAATCCGAGAAATTAATCCGCCTAAAACGTCAAACTGTGGAGGTAATGGGCATGATCCTAAAAAAGCTGAATATGGTAGATCGCATAATTGGCACAAAGAAAGTATTTTTTGGGAGTTACCATATTGGAAGGATCTTAACTATAGCGACAATCTTGACGTCATGCATATAGAGAAGAATTTTTTTGACAACCTCATGTTTACTATGATGAATCGCAAGACCGGGTCGAAAGACAATGTTAAGTCACGATTGGATATACAATTATTTTGTTCTCGGAGAGAATTACATCTTGACAGCAACGGAATGGCTCCTTTCCCAATATTTAGACTAACTTCAGGCGAAGGAAGAGCTACTAACATGTGTTAAACATAATGTCAAATTTCCGATGGTTACTCCACGACTTAGCAACATGCTGATATAGAAGGAGCGAAATTTTCAGGCATGAAAAGCCATGACTGTCATGTATTCATGGAGAGACTACTTCCTTTTATATTGAGAGAACTACTCCCTCGGAATGTCGACCAAGCGATATCGGTATGATAACATATTTAAAATTTTAAAGTCCGGGGTAAAATATTCTAATATTTATGACATTTGTAATTATGCAGGGATAAGTTTATTTTTTAGAGACTTAGGTGCAAGAGCATTGAACCAACATCGTGTCCAGTTAATGGAGGAGAATATTTCTATACTACTATGCAATTTAGACAAGATACTTCCACCATCCTCCTTTGACGTCATGGAGCACATTCCAATACCCCTCCCACGTGAAGCTGAACTAGGAGGACCTGTTCAATACAGGTGGATGTACCCTTTTCAAAGGTTTTTCAAAGAGTTGAAAAGAAGGCGAAGAACAAACGATATGCAGCCGGATCGATTGTGCAATCTTATATAAATGATGAAATCTCGTATTTTTCAGATCACTACTTACGCTAGCATAACTACAGTTAAGGTACAATCACAATTAACTATAATTTTATAATTTAAATTATTAATATTAATGTGTTTGTATTTATGGGTATATGAAAAGGAATACACGATTTGAAGAAGGTGATGTGCAAATATACCCTCGTTAGTGGGGTACCTGAAATGTTCAGTCATATTGGACGTCCAAAGGGGGAAGCGAAGGAAATTTGGTTGTCGAAGACTATCAGTGTACATGCTATATATATTGCGAAATTGTGAATATTTTTGGCCATTCGAGAGGTAACATATATTATTGGGTTTGATGTTGTTAAAATTTTTAAATTATTAGCATACCAACCATTAACATATTGCATTTTCAGCTTGTTCGAGAATGAGATACGTTCAACATATCCACACCTTTCAGACACCGAAGTTTTTAGTAAAAAGGATAATGAATTTCCTTTATGGATTCGCGAATATGTATGCTACTATTCTGGTTTTAGTTAATACCTTTTATTTAGAACTTTTGACAAATATTATGTGGGAGGTATTTAGGTGGTTATACTTTTCTTTTCAGGTTAAATCAGGTATATTTTACCAAAACCAACCTTTCCCTACTTGGGTGCAAGAGTTAGTTGATGGTCCCAACTACAAGGCGACAACTTGGCCCATATATTTTACTAGAGGGTATTTGTTTCATACACAAAGGCATGGACAACGGAGGTCAACTTTTAACTATGGTGTTTGTGTAAGAGGTGAAAATTATTCAGATGCATCAGACGAAGCCGATTTCTATGGAACTTTGACTGATATCGTCCAACTAGAGTATATAGGATTAGTTTCCTTAAAGATCACCTTGTTTAAATGTACATGGTATGATCCAACCATCGGAAGGGGGACGAGAAAGAGAAATGGAGGCATAGTTGATGTACTTGCTACAAGAAAATATAGCAAATACGAGCCTTTTATCCATGGTAAGTTCAAAATATTATTATATTATAATATATAAATATATATATATACATAAATATATATACATATTTAGCATAACTAAGTTATCTCAATTTTTGCTTAATCATTAATAAAACAGCATCTCAGCGGATCAAGTTTGCTACATACCTTATCCGTCAGTAAGACCACAAAGACAAGTGTGGCTTCTTGTTGTCAAAGTTAACCCAAGGGCAAACATAATTGGGAAGTTAAAAGAGAAGGAGGTAGTATTAATGCAACAAGAAGATGATCGAGATGTGGAATTCACAACAATTGAAGATATTGTTGTCCAAACGTTAGTAGATGGAAGAAAGCGACTACTTTGCTTGATTTAGAAGGCGGTGATGTTGAATTTGACGACTAATTTATAATTCAAGGATCGACATCGAAGAAGAGGAAAATGAAAGTGGAGAGTAAATTACTATCTGCATGTTTTTACGTTATGTTATATACATATAAACCTTTTAGTAATTTATGTTATGTAATCAACAATCTATATGTGGCTGTTACGAAATGCAGTTATGGAAAAGATATTGACTTCAGTATGTTTCCAAAAACTATATGTAGTATATAAGTGTTGTAATGGAACCACATTAGTTGACTGATTATATGTGTACAAATATTTATTTATATGTATATTGATATATTGTTTAGAACACATGTGATATTAATTTATATTAGAATAAAATTAAAATACCTCGTAATATTACTACAATGTGATCAACTACAAGATATTCATTTTAAATCAGAAATTATTTCTAATTTTTAATTGATTTATTAATAGCATAATAAAATAAAGGAAGTCCTTATTTAGTTGCTAAATTATGCGACATAAAAGCTGACTTCAATGTATAATATAAAGATTGCTAAGTATAAAATATGATTTTCGCATTTTCGTAAAATTAAAAATATATAAAATAATAACATCATAAATAAATGATTCATCAAATATGTTTGTTACCCAAATCATGCAAGATCATTTACCCAAATCAATTATTTTTTTGCCACAATTAATTGCATCTTATTTGGCTTTTATATGTAAAATGATATATAATAGCATAATTGCATCATCTATGTGTTAATTTCCCAAAACATATTGTTTTAGCAAAATATAAATCTGAGAGTCGCCTTTTAGTCACAAAAAAATGTGACCAAACGGCGACTACAAGTTTATTTGTGAGGGCAATTTATTTTTTTTCCTCCAATCGCATTTTCGTCACATAAGTTCTTGACTAAAAAGGCGATCGACGTGTTAATATACCGATTCTAAAATTATTAGCAATATAAATATTTACCGAGTCACCATTTAGTTGCTAAATTATGTGGGCCTAAAAAAAAAATTAGTTCACCTCACCAATAATCAAGTAGTCGCTTTTCGTCACATATTTAAGTGACTAAAACGCGACAACAGTTATTATTTCGAATAAAATTAAAAATTCATAAAAGAATTCATAGAGTCGCTATTTAGTGGCTATGATATGCTACATAAAGGCGACTATGCACATCGTAAGTGAATAAAACAAAATTAATAAATTCAGTCGCTAAGTGTCTCTAAATTGAGCTACTAAAAGGCGACTCGTGTTATATATCAAGAAGAACTTAACCCATTTTTCCCCTTTCGCCGTCCTGAAACTTATCTCCTCCATCTTCGATCTTAATAGCTTTTCCGATTCACCGTCTTTTACTTTCTTCTTCGACAGCTACCACGGAATCTTGGTTTTGCTTGCTATAATTTACTGTTTACTCACAAGCACTAGTAGGGGCACGAAGAATCTCTGACTTCCTCTCCCAAACCCAATACTCGATCCGATCCGGTTACTTTCAGCCTTGCCTCTAATTCAAATCAAATCCGATTGCTTCACCAGTTCCTGAAGAGCTCGAGGTAAATTTTGTTCACAATTGATTGGATTTACCCGAGTTTCGTGTTTTCTAGATCAATAGTTTGATGTGTAGTAAATGTCTCAAATTAACCCACTTTCATCGACTCAAATTCCCTAAACTTGCTCTGTTCTAGTTTGTTTAGAGTAGGTACACGAATCTATCAAATTTGTCTCTCCTACCAAATATATTACAAATGAACACCCACTTACGGTTTGGCGTATAAGTGTTTGCAAACTACTCCTTTTTCCCTTCAATTCTGTCGTCTCTAACAGTTCCTTACTATTTCATGGTATCGATTGTATAGGCTGCTGATCTTGGTAATGTGTTTTCAACTATTTGGTACATCGACTGGGAACTGATGAAATTTGTTCAGTTTCGATCCAATGTGTGTTGTCTGCTGTTATATTCCTGGTCCTTTGCATTAGATTGCTGACCTTGTAAAACGTCATATTAATATTGTTAGCTTGTATCCACCAAAATTAAAAAATGACCAAGTACAACTGTACAAGAATTCAAAGAAGCAAATTTGTTATAGAAATTGTTTAAAGTATTTCAAAGCGTATGCAAAAGAAAAGATTATATGCCTTTGAACACACTGATTAAACCAACCTGGTTTATGGGTTTAGGGGTACTTAGTTTGGTTTTACTTTTTGAATCTTTTTTGGATTTCCAATATAAATTTCTGGAATATAACATAGAAAAGCTCATGAAGTGGTAATAGATACTAGAAAATTAGATCCCATCTCTACTTTGTACTTAGTATATTTACAAGTAAGAAGAGCCTATGTTTTGGTGAAATCTAAACGAATTCACAATATTATATTATGAATGACATTTGCTTATAGTATACAACTGGGAGTGTTGTTACTTTGTTCTCTTACAGCTTTAGATCTCTGATTCTATCCTGTTTTTTTCTTTTATTTACTTATCGAAAATAAAATGTTATCAAGAGTAAAATCGTAAATTTGTCTAGGATGGTTTACTAAAATGAAACAAAAATACCAGATACCATTTCTATAATGTGTTTTTGATAGTGACCTTATTTCTATAATTTCTCGGAACTTCTCATATATTGTACTCTGTTTTATCCCTTTTCAAACACTAGAATTTAAATTCTAACTAGAACACTATTTTCACTTGCTCATTCCTCGTATATATATAGTGAAGGCAGTGAAAGTCTCTCTCACAATTCTTTTTATAAACGGAAGATTCCGAGCAAAAACCAAGATTTTCTTTTGGTCTGAAAATCAAGATTAATTTGTAAAACATGTGAAGCCTGTGCATTTTTTCATTTAAAACATTTACAGTAATCAATCTAATTAAAATCGCATTAGGTCCATTTTAACCATGATCTCCAACAAATTATTTAATATTTGTTTCATGTTTATAAATACCCAGCTATGTTATTTCCCCACTTTTGCAATATTGCCTTGATAACAATTTTTTCCTTTTGGCTTAGTATGACTTCTGGTGTTAGAAGCTTTCGAGGCCGTGGCGGAGGTGGGAGATCAGGGTCGTCTCAAGACACAACCAATCGTCCTTCGACATCGAGAGCATCAGTTTCTTTTGTGCCTCCCCAACAAAGATCTGAATCCCCTCTTAGTAGGACATCGCGTATCAATGTACAAGAGACGCAACCACCGCCTCCTGCACCCTCTCCTATTCATGAGCCTCCTATGCCAGATGCGATGCATGAAGAACCAGAAGACGAGGCGATTCCTGCAGCTATGGGTGTGGTCGAACATATGACGCTGGAGGATCTTTTGCGAACTCCGGGAAGAGAATTGTATTTGCCCATTCTGAATCCTGATTTGGTAGAAGGGACAACATGGTAAGGTTCAAATTTTTTTAAAAACTTAGCATCTTACTTTTTTCCTACTAAAGTATTTGTAAATCTTATGTAGGTTTGGTCGAGACGAGGGCGGATAACCCGGAAAGTCTCAAAACTTTTGAAGCACAAATTTGATGGACCTTATTATAGCTGGTCCAAAGTTCCACACAAGGCAGGATAGATATTTCATTGATTTTATTGGTATGAAAACTTTAATTTCATTTCTATTATTTTCAATATATTTACAAACTTTTTAACAACTTTTAATATTTTTCCTCAGCAAGAATATACTTGGGCTCCATTGATCACCCCACTAGGCGGAAATACAATGCTATTTGTATTAATCGGATGAAGGATATGGTTAGTAAAGTTCGACATAAAGATAGGCCAAAGTGGATTGGGGAGACATTGTGGCTCCAAATGCAGGCATATTGGGCAACTCGAAGGAGTGCAATCAAAGAGTAGTGTGGCATCCAACTCATGACTCAGAACGGGGTGGTCTTGGTGTTCATAAACATGTAGCTGGCCCTAAAAGCTACGTAACAAATTCAATATGAAATGGTAAGTTGCCTTAATTTTTTCCTTTTACATTAATTTATACCTTAGCCTATTTGATTTGGTTTAATGCCAAATTTGTCTTTATTTTCTGGAGTTGATTACATTTTCGTGTTAATAGGAGCAAGAACGTGGTAGACCTGTGTCCGTTGGAGAGGTTTTTGTGAGAACACATACTAAAGCAGATGGGACTTTTGTCGACCAGAAAGCAAAAGAACATCTGCGAGACGTATGATAAAAACGTAGACGAGAAGTTAGCACAACTTCAAGATGATGACTTCGACTTGTCGGCTGCTAACTCCTCACGTCCTCAACTTACAACGCAAGAGCTAGATGCTATCTTTTTAGAGGTAATTAAAAGTATACGTTAGATTAATATTTTAGTTATGGAAATTGATCACCAAATTTTTTTTTCCCCTCGTATGTATTCAACCATTCCCGACTCAAGAGGCACAATGTATGGACGTGGTAGCATGGAGAGCCGATTTGTTAGGGATAAGCGGGCTGGTGCGTCAAGTAGCTACACTTCGATGGCACAACGACGGGACCAACTTGAAGCTGCTCATCGCAGGATCGAAGAGCAAGAGAACGAACGAGCATCATCGCTAAAGCGAAGAAGCCATGAAGATAGAAGAAGCGAAGTAGCTCAACAATCTCAGGTAACAGTAGCTAGCTTGGAGATGCTTGTGGCGTATATCGAGAGGATCCAGGATATGCACGGTTTGTGGAAGCCCCTCCCCAGAACCCGAGCACGTGAGCCACGTCACCACAACCCCCACCAAGGATAACTTAACCGATTTTCTTTGAAAATAAATAGTTTTTATTAATTTTTAAAATTAAATATTTTGTTGTTTATTAAACTCTTGTTCAATTACACTTTTGCAGTTTAAATTTCAGTTTAAAAATTTCTCTTCATTTTGTTTTTAAATAATAATTACGTTTAATTTAATTGATTTTTTGTATTCAATTATGAAAACAACAGTAGCAAATCAGTAAACTTATGAGTCACATTTTAATAACATTTATTAGTCGCAAAGTTGTGGCCTTTTATGCTACTAATTAGCGACGGAAATGTAATTTTCCCTGAGACGAATATGAAGACGCTATTTCGTCGCAAAATTAGCGACTAAAATATTCTCGTCGCCAAATCGTCACGCTATTTATGCGACTGATTTGCTACGGCATTTATTAGTCGGCTTTCGCTTTTGCAACGTCGACTTGGTAGTCGCTTTTTCGGATTTATTTTGAAGTCCCTATGTAGTCGCATTTTGCTGTCGCAAAATATGTGACGGTTCATTTAGTCGCAAAATAGTGGCACATTTTGCGAGTAAAATGCGACTACAGCATTTAGCGACGCACGATTTGCGATTCTATTATTTAGTCGCATTTAAGTCTCCTTTTACTGATATGCGACTAAAATGCAACTATTTCTGTAGTAGTTAATTAATTGTTTTCTTGTAGTGGGAATTATTAACCAAACTAATCTTCTAAATCAAACCGAACAGTTAATCTATTTTTCTAAATTTTAACTAATTTAAACAGAATTGCACAAAATTATACCAAAATTTCTTTTAATTACCCAAACCAAACCGACAAGCAACATGAATAAAGCTAAAAATTGTATACAAATTTAAGCCAAATAACTGAATCGAATTAACCGATATCTAAATTGATATGAACCAAAATTTTGTTAGGTTAATTTTAGTAATCTTAACCCTTAACTAAAATACACCATAACTAAAATATCCAAACCAATTTGGAGATCATTCTTACTTTACTATCGTTAAAAATTCCCATTAGTTAAACAAAGCTTTGGTTTGGTCTAACTATATGATTAAACTATATTTAGTTATAGATCATACAAAACTTCTTATTAAACTTAATAAATGATTTGGTCTTACCTAATACTAGTAAACTTTGGTTTTTGTGGAGTGAATTTAAGAAACTTTTAGTTAAATTTTGGAAAATTATCATATAGTGTAACTTACTTTTCGCGTATGTATTTGAATTACACTATCTTGAAATTTCTTGCTGAACAATAAATTATAAAAATACAAACTAATATAGTAATATAAGTCCTAAGATTAGGTGTTCTCAGATCGCAAATTAAATACAGCATGAAAAAAGCTTGAAATTGATGATATGTGACCTAGATTATATTTTTCTTTATCAACAACCTAGATTGTGTTTAACAAAAAAAAAAAAAAAACAACCTAGATTTTTCTATAAACTCCTAAACACAAACTTTGACTTTAAATTATTTTGGGCCTTTTTTTGTTAAAGAACTTTATTTTGGTTAAGATCCACCGAAAGTGGAGATAACCGGATGTTCAAAAGACCCGAAGGTCAATCCCATCTCTATCAATGGAGATGCCAACCATCTCTCCTTCAAGAAACTATATACTTATAAATTGTAAATGTAAACCCAAAAAACATATGTTGACTAAAACATTTGATGTTCAATTTGAGTTGATGAAAGTTATATTAGTACATCATGTAAAAGTAAAAGTAATCTAAAGTCTAAACGTAAACAAATAATCGAAAACAAACTTGAAAATGCAAAAAGTTAATTTTTTTTTTAATTATCAAAAAACTTGAAAATGCAATACTTCGGACTTTCGGAGTGTGCCCAGCGCGAAACCTCTCAAGGCTTTTTCTTATCTCGCTTTGATTAAACTTTACGAGAAACGATTCTGACTCTTTAGTCTTTAACCAAGTTAATTTATTCCTTACTATATTATATGCATTACTTCCACGAATACGCCACTTTGTCTTATTCACACGCAAAGTATTTGAAAACCCACGGATTAGTATTTTACTACTATCTTTCGACGCAACAAATAACTGGAAGAAACCAAAAATATAATTATTTATTGTCCCTACTACAAACTAATCAATCAATTAAAATGATCTTTCGTAACTCCGCCAAAAAAAAAAGTGTGCCTTCAAAATGAAATTAATTCCATATAAAAAAGAGACCACTTTTTTTTCTTCTTCTTTCTAATTGGCCTTTTCTTCAAGATTTACTTTTTTAAAAAATTTGTTTTTCCCTTAATAGGATTTCTACATGAACAGCTCAGACTGCAGAAGCGTGTAATAATTAGCAGCTTCATCTTCAAGCTCCCAAAACGCATCACCAAACCCATCTAACAAACTATCTCCATAAACGTAATCTTCACTAATATTTTCATAATTACTCTCGCCAAATTCGGTGTTAGGGATCCCAAGTTCATCATCCGAAGCTTCCAAAAGGTGCTGCATCACTTTCTTTTTGTTGTCATCTTCTACTTCTTCTTCCTTTGAGTGAACGCACGAATTCGACGAATCTTCAACGTTGGAGGTCCCGGAAACGACAGCGTTTTGGTTATCTGATGAGATTTCTTGCTGAAGAGCGTTTATAAAGGAAGTTAGGTCATTGTTGGGTTGGTTTTGTTCGTCTGAATCGTTGAGGAGACAGAGAATCTGGTTGTACGAGGAACAAGATGATGAGGATGGCTTTTGTCGTTTAGATGTTTCTTCTTCGGCTAGGGTTTCTTGTTCTCTGTAACGCTTCAATGGTTGTGATACATCAGATGTTTCAGCCATTTTTTCAAAGAGAGATAAGCTTTTTAAAACGTTAGAAAGAGAAAATTGTTAAGGTGATAAGCGAGATGGAGAGTTTGAAATGTATATATAGAGAGATTATTTGGTCAAAAATAGCTATTTTTATAGTATTAAAATAATAATAAAATTTAGTGTTATTATTTTAAATTGCTTCGTGCATGTCAGGAGGGAGAAAACATGTGAATGCTTTTTCAATTTTTCGCATTTCCCGGAAATAAATCTAAAAATATTTGAAGAGTAAATTATGGATCCTTGGGCATGTAAGCTTTGTTAGTTGTTAAATAACGCATGATGCCAATAAAATCTTTAAAAATTATGGCGATGGTTTATTCACAAATAAATTTGTATATCTCAATATACACAATAGAGTCACATAAATTTCGGAATATGGATTGAGTGTCCAAAAAATATCTAGATTCTATAAAAAGATCACGTTGAGTATGGACTTTGAATGGAGTGGCTATTTTTAACAAATATTGTTATTTTGAAAAAATATCAGTGATTTTTGATGATTTTTAAAACCAAAAAAATATATATCAATGGTTTTATTTTTTGGACCCGAGAATATCAATGAAGTTAACGATGCTCCATTTTTCAGTTTTTTTAATAAATTTTAAATATTGTAACGGAGAGAGAGACAAAAGAAAAAGAAACTAGTTGGTGTCATGGAGATTTGGCAATATCTTTGTGTTGTATCCGCCATAGGATTAGCCTTCCAAAACCAGCTTGTAGATTACGAGGGAAATCGGACGGCTGTCGTTTCACGTCTTTGGATTGCACATGGAAAGAGACAGCTTCTCAATGCTCACTTGGCCATATATTAAACTATTTCATTAGTTGAAAAATACTCACCAAAGTTAGATTAATCTCTGAACTAGTACTTCAACCTCTAAGTATCTGAAGTAGTACTTAACTTTTTCTCCAACCTCTCTTCAAAAGAAATTTTTGTTCTCCTACTCTATCATAATCTTTTAACCATTTCATCATCATAAAGTTGGTTTCATCTCAACAAAAAATTTAAAATAAACCATTTCACCGAATTTGTTGAGGCTATTTTAGCTTTTTACACATGCCAAATTCTGAGAACATCCAAATTTATATTTCGATTATTATAATAACATTTTAAATAATTGTTCAGTGTTTTCCTGGTCGAGTTCGTTCGTACAAGTGTTTATATTGCTTTTACTAAAGCATTTAATGTATGAACATTTTTGTCCAAAAAAAGTATGAGGCTACAAGAATTAGTTTTTTTTTTTAACTTAAAGCTAACTATTCATTTAATCGAAAAACTATGCGCAAAACCAGATGATACATTAGGTATTCACAATAACACGGTTGAATATACAAAGTTACAAACTAAAAATGATATTAGCATTAGTTACATAGTAATTTTTCCTTTCGTTTATACTATAATTCAATTCGAAATGTTAATTGACATCTACATAAAAGGCAACCCTAGTGCCATTAGTTTACCCACCCCTATTAAGTTCTATTGCTAACTACCTCTTAAAAAGACAAAAAATAACTGAAACTGGTATGAACAATTATGAAGCAGTTTATAGTAATCTATAGTGATAGTTTATAGTAATCTATATTGATAGTTTTAACTCTTTTTCTACATATTCGTCTAATTGATAATCAACATTCAAGCAGACGCTTAAATGATTTTTGAATGCTTATAGGCTACCAATCAACATACTAATATGCGGTTACGAGGAGATAGAATACAAGTACAAAACAAAAGAAATAGAAAAATGACGGTTACGAGGAGATATAATACAAGTTGAACAAAAAAGACAAATGGCAATAAAGAAGAAGAAAAAAAGAAAGAGATGAGTCCGACTATGGAGAGAGATGGCTAATTTTAATTTTTTAATTCCTAATCCTTTGTAATTATGGACACAAAATCCGAAAGTTTATATTTAAAAAGAAGAAAAATGAAATGAGGTGACGATGAATTATATGGTTCGAGGTAGGGTTACACTGGTGGACACAAAATCCCATGGGTTTTTGTTCCCTTACAGTTTCCAACATAAGGTAGTACAACGATAATTTTTAGAGAGTAAAACAATCCAAGGCGTTTATTTACGTTTCGTTTCCGTTTATATAAAAACCAATGCATTTATACAAACTAAATCATATATTTTTGATACGTCCTTTTTCATCCAAGTCTCCTTCAAACTACGTCAAAATTAGTGGAATCATAACTAGAATATGAGAGCCGTCTTAAGGTTTGCTTTCTAAGTGTTTTATTTGTCAAGTGAAATATAATAAATACTCCATGATATATAAAAGAAACACAAAAACTAGTCAATAAAATTTATTTACTAAAAATAAACGTCGCTATTTAAGAAGAAGGTGCGTAGTGCTGGTCCAACATAATAGCTGGGTTGGATGGAGTGAGGGATTTTGAAAGCCTTTCTACGAAGGCTAATGTCTATTTTTTTGGTCAATTAAACATTTGTATACCAAAACATATATACAGTCTAATCATTTATGCTATTTGTATCATTGTATATATTAAACATGTATATCATTCAAATTAAACATGTATAATGCATTTTGTTGGACACTCATTTTTAACATCTTCCATATTTTTCAGTTTCTAACATATTTCCCCAAAATAATATATCAAGCTTTATAGACATCTTGTCCCTAAACTATGTTATAAATGCACTTTTGATACAAAAAATTATCAAATTTTAACATTATCATATTGAATTTTAATAATCAAACTTTTTACGAAAATATTACAAGTTGTGATAAAATAGTAATACTGGAAAGTCTAAAATACAAATAGCTAATTGGAACCAAACTTTCGATAATTAAATAACCAGAATGTTTGGGCCATTGGTTGGTCTACCATGGTAGGAGGTGGCATGTGCATAGTGGTTGAATGGTAATGATACGCCATTATCGTATCATATTACATAGCAATATATACGCATTATTATTATATAGTGCCACCGTCGATCTAAATTATTGAAGTGGTCGGTCCACTTATGCGATGTTCCACCTGTTCGTGACATTGATAATTCATTTGTTAGTCATATCCCTTGAGGAGATCTAATAAAGACTTATGTTTGCTTATGAATATGTCATGTTAATGGTGGCGTCGACAAGTTTCGAATCAAGCCCACTTTGGACCACTTCCACTAATAAGAAAAATTAAAAGTCGGAGATCAATTTTCATTAGATGTAAAACATGCATTGGGTAGCTAGAAAATTCACACGGCATTTTCAAATCCATTTTACGTTGAATCTAAACATATTCAATAAATCGAATTAATATAAAACTTGTCCATGTTATAATTTTCAAATACTAAGGTATATTATAAGTATTAACATTCTCATAAAACTTTTCCACTTTCTAATATGATATTTATCAACCACAAAATACTATAATAAGTAGAGTAAATAATGTCGTGAGTCGGTAAAGTATATCTGAGCACGAACAATCATAGAAAAGTTTTCCTAAGATATTGCTGTGGTGTGATAGAAGAATATAAAGTGGCTATATATTTTTGAGTGGGATGATAAAAGTCATGATTAAGACAGCCTAATTATGTTTGTTTGATTAGAGTTGAGCCTAATTAAACATAAAAACGCTAACGAAATTTTCTTTTTGGGGTATATACGAATAAAAAGCAAAATGACAACCAAAGGCAAAAGCATCATGCCCATGTCCGCTATCCTCCAATCTCCATCCATCTGCCTTCAATTATATTAGTTTTATTACAAACGATTTAGCCACTGCCGTGACATGCAAAACCGTGGCCACAAAAATGTCACGAATATATATATATATATATTTTGTTTAAAGGGTTTTCTAAAATTTCACGAATTGGCCACACTATTTTGAAAATGTTTAATTTGTGTGAATGTGTGACCCAGCATTTAAATGTGCCTAAAATGGTCACATATTGGTGCGGTGGCCAACTTGTGACCAAGTTATTAAGTTTTAATTGGCCATTGATCATTTAGGCACACATTTAATTAAATGCTTGACTCGGCAAATCAATCTATTTGTGAGGGATGTATGGAATGATCTTTTAAAGTATTGTTTTCTTTTTTTTACGTCTGATGAACAACATGACCTGATATAATCTTTTTGAGTTATGGGTGAGTGCAATACCATAGATTTTAAGAGTATTTTCTCGCCCGATAACAAATTTGTAGTCATATGATGAGACGAAGAAGCAGATTCGTTCATGAACATACATACCTTTTCACATTTATTCTTTTTGATAATAATCGTTCACAAAATTAATGTATATATAACAACTTTAAGCTATTTTGAAAAGGTGGAGATAAATTTTTGCTAAGATATTCTAGATCTTTTGATGTTGCCATTCTCTTTAAATATTAAGAACAATAGTATCTTTGTCTCCAATGTTAGCTTGCTAAAATACGTCTTTAGAATCACACTAATTTTGATTTACATGATCTTTAAAGAGATTTGCTAGAAAATAGTTTCTTTTGACTACTTTAAGTTTAAGACCTCATATTTACATCAAACTATAAAGTAGAGTATTTACTTTACAAACAAGAGATCCGAAATCGAGTCCCAGACTCTTATAGAATACATTTATATACATAACAACAAAAAGAGTGGAGAATGATGTTTGATAATTATAACTTTTCTAATCAAAATCGTGGAGTTGATTGAAGCAACATCAATACAAACTATAAATGAATGCCTTAAATTTGAAAGTTATATTCCAAAAAATTGATGAGCACAATATAATCTCCGACTTCAGTTTCGGTTACTTTGATTCTTCCTAGTCCACTTTAGTAACACCACTGAATCCAAGCTCAGACATATCCTGCTTTGTCATCAAATTCCTGCGTCACAATGAGAACCATTCAATCAAATCAAATCAGTGTACGAACCCTTAAAAAACAAAATACATCTAAAAGGTATACACACAACTTAAAGGCAAGGCTTAAAAGGACTAACTTTGCCATCCGACACTGGAGATAAGTCTTGGAGAGATGCCTACATTGCTCAGATTTGTGACCTGAAGACTTAAGACAGTCGAGATAAGCTTTCTTCTCCGTTAGAGAAAACAAACAACAGTCCCTGAAGCATTTACAAGAGAAAGCTTTATAGGTGGAAGAGAAGGAAGTAATGAGAGAATACGGTGTCGCATTGATGCAGATGATCCAAAGGGAAAATGCCCTTTTCTGGTGCTATTGGTCTCAATCCTCTGTTTCCTCCAAACGCTCCACCTAACCACAATTATCAACAACAATGTTTTATTTCATTACCAAGACACAAAATAAGAACCCAGAGTCTTTAAATAAGATCCAATACCAAAATAACTGCTTCGTAGACTCGACACTTTCTGAACATAACTAAACTACACAGTTCAGGTTGAGGAAGTAAGGCTTTACTAGTAATATCTGATTAAATCTTATTTCAAAAGTATTAGATTTAGCAATGGAGCTGCATTATCTGCATATGATTATTTCAACATGTCCAAGTTGAAGTTAAGTAAATGTAACACAAGTCAATGAAGAGGCTTGCGGGAACCACTTTGATCAAAGACAAGAGAGGGCTTACAAAGAAACGAATCACAAAACATAGAGATTTCTTATTAAACCTAAATTGAACCACTATAGGTCCCTAATAATTTTCATCTTACACTTTCTCAATCCTGGAGAAATCGACGAGAAACAAAAACGAGAGCAGAAGGACGCACCTGTACTCATCTAAAAGCTTTGGGATTCACCAGCAATTATACCTAGATTCAGGCGTCAATGGCGAATAGCTTAGTAACTAATATACTACAAGAACGGGCCATAAGTATGCGGGCCTAATCAAATACAGACTTTGTACAAACATTGGTACCACTTAAAGTTATCGGTCCAGAGGTTATTGAAACTTTCCAGCAATTGTAGATATTGTTCTCAAATGTTAGATGAAAGTGAAATTATATCTGACAATGAGATGGCAACGATTGTACAATTTTTTTTGACAAGTTTAAATGAAAGTGAACAAAACAAGTCTCATAACACTTGGATAGAACCACTAGAGGATAGACTAGTTTGCAACAATGATAAACCAAAAACATAAACTGAGTATCTGCCAAAACTAGAATATCGAATCCACAAGTCATCTGCATCATTGTGCATCAGCTGACAAGAAGGCACTTCCGGGCTGACGTTTAGCCAACAGACCATGACAAGATAGAAACTTAGCGTTCACACCATCAGCAACAACCCTCTTCTCTTGCCTTAGCTTTGTGTAATCAGCACGGTTAAACTTAGTGAATCCCCTGAAAATTTCCAAACTCAACAACATCAACAAGAAGCATTTAAAAACAAAAACATACAAACAACGAACACAATCGTACCATTTCCTGCTAACAATGATCTTTTGACGACCAGGAAACTTAAACTTAGCACGTCGAAGAGCCTCCTGGGCATGATGTCCATGAGCATCTTTACACCTAACAGAGAGAAGAACCTGTCCAATCGCGACTCTAGCACAAGTACCAAGAGCTTTACCAAAGGCACCTCTCATTCCAGTCTGAAGCCTATCAGCACCAGCACAAGAAAGCATCTTGTTGATCCTAAGAACATGGAACGGATGAACCCTAATACGTAGATGAAAAGCGTCTTTTCCAGCAGATTTCACCATGTACTTGTTACAAGCGATACGCGCAGCTTCAAGAGCTTCACTTGAAACGTTTTCTTTCTCCCATGAAACCAAATGAACACAGTAAGGGAACTCATCAACTCCTTTCTTCTTCATACCAACATCGTAAATCCTGATTTTAGGATCAGGAACACCACGACAGTATCTTGATTTAGGGTATGGCTTCCCCTTGATCTGACGGTAACATCTTGCAGGTCCTACAAATTTACATTTTTAATATAAATCTGAATACTTTCTGATAATGCAAATCAAACAAAAGCCTAATTCACATGTAAATTCCGATCTTAAGCAAATCTCATATGTGATTCGAGTGATTATTCAACCCAATTCTGAAAAATCCATTTCCAACACAGAACCTAGCAAACATAAACCTAATCTAGATGTAAATTCCAAGCTTAAGCAAATCTAATTTACGATTCGATTCTGAGAAATTCAGAACATAGATCAGATTAAGAGATGATTTAGCAATATGCTTACTTCGTCCCATCGCGTTGGTTTGGCTCCTCTGTTGTCTTTTCGAATCCTAGAAATGAAGAAGACGACGGCGTAATTTTTTTTATAGTAGGATTAAAGAGGCCTAATTGTCTACGTCACGTAACTGGACTTTATTAAAAAAACAAAAAAGATAGGCCCATTAGAGTTTAAGGCCCAATTTTACCTTTTCATGCTAAAAAGTCAAAACAAAGCCGAGTTTATTCCGCTTTAGCTGTTAAGTGGCGGCGTTTTTCTGATGACATCGTCGCTTACGTCACGCCTCAGTCGCAATTTTTTGTTCCGTCGTGAAAATCTCGACTCGTTGTTGTCTCCACGATGCCAGAAACTTATCGAAGACCTAAGAACTTGCAGAGACGTCGTCGAAGTTTCTCGAATTCATGGCTACATGGTGAAAACAGGGATAGACAAAGACGATTTCGCAGTGAGCAAGCTTCTAGCTTTTTCCTCTGTACAAGATATTCGATATGCCTCGTCCATATTCCAACATGTCTCCAACACTAATCTCTATATGTTCAACACAATGCTAAGAGGTTACTCGATCAGCGATGAGCCGGAGCATGCCTTTCGTGTATTTAACCAATTGAGAGCTAAAGGTTTCACCTTGGACCGCTTCTCGTTTATCACAACTCTAAAATCATGTGGTCGTGAATTTTGTATTCCAATTGGTGAAGGAGTTCATGGGATCGTTTTGAAATCTGGGTTCTTGTCGTTTACTGATTTGAGGAATGCTCTTCTACATTTTTACTGTGTTTGTGGGAGGATCAATGATGCTCGGAAAGTGTTCGACGAAATGCCGCAGCGGATTGATGCTGTTTCGTTTAGTATATTGATGAATGGGTATGTTCAGGGATATGTGGAAAAATGAGGTGACTGTTACTGTCACTACGTTGCTTAGTTTTCTTTCGGCTATTGGTGATTTAGGAGACTTGTCTGGAGCAGAATCTTCTTATGGGTTATGTATTAAGATTGGTCTTGATTTAGACTTGCATTTGATCACAGCTTTGATAGGTATATACGCCAAAATTGGGGATATCGGTTCAGCACGCAGGATCTTTGATTGCGTTACACGAAAAGACGTTGTTATGTGGAATTGTATGATTGACCAATATGCTAAAATGGGTCTCCTTGAAGAGTGTTTATGGCTACTGAGGCAGATGAAGTATGAACAAATGAAACCGAATTCATCTACATTTGTCGGGCTGTTGTCTTCTTGTGCGAGCTATGATGCAGCAAGCGTAGGACGAAGTGTTGGAGACTTAGTGGAAGAGGAAAGAATAGCTTTGGATGCAATACTTGGAACCGCACTCATTGATATGTATGCTAAACTAGGGATGATTGGAAAAGCTGTTGACATTTTTGATAGAATGAAAAATAAGGATGTAAAGTCTTGGACTGCAATGATCTCGGGTTATGGAACTCATGGACTAGCAAGAGAAGCAATAACACTATTCAATAAAATGGAGGAAGAGAATTGCAAAGTGAAACCCAATGAGATTACTTTCTTGGTTGTGCTGAATGCTTGTAGCCATGGAGGTTTGGTAATAGAAGGAGTCAGATGCTTTAAAAGGATGGTTGAGGCATACGGTTTCACGCCCAAAGTTGAACATTATGGTTGTGTGGTTGATCTTTTAGGTCGAGCGGGTCAGTTAGAAGAAGCGTATGAGTTAATAAGGAACTTATCTATCACAAGCGATTCAACAGCTTGGCGTGCTCTGCTAGCTGCTTGTAGAGTCTATGGAAATGCAGATTTGGGGGAACTTGTGATTAGAAGATTGACTGAAATGGGTGAGACACATCCAGCTGATGCAATTCTTCTAGCTAGAACACATGCTGCTGCAGGGAATTCACAAGGTCGAAAACAATCATTAGATAATGAGTTGTATAAAGAGAAAAAAGAAGCTGGATACAGTGCCATTGAAATAGAATAGTGTCAGCAATGGTTGTTCATAATGTTGCAATAAGGTCAAAATTTGTATGTACACTTTCTTAATGTAGTATTCTATTCGTTACAATTGTAACTTCTATGCTTGTTCTTGTGTTAATCATTTCAGGCTGCTAATAAATCGTTTAGCTTTCGGTGAGTATGAGATGCACCAAAAATGGCATGATGTTTTGTTATGAACTTAATCGTTATTGTAAAATATAACAATGGCTAGTTGCTGATTCATTGAGGTGATTGAAACAAGTTGTATTGGCTAATTGATGTTTTTTAGTTAATAGATATTCTATTAGAATAATAATTTGAAAATATATATACTCTACAGAGAAAATGAGAAAATTTTAGCTCAATCGAAAATTAGATACGATAGAAACAGTGTAAACATGAAATCAGATAGTAGAAACAATACAAACATGAAATCATAGAGTTACAATAAAATCAAAGCATGAAACGGAAATGTAACTTCATTGTTGCTCGCATATAAATTTTGAAAACCCTTAACAAACATAGAAATGAAATGATTTTGAAGTGTAAAGAATAAATCTTGAGACATTCTAAATACCTTTTACATTATACGATTGGCTGTGAGTATTTGCCATAAAAAAAAAACTGCACCAAACGTGTGCAAATATTTATATTGAGCAATTGGAGATTTTCTAGCTCATCTCGTTACATGCCATCTTTTCCCCTCTCAAACAACATGCAATTTAAAAATCAAAATTTCATTACAGAGAAGCTATATCCACAAGATTGCGCAAAAATCATCAATTGTATAACTTAAATTCAACGGATAACACTAAAATCAACTCGAAATTTCCCAACCAAACTTAAAATTGAAACCTTACCTAAATGAGCGAAACACAACTTAATAACCAAAATGAGTTTACTGTGCAGTGACATCAAAAAACAAAGGATCACTTTTCTTATATTTTTATTAATATATTAAATAAAAATTTATAAAATCAACTTTCTATAACTCTAATTTGAAAAAATGTAAATATAAACCGGAAAAATAACTAAAAAAATAATCCCGCAACATAGCATGGGTATATACCTAGTAATCTTAAATTTTGACTTTACATTTCTACTTTTAAAAATTAAAAAATTAATTAAATACATATATAAGTTTGAATTATTGAATTGAAGGTTGGCATGAAATTTCAATTGCTTTTTATTAACATATTTTTGCTCGATTTTTTTTCTTAGGGAACGATAATAATTGAATGAATTTCTTATTTAACTACGTTAGTAAGATTTTCTTTTTTTGGTATACTAGTACAATCATATTCGCATATTCCCATATTATTTTCCCTATCTCATAACACAACACAACTTCTTTTTTTTTTTTAAATCTCTTTTACCAAAAAAAAAAGTTATTTAAAATATGAAAATATATAATTTCGGTCATAACAAAACTGCCAAAGTTTTATTCAAATATGAGTTATTTTCATGCGTATAAGTTATAGACAATAGACATATAAAAACATTAAACCGAAGCTCAAGCTCAATTAAAATAGAATGATACACGTCAATTCGTCTTATCCACACGATAAAACTACCCAAGCCATAAATTTAACTTTACAAACTAACCAAACAGTCAATTTGTAACTTTTTAAAAATGTCTATTTCGTCAACACAACTTCTAACGATAGCGAAAAAAAAATTGAATGGTTAGAAGAGGGTTCGATCCTTGGATACTAAAAAGTAATTTTGCCATTGAACCACCATACCACAAGATAAGACATAACCAAAATTACATACTCTTTTATATAAATGATAGTTTTGAAACAACCCATGGACAAAAGAGTCTACTTTAATTTCTTCCGCTCCATTTCTATCATCTTCTCAACAGAACACCTTCAAAATCTCATCTCCGATATCTATCTCTATATCTCTACTCACCTGCTGCAAATAAATAATCCATATGCTTCTCCTTTAAATTTTTTCCTTATTTTTCCATTTCCTACTTTTTTTTTTGTTTTTTTTTGTTTTTCCAAATCTATTCTGGGAAGCGAAGAATACATTCCAAACCCTAATCCTATCATCCGTCTTTCCCCAATTCTTCTCCGGTCAGTCTCCGATTCCTGGATCTACCTGATTTTTATTATTCTCCGATCAATTTCATGATTCTAAATATTGTCTTCTCGGTTTCAATTTTTTTGGAATTTTAGATTGATTTAGAGTCCATTGCTTTTGGATTCAGGTTTCAATATGAGTAATCAGAAGAAGAGGAATTTTCAGATAGAGGCGTTTAAGCATCGTGTGGTTGTGGATCCCAAATATGCTGATAAAACTTGGCAGATTCTTGAGCGTGCGATCCATCAGATTTACAATCAAGACGCTAGCGGTCTCAGTTTCGAAGAGCTTTACAGGTCCTTTCTTCTCTAGATTTTTTTGTTGCTCTTTTGCTCTCTTGAATCATGTACAAATTGGTTACGTTTCTGGAATCTCTGTTGAGCTGTTGGTGTGAGCTTTTCGTGTTAATTTGTTGGCTGGTGAATATTAGAACGATTCTCATTTGTTTCCTCTGGTCTGATGCAAACTGATTTGCTATTCGTCTAAATTGAGTTATTGTGTTTGTTGGCTCAGAAACGCGTACAATATGGTCCTGCACAAGTTTGGTGAGAAGCTTTATAATGGGTTTATTACCACTATGACTGCTCATCTCAAAGAAAAATCCAAGCTAATTGAGTCAGCTCAAGGAGGATCATTCCTTGAAGAGCTTAATAAGAAATGGAATGAGCACAACAAAGCGTTAGAAATGATACGGGACATTCTCATGTACATGGATAGAACTTACATTGAGAGCACCAAAAAAACTCATGTTCATCCGATGGGGCTTAATTTGTGGAGGGATAATGTAGTGCATTTCACTAAGATACATACGAGACTTCTTAACACCCTTCTTGATCTAGTGCAGAGGGAAAGGACTGGTGAAGTCATAGACAGGGGGTTGATGAGGAATGTGATTAAGATGTTTATGGATTTGGGTGAATCTGTGTATCAGGAGGATTTTGAGAAGCCTTTTTTGGATGCGTCTTCTGAGTTTTATAAGGTTGAGTCTCAGGAGTTTATTGAATCTAGTGATTGTGGGGATTACCTAAAGAAAGCAGAGAAACGCTTAACTGAAGAAATTGATAGGGTAGGACACTACTTGGATGCCAAGAGCGAAGAGAAGATTACTAGTGTGGTTGAGAAAGAGATGATTGCCAACCACATGCAAAGACTGGTTCACATGGAGAATTCAGGTTTGGTTAATATGTTTCTGAATGATAAGTATGAGGATTTGGGTAGAATGTACAACTTGTTCCGCAGGGTTACCAACGGTCTTGTTACTGTCAGAGACGTTATGACTTCGCATCTTAGGGAGATGGGAAAGCAACTGGTTACTGATCCGGAAAGGTCAAAGGACCCGGTGGAATTTGTGCAGTGTCTATTGGATGAGCGGGATAAATATGACAAAATCATCAGCACGGCATTCGGTAATGATAAAACATTTCAGAACGCGCTGAATTCTTCATTCGAGTATTTCATCAACTTGAATGCTCGTTCTCCTGAGTTCATCTCCCTGTTTGTTGATGACAAGCTTCGGAAAGGACTTAAGGGTATCGCCGATGTGGATGTGGAAGTTATCCTTGATAAAGTTATGATGCTGTTCCGCTATTTACAAGAGAAAGATGTGTTTGAGAAGTACTACAAGCAGCATTTGGCTAAAAGGCTTCTCTCTGGAAAAACTGTGTCGGATGAAGCAGAGAGAAGTTTAATAGTGAAACTGAAGACAGAATGTGGCTATCAGTTCACTTCAAAATTGGAAGGTATGTTCACTGACATGAAGACTTCAGAGGACACAATGCGTGGGTTTTATGGTAGTCACCCCGAGCTTTCAGAAGGACCAACACTTATTGTTCAGGTTCTCACAACTGGTTCGTGGCCCACACAGCCTGCAGTACCTTGTAATCTCCCAGCTGAAGTTTCGGTTCTCTGTGAGAAGTTCCGTTCTTATTACCTTGGGACCCATACCGGTAGAAGATTGTCCTGGCAAACTAACATGGGCACAGCTGATATCAAAGCTATGTTTGGAAAGGGTCAGAAACATGAACTGAATGTGTCAACTTTCCAGATGTGTGTTCTCATGTTGTTCAACAACTCCGATCGACTCAGCTACAAAGAGATCGAACAGGCTACTGAAATCCCTGCATCAGATCTTAAACGTTGTTTGCAGTCGCTTGCGTGCGTGAAAGGGAAAAACGTCATAAAGAAAGAACCCATGAGCAAAGAAATAGGAGAGGAGGATACGTTTGTTGTCAACGACAAGTTCACTAGCAAGTTTTACAAAGTGAAGATTGGAACCGTGGTGGCTCAAAAGGAAACAGAACCGGAGAAGCAAGAGACGAGACAAAGAGTGGAAGAAGACAGGAAACCTCAGATTGAAGCAGCCATTGTGAGGATCATGAAGTCAAGAAAAATACTGGACCACAACAACATAATCGCAGAGGTGACCAAACAGTTGCAGCCACGGTTCCTAGCTAACCCAACGGAGATAAAGAAGAGAATCGAGTCGCTCATTGAACGTGACTTCTTGGAACGGGATAGTACGGACCGGAAACTTTACCGTTATCTAGCCTAATAAGTTGAATACAACAACTTATAAAAAAAAAAGGCTTTCCTTCTCTGTGCTCTTTACTTTGTTTCTGTTTGGTGTAAAAGCTTCGGAACTGCCGTTACTCGAATATACATTTGTTTCCTTTATCTTCGTCTTTTCCTCTATTTGATCAGATACTATTATTTATAATAGGAGATTATGGGCCGGGCTGAGGCCTTTTTAGGCCTCATTATAAATGGTTAAGAGCGAAAAAAATAGTATTCGCCGCTAAAATTTCAATTAGTCAACAAAAAATCCCGCCAAACTCCGTTTTCGGGCCAAACGTTGGCAACGTTTTATAACAGCGTTTTCCATAGATATTCCATTGACATTTCTTGAGAACCTCTCACTGTGCTTTGATTCTTCGTCTCAATAATCGTTGGAAATTAGGATATGGATACTTCCGACATAGCAAGGAAGCTTGGTCTCGCTAACAACAAGCTTCTGATTGGAAAAGCTGCAGAGATCCGCCGTCTCTGTGATGCTCAGTTCGATTCATCCATCATCGGCGTTGTAAGATATTTAATTCTGAA
Organism: Cardamine occulta; assembly: GCA_028015245.1. NCBI lineage: Eukaryota > Viridiplantae > Streptophyta > Magnoliopsida > Brassicales > Brassicaceae > Cardamine > Cardamine occulta. Next base: position 18,778,243 of record CM051364.1, on the reverse strand, counting down.
TCCCAAAATTTCATCGATATTGTTAATTTACTTATTCCTTCCGTATTGGAATTTTATTTGTTTTGATTGCAGGGTGAGATCTGTAAAGCTGTGATATGTATGGAAATCGCAGCGTCTAGGTAATTCTCGTAATTAATCATATCGATTTCAATTTCCATAGTGGATGATTGCAGTAGTTTACTTACACGAGTCGAATCTATTCATAGATTGCAGATTATTTTCGATAGACAAGCAGCGATTAAACTGAGTGGTATGTCGGAAAAAGCTTACTCTAGATCATTCAATAGCTTGCAAAACGTTATTGGGATTAAGTGAGTTTCCTATTCAATTCTTCTTCAATAGCTTTGTTTAATGAATCTGGGTGGTGGAATTATCTTGTTTAATGTGTGTTTTAATTTACATTTCAGGATTAAACTCAATATAAAGGAATTAGCAGTTCAGTTTGGTTGCGTTAGGATAATCAAATCTGTGCAAAATGTGTTATCTTCGTAAGTCCTCTTTTAGCCTTTGTGGCGTCTCTATCTTTACTGTTGTCTATAATCAGTTTGCATGCCATATGTTTGTTAAAATGCCTCAAATGGATTTGTTGGTCATGTTTTACATTCTTATATTCAATTCAATTGATTGTTTATTTCGCATTTGTTGCTATGTAGGTATAAAGAGCGGTTTCTTGCATCGCTACCAGCATCGAGGCGGGCGAATGCTGACTTTACTAGACCTGTATTTACAGCTGCTGCTTTCTATTTGTGTGCTAAAAAGCAGAAGGTAATACTTAGATTTTTTTCCTTTTCGAGGGATTTTCAGAATGACTTTGGATTGCTTGACGTTTCTGTATTTTAGCTTTGTTATCTAATTTGCAGCTTAAGGTAGATAAGCTTAGGCTGATTGAGGTTTGTGGAACATCAGAATCTGAATTCTCTTGTGTGAGTGTTATTTCATTCAAGCTCACAATTTTCTCTAATGTGTAACTCCATTGCTCAAGTACTGATTTTAGAGCTACATGGATTTATCAAACAGGTGTCAACCTCCATGACAGATCTTTGCTTTGAATGTGTTGGGGTCTCAAAGGAAAAGAAAGATGCAAAAGACGTGAAAGGAAACCGAGGTACGGTTGACAAAACCATTCTTCTCGTGTATGTTCTCTACTAGTCTGGAGACTTATTTCAATTCAACACGTTAAGTGATTATGTGCAAAATTTTCCTCAGAGTTGCTTGATGTGTTACCTGGAAAGAGGAGACTAGAGGATGGTGGATATTCATCTGATGATGAGGTACTTTTGGAATCACTCTCTTTGTGAATTGTGATTATCAAATGTACAATTTTGTTCCCAAAATTGTGACCATTACTGATTCACACAACATTTGAATGGGAGCTTCTGCAGTCTTCATGTTACAAAAGACCCAAGAAGATGGAGGAAGCTAAGTATGAGGACTGGAAATCTACAGTCGTTAATTCGATCAAGCAGAAGCCAGAGAAAGGTGCTTATACATTCTCCCATATAACTTGCAAGTATTGATTCATCTTATGTTTTTCTTTGTTTCTTATGTTTATGGGTCTTGTGTTATTTTCAGCACCTAAGAGAGCTATACAGACTAGTCTCAATTTCCCAAAGAAGGCTGAGACAAAAGAGTTGCAAGTTGATTTATAGCCTTGCGCACATTTAGACTCAGATCTAGTTCAATTTCTTGTTGTCTACATGAAATGTGTCAATGACAATCCTTGAAAATAACAATTTTGATTCAAATCCTCTTTTTTTTTCTCTAAACCATTTTGCTCAATAACAATTTGTTGATTCCTATGCAAATACTAAACATAAAAGACCCAAAAAAAAGTCTAGAAGATAATGAATAGATGTTCTATATTTCGTAAACCAACTGGTAAGCATCGGTTCGATTCAGTTAATCGGTTTTTGATATGTCGTAACTCGTAATTGACCAAGTGACCCTATGAGGAAGACCTATCCAAACTTCCAGCTTAGCAAGTATTGTACGTCGTCGTTTGGTAACCACAGAATATTGAATAATTGATACAAACAACTTCAAAAGAGCGACAAAGTAAGTAAACAACAAAAACGCGGGAAGAACATAATCATGTACGCTCACAAACACGATAAAGAGACATCTATTAAACCGAGATCGAACGGTATAGAAGGATTCATCTAAAATTTGGTCGCTTCATCATTTGCCACGTACACAGATATAGCTTGGCTATTTCAACTTTTTTTTACCTCATTCTCTTTCATCAATAATTATCCATTTGACCGATTGATTTGGCAAAAGCAAGACTGTAAACCCTAAAAAAATCTCACTTTTCCCCCAATCATTGAAGCTTCCTAATTTGTTCTTTTTTGAGTTCTCTGCTAAATAATTATCCCTTGTCCATTCTCTTTTCTCCAATTGTCAAATCTCCATTTTTCTTAGTGCGTTCCAATTCCGCATTTCCCATTTCGTTTCAGTAATTCTCAGAAAGTTCTATCGATTGATGTGCTTTTGCAAGGATCTGAAGCTGAAATAGGAAGATGGGTTTTGTTCTATCAGACGAATTGCTAGGAGCTTTTGCTCCAATTCTAGTCTATTGGATTTATTCTGGGTTTTATGTAACGCTCTCATCATTGGAGAGGTATAGATTGCATTCGAAGATTGAAGAGGAAGAGAAGAATCTTGTCTCCAAGTCCAATGTTGTTAAAGGCGTTCTTCTCCAACAGCTTATTCAAGCCATCGTCGCAATCCTTCTGTTCACGGTAACGTTGTCACACCCATTTTTTACATTATGATCCAATGATGTCAATTTGCTTTGGTATGGATGATTAGTAAATGAAATGTTTACTTGTTGGAATTGAAGTAAATGCTTATAAGCTGAAAGAATCATTAATTGGCTTTTCTTATCAGCTCAATGTTAAAATCATCATCTATCTCTGAATCTTTCATGAGCTGTGAATTAGACATGTAAAAGGAATGATATTTATCAGAGGAGTGGCCTCTGTTTTAGCATTGGTTGGTATACGATTTGATGTCCCGAGTCGAATATTGTTTATAAGAAAACATGTGTCAGAAGAAATGTTTCACCGATTTTTGTAAGTGTCTGAGATTGTGCAAAACATGTCTATCATGTATCGTAACGTCTCTGATAGATTCAATTTATTCCATAGCATCAAATCATTGGACCTCTATATGGTAGAATTTTCCACTGTGTTGCTAAACCATTTGATGGGTCCTGGATGGTTGCACATGTTCTGTATGTTTGATGCTATGGCTGTTACTCAGTGTCTTTGGTAGAATCACATGCCATTACATCTCTTGAACTCCGTATGTTAGGATGAACTATTCCACAGTGTTTGCTACATGTTCTGTATGTTCTAGTCTCCTTTTTTGAATATGTTGTGTGTTTCATCTGCAGGTGACAGGAAGTGATGCTGAATCAAGCAAGACACTACAATTTTCCCCATTGGTTCTAGCTAGCCAGTGTGTCACCGCAATGTTAGTCCTCGACACATGGCAATACTTCACGCATCGGTATATGCATCACAACAAGTTCCTATACAAACATATCCATTCCCAGCACCACAGGCTTGTTGTTCCTTATGCTTATGGAGCTCTATACAACCATCCAATAGAAGGACTTCTCCTCGATACAATTGGTGGGGCTTTATCTTTCCTCGTCTCGGGTATGTCTCCAAGAACTTCAATCTTCTTCTTCTCCTTTGCAACCATCAAGACTGTAGACGACCATTGTGGACTCTGCCTCCCCGGAAATCTCTTCCATATCTTGTTTAAGAACAACAGCGCATATCATGATGTGCATCATCAGCTTTATGGAAACAAATTCAACTTCTCTCAGCCTTTCTTTGTCATGTGGGATCGGATTCTCGGTACTTACATGCCGTATTCGCTGGAGAAGAGGAAAGATGGCGGATTTGAAGCTCGTCCAACTAAACAAGACTGATTTGAGTTGACAGAGCCTGAGGTTTTGGAACACGTAGAGACTTACCTTTTAATAAGAAGAAGAAGAAGAGCTGCTTTGCTTCTCTCTAGAGCTGCATTAGCCTTGAGTTTGATACATGTATATAGATTTTATACATTGTGCTGTACTTGAAGCATACTTGTTGATTATTTAAATTGGAGTTTGTTAAGAGCAAAAACTTATCTGGCTTATGCAGAAACTATAAAGTTGAAAATTCAATGATACACCTCAAAGTTCCAAACTTTTGGATTGGGAAACAAATTATAAACTAATACATTAATAAATAAGATACTTATAAAAGTGTTTAAAGGCGAGATTGTTGTAGCTCTCTCACATTCCCACAAGGACGAAAGCTCTATCATTTGATCAAAATGTCATGTCACATTGGAAACAACAAACTTCAGTGAGTCGAGGTTGAGTTGGTGACCCAATACTGCTTCACGGCAATCAAAACCTTCTCAGGAACCAAAGGACCATCCTCGTGATCAACCAGCTTCGAATCCCATTTCATTCCAGCGATGATTCTCTTCACCTTTATCAATGTGTCCACATCATCCCGGATAATAACCGCTCCTTCTGGACGGAGAATTCGATCCATCTCCAGAAGAATGTCATCCACATTGCACCTAAAGAGTTTCGGTTTCATAAATTAGCAATCTCCAAAAACCGAGATAAGTATGTTTAATTGAAGAAAACAGAAATACATACTTGTTCTTGTATAGACTGAAAAGGTGGTTCGCGTGGATTAGGTCATATGTTCTAGGGTATGTAGAGAAAGCCTCACACCTGAAAACCATTTACACCAGAACAGTCTATCAAACCAAAAACAATGAGCTTTGAGAAGTTGTGAGAAGAAGTGTGAATTATATCTTTTACTTACCAGTCGTGGTAGATACCGATGAGTCCTCGTTCATATACAACTCCAAGTCTATTCCTTTCAGCAATCGTGGGAACAACATTCATAACCCAAAGCTTTGGCGATTCTATAGCAGCAGCAAATCCGCCAAAGCCTGCATTCATGTCCATGATGTTACGGTACCTTCCCGTGTCAAGAAGACTGTTGATTCTCTTGTAGGCTTTCACATGTTTTTTCCACTGTCGGTTATCATCTTCATATGCATCAACAGTAACACCAGAGATCGAACCACTAGAGATCCTAGGCGGTACTGCATTGAGCCTATCTGGGAAAACCTTAAGTTCTCCTCCAGCTACTTCATCTGAGCTACTTGTCTCGGGATACGGTGTAATACATGCCTCCATTTTCTTGTACCTAGAGAAGATGGATGGATTAGAGCCAAAAACTAAACTTTATGGTGAATGATTAACGTTTCTAGCAAGAAACATGATGATGGTTATAACAAATGATGCTTACCAGACATCATCGGTATCATCAGTTTTGCAGAAATTGGCTCTAGGATCATCTTGTCTTGATCGGCATGCGTCATCGTTGACTCTCTTCTGCCAGATGGCGATCTCACCGTGTTCATACTTCTTCTCCCAACAAAGAAGTTTAGCAGCTTCCTCAATCTTTCTTTGTTCCTCTTGAAGATCCTCCTTGGGACGTTGCCATGCCTTGTAGTTGATTTTCCAGTTGATTGGAGGACCAGATAGAATCCAGTAGCCACCAGGTCTAAGAACACGGTCAACTTCCATTAAGTACATCCCATCTGGTAAACACACAAAAACATCAATAAAAACTTTCTAATAATTTTTATTCAAAGCGAAAGTCGGATTGATATAAAATCAGAAACGGTTCTAACCATTTGCTCCCCAGGGAATCAAACACCGAGAGCAATGAGCCATGTCGAAAGCCCGTGTTGGGTATGGCAACTTTATGGTACCAAGAACACCAATAACCGCGGGAACACCTCTCTCTAGAGCAAACTGGACCTGAGCCTCGTGTGAATCTCTTGGTGCAAAAGACATTGCACGCACATTTCTGCTCCATAAGTACGCTCCCCAACTCGCAACCTAATGACAACGATTAAACTCAATTCACAATGCAAATTCCAAATTCAGAAACTTTAAATAAGAAAATCCAGCATAGAACATTACCCCACAACCAGTGTCCAAAGCAGTCCTAACAGTTCCATTCTCCATAGGTATCACCGACGCGAGCTGATCGATATACTTATCAGCACCTTGAGGGAACTGAGTTCCACCACCCGGGAACCTAAAAACATCACCCTCATACTGAATCCAATTCTGAATAGCCTTCTCAACAGTCAAGGCTTTATACGGCGCATTAGCATAAGGTACATAATCTCTACTCTTAGGCCAAGAGAAAGGTGTTACATATCCTTTAGGAGCTGGTATAAGGCAATGCAGTTTCTCACTCTCGGGAGCGCAATGCCTTTCTCGGTAAATCATACTATCTCTCGGGAAAGTCATGGCACGCCTCTGATCTTGACAAGGAGTGTAATCCGTGTAACGAGCATCACAAGGCTCAAAAGCCTTGACCTTTTGTGATGCACCAACAATACTCGATTCGCCAGCGTGATGAGTCTCGAAATTCAAGCTTGGAACGATGTTGCAATCAGCTCCACTGTTAGTCATCTCAAGAGCAATACTATCTCCTTTACCAAATCCACTTCTTTGCCATGCTCCAAGAATGTAAAAGAAGCAACATAAACTAAACACAATGAAGATCTGAACAGAGCTTCTAGTTTTACCATCACCAGAATTAGACTTCAACGCCATGATTGATCTAACAAAAAATAATCACAGATCAGCTCCAAATCAGATCAAAAGTACACTACAAAATCAGATCAAGAGGCAAAAAGTTTGAAGCTTTAGATTTCAATTAGCAAATAGAGACATAACAACAGATCGAAATCAAGACAATTATACTTAAAGACTATTTAAACTAGATCAGTTATTTATATGTACATGTGCTCACATTCGTAAAAATATAAACTTGGTGCTGTCTTCAGGAAGAAGCAATGAATCTTTGTAAATGTAATTAACAAAGATCCGTAAGATTAACGAAAACCTTAAAGAGATACAAGGAGCTACACCAAAACACTAGTATATTAATTACTAAGGAGTAAGGAATATTAACAGATTAAGCAACAAAACGGATTTTAAAATTAAAACAAAAAAGTAAACCCGATCTGGCAAAACATACAGAGGCGGAAAAAAAATGAGAAGTAGATTTGTCGGAATGAATAAAAAAGAACATACAGAGATAGAACGAATCTGGGAGATCGAGTTGTGCAATTGGTTGATTAGAAGCAATAATCCCAATAGTGTGAGATTGTTGTCGGTGGAAATGATGATGATGATGATGATGATGATGATGGCAATGAAAGGGAAGGAATTGAAACTTGTAAGATAACTTGTGGGAAACCCTAGTTTATGTGAATCGTCACCATGTAGCCATGGGATGTAAGAAAAACAAAAAAAAAAAAGGAGAAAGAGGGATAAAGCTGGCGATTTTAGTATTTGTGGAGATATGTAAATTGCCCTTTTAAAAACAGAGCCATTGAGAAAGAGAGAAGGGGAACTGTGTAGATTCAATCGACGTTTGATATTTTTTATTTTTATTTTATTTTGTAAAATATATCATTTAACCTAAAATCGGCGGACGAATTATAAAAGTTAGGAAATTTAAAAAAAATTGGGAAGAAAAGAAAAGATGATTTCTTTCTTTACTTGATTATTATATTTACTTTTTATTCACAATAGTTTTTTTCATTTTGTTCACACTGTTGTTAAGTAGCTTTTTTCGTACCAATATATATTAAGACAAAAAAAATCAACAAAGATAAGTATATATTAGTTTTATGTAAATCATAGTTGTATGAAATTATGAATTTATGGATTAGGTGATAAGAGAGATTAAGGAAGAACATACCTCTGAAAATTGGGACCCACCGTTGAAATTGAAAGCATGCGAGGTTGCAAAACCGCGTAGTAATCCTACGGGCTACGGCCCCTCATGATGAGTGTTTGGATCCAACGGCTGTACATGTATCTTTATTAATAGTATTGGTTCTTTTGTACTCTTGCTTCTAGTATGGATGGTTTTATGTTTCTAAATGAGTAAATGTATGTTTTAAGAATGAATAGAAATTATTAATGAGAACACTTCATCCGTTTTATATTATGTGTCGGTTTATTACTTAATTTTTAAAAATATTGTTTTGTATCTTTATGCAGATTTTAAATAAAATTGCAATTTTATTTTTATTATTTAAGTTGGTTAATTAGAGATTAATTATGTAGGGTCCAATTTGAAATCAATAAAGTATAAGTTGCCAGGAAAAAAAATTATGTAATGCATTAATAAAGAGTATAATATAAATTCTAATAATTTTTAGTATTTGTAAGAAAATCTACATTTATAATAAAACTGAAAGAGTATGTTTTGGCATTTTATAAAATTATTATTGGGTAGCACATAGTTTACATAATTCAGATTTGAAACAAAAGATAAAAGTCAAAAATTACAACATTTTCTAGCACTTGGAAGGTAAAGACTAAAGAGTCTAAAGACTTGGCAAAACTAAAACATATAGCAGTAAGGTTGCAATAAGGTTTTCGTTTGGTTAATACCCATCTACTATACACAGAACAGTTCCTAGAGGTTTTAGAACTCTAGACCAAAAATAATAATACTCTACATGATTTGTTAATACTAATTTTAAGATTAAAATAACTGTAATTAATATATTTTCTATATAATTATGATAATGAATTATAAAATTTGTGAATAATATTTTTCTAAGAAAAAAACTATAAAAAGATCATAAAAGAAACTAAATTGATTTTTTAAAATTATGTTTGTAAAAAATAATTATAATAAATTATTGGTAAAATTTATAAGTAAGAGTAATTAAAAAGTGAATGAAAATAAAAGGTATGGCAAATACAAGAAAATAAACATGTATTGGCCGTAAAAATTAATTACGAACAATGAAATATTTAAAAAACCAATGATAAGGATTTGAAATTAAATGGGGATATATTTTGAGGTAACTTTAAAACCATTAGATTACTAAATATTTTGATATTTATGGCCCTAAAATTTTATAAATAAAACAGGATCCTAGACGAATGTTTAAAATTTTCCTTCCTAGGTACGGCCCTGACTATGGATAGGTGTAAGATGCTATCATTTTGTTTCTAGATGTCACACAGAAGAGAAACGATTAATATATTACTTTGAATATTCACCAATGATTCAAATCTGGACATCATCGTCGGTTCCATCAGCATCCAAGATTTTTCCGATAGCCCTTGTTTACTTTAATCTAGTTTTTATTTACTAGATATAACTTTTACTTGTTGAATTTGTGCTAATGCTAAAAGGGTATGGTTTTTGTGCAACTTTTAGTATTCAAAACTTAGACCATGCACATAGGTGATATCCTTGTGGGTATCACAAAAAAAAATTCTTTTTCTTTTTTTTGGATGAACGGTCTTTCGACAGCGTAACGGGTATGAGAGTATTCTGTAGTGATACTTTCCAATACGAGGTTCACGTGTCGCTAAAAAAAAAAAAAAAAAATTTTGTGATACCCACTAAAGTATCAAGTATGTGCATGCTCTTATAAGCATATGTTATTTCTTAAAAAAAAAAAAAAAAGGGTTACGGACATCTAAATTATTTGAATAGGACATTTATGCTTGGGTTGCTTTTATTCAATAATCAATTATGTTTGACTCCGAATGGAAAATAGTCTTCAAGTTTGGTTAGACCCACTATATCTTCAAGTTGGGTACAGCACCGACTTAAAGTATTGTGTATTGGTAGTTGAGTACTAAGACCAGTTTGATCTTGTAATAGAAAACGTTGGTAAGAAAAAACAAAAGAAGCGGTGTAGGTCACCCATACGGCATACCACACTTGACACTCCCTTGTAACAAACATACTTATCCATCAATAGCTCATTTTGAAAAATATGGATTATATTAGTATTATGATCGGTTTAGCTAAGACACCCTATCAAAAGTTGGGGGGAGACTTTTCGGAATTCCATAAAAACACAGCGTAAATGAATTTTGAGTTTTTGAATTTTTATATGATTTTGAAGGATCGAAGTGGGGGAGTTGCATATCACAATTATAGGTTTGAGAATAAAGTAAATAAATTTAAATTTAATTATGTTTAAATCCAAATCCAAATCTGATCTGGGATATTAACCAAACGTGTACATCAGTACTGTTGTTAGTCGCTATACATGGCATGTGACAATCGTTTTTAGTTTTCTGATATTCAATATATACACTCGTACATTAACAAAAAAATATATATATATATATACACACTTGTACAAAAGAATGTTTAATTAAAAGATTCGAAACTTACAATATGGGTTGAAATTTGTTTTTATTTCATAATATCGGTTGAAATTTGTAATCGTGGTATTTACTATTTACACATGGATGGGGGATGGCTAATGATTATGACTGTGCGCAATAATGACAGACGCACCCCACTCCATTAAACAACAAATAAAACAAGATTATTTCTAGATTTTCAAATGTCAGACCCTTTAAAATTTGCTAAATTCCATAATTACTCGGCGATCTGTTTCAACTTTTAAGAATGTATTACTAGCAAAGTAAAATGTTGTGAACTGGGCAAAACTCAGATAAATCTATTTTTAAGATAAATAATATCCTTTAGCCTCTAGGATTTTTCTATTAATTTTGCGATTAATAAATTATAAACAATATGTTTTATATAAACTCCAAAATTTGATACCACTAAAAATTGGAATATAGAAAAACATCTTAAACCTATTATATCGTACCGATCGTCTCTAAAACTTTTCCACTTAAATTTTGAGTCAAACTGAATAATAGAAAACAAACAAGTGACCACTTTTTTTTTTTTTTTTTTTGCTGTCGGTCAAGTACAGTAACTCTTTTAAAACTGTAAAGTGAAGGTTTTTTATTTTATTTTTGGCTATAGTTTAAAAAGTAGGTTTGGAAATTTACCAAAATTAAACGATTCGAAGTCGGATAAAATGTTTATTGATAGGCCCATATTGTTGATTAACATGGTCAAGGCCTAATACAGGTCTTGAAAAGTTACACCTTGTAAGTCTTTCGCCCAATACAGGCCCATATTGTTTGCACACGTACGGTATGATTTTATCGTGAATACTGTACGCAGCCAAACGTCGTCGATAAAAATAAAGGTGGACGTATATAATTTTTTTTTGGCTTTCTTAATTAGGGAATGTATAAAACAATGTATAGACGATATTATATACATATATATATATATATATTAATATATATAATGTATTTTTTAAAACTGAGTGTCTTGATGTTAAAAAAATAATAATAACTGATCATTTTAAAGTCTTAATACTAATGGATTATTTTATGAAAAAAAGAAACTAATGGATTATAACCCCTTAGAATTGAAGTTACTTTGGACAATGCGGATTAATCCGTTCGCAAAATACAGTATACTATTTTGAACAAATAATAATCGCCATATGTTTTTTTTATCTTCATTATTGAACATATATATAGATCTGTAGATTTTTTTTACATAGTTATGGATTTTAATTACAAATGATAACCAAACATGGTTTCGATCAAACACGTGATTGTGGTGAAGAGGGTTAAGGGCATGTCCAACCGTGGACTTGAGATGGGGTTCTTAGGAAAATTTTAGTTATTAAATTTAAAGAAAATAAATGTTAAGAACCTTTGGTAAGGTTTTTAAATATATTTGACTCTAATGGTGAATCTCAAGTGGGGTTCTTAAAAAAAAATTATTTTACAAATTAAATATTTTAAGTAAAAATAAATTTTGATAAATTTTAACAATTTCATAACTTTCAAATTATTTCATTGCATAAAATTTTAAACATACATGATATAAAAGCATATAAAAATAGATGTGCAAAACCGAAAAACGATTAGTTGTAATGTTGACTTGAGCCAAATTTGTGCCATATATGCTCAACCAAATCAGCTTTCAATTGTTGATGCATTGTTCGATCACGAACTCGATTACGAATGCCCATCATATTTCCGAGATTAGAAGGCATATCTGTAGAATACGTAAAATCCACTTGTAAAGTTCTGTTAACTTCTATTTGTGCAAATTCGGATACATCAAACTGAGTGTACTCATCCCGTTCGTCTTCTACTATCATATTGTAAAGTATTATACATGCTCGCATAATCTTTCCTATTTTAACCTTATCCCAAATAAGAGCTGGGTTTTTGACAATGGCAAATCGAGCTTGCAAAACTCCAAAAGCACGCTCGACATCTTTACGGACAGCTTCTTGGTGTGTAGCAAATAAGGATGTTTTTTTACCTTGTGGAATTAGAATAGATTGGATAAATGTTTCCCATTTAGGATAAATCCCGTCTGTGAGATAGTAAGCCAAATGATACTCGTGTCCGTTGACAAAATACTTCACTTTAGGAGCTCGACCATGTAATATATCATCAAAAACTGGTGACCGATCAAGAATATTAATATCGTTTAATGTACCTAGAGGTCCAAAAAATGTGTACCATATCCAAAGATCTTGTGAAGCCACAGCCTCTAAAACTATTGTCGGTTTACCAGATCCACATGTATATTACCCTTTCCAAGCGGTGGGGCAATTTTTCCACTCCCAGTGCATACAATCGATGCTTCCTATCATCCCAGGAAATCCCCGTATCTGTCCAATATCGAGTAGTCGTCGAAGATCTTCCGGTGTGGGTCTTCTTAAGTACTCATCTCTGAACTAATATATGATTCCTTCAACAAAATGTTCCAAGCAAGAAAGTGCAGTGCTTGCACCAAGCCGGAGGTATTCGTCAACCGCATCAGCCGCACAACCATAGGCCATCATACGAATTGCTACTGTTGCCTTTTGTAGTCCAGAGAGACCAAACCTTCCGGTAGCATCTCTTTTTTGTTGAAAGAATGGAACTTCATTGGAGAGTCGATCAATAATACGCATAAACAAGGGCTTGTTCATTCTAAAACGGCGTCGAAATAAATGATGAGGGTAGGTTGCATCATCGCTGAAATAATCGTTCCATAGACGGTTGTGCCCTTCTTCACGATCTCTTTCAATATATGATCATTTTTTCTTGAGTGCTTTTTGACTATCACCATGATTAAAAAATCTATTTTCGAATGCTTGCTCAAAATATTGGTCAAACCTTTCATCCATTGTTTCATCGATGTTATTAAAGGAAGAAGATGCCATTCTCTCTGATATATTGTTGTAAGAATCTGTTTTTTGGAGAAAAGATAAGAGAAGTTTTGGAAGAAAAGTAAGTTGGATTGAAAAAAATAAAGGAATTGTTTTTTGAGAAATAAGAAACGAGTTTTGAGAGAGAAGTGTTGTGTCATATGCACATTATAAGCAAAGAGAATGTGTTGTATATATAGAGAAAATCTGCAAATTATAAGTTCTGTGTAAATAATTTAGAAATTACAAATGGTGTTGCCATAAGGAAAATTACAAATAGAAATCACAAGCACATTATCTTGTGGTGTCGACACAACAAAACAAAAAGAATCATTGCCTTGTAGTAGGTAACAGAACCTTTACAGTTGGTAGTAATGCAGTGTTTTAAAAGAAACAATATCAAATGTCATTCAAACCCAATAACAAAGCAGTTTTCAAGTTGTGTGTCGTTTTTCTGCTTAGCTGATGAAGTGACCTTCCTTCTTGGCTGCCGAAAGAAGGATCCTGCAAATTGACACATAAAAGCATAATTAGTATGTACATAATTATCAATAATATAGAGACATTAATTCAAACTTAAACTGACCAACAAACATGCTCATTAATCAAACAAAATACTAATGACACATCATAGTTCATTCATTTTTAAAACAAAATACAAAGCAAAAGAGTAAATACAAAGCGATTTAACCGATTATCAAAGTTACTAATGACACATCAAAGTTATCAAATACAAGAAAGCTTAATTATGACAACATGTCAGTAATTAGCTTGTTCTTTAGAGCCATTTCGATATCAGATAGTGGTTCTGACTTAGCAAGGAGACTCTCAAGCAATTTATTCTTAGAAATCTTTTCTTTCATTTCCAAGTCTTGCTTCTTTATTTCCCACATGCTCTGAAACTCCGACAGTTGTGACTTCCTTTCCTCTTCCACGCTGGTCCTTTTAGCTTTTACTTTTGCAGCCTTAACACCAGGAGGACGAGCCATTGCCTCATCTACTCCATGGCTAACTGACTGCGAGCTTGAAGACTGCGCAGAACTCTCAGCAACCTTTCTTCTTTTCGAGCTTCCCCCTTCTTTACCAGCAGCAGATGAACACCATTTATGATCATGGCGAAGCTCCCTCCAAGCATGGTCAAGAGTGAACTTGACCCCATGATCATTGAAGAATATATCATTGGCCGCTTTCATCACATCATTATCATTCTGCCCACTAGATTGCTCTTTCAGTGCAGTCTCATAGCAACCCACAAACTTGCATACTTGGTCATTTAACCTCCCCCACCTTTGCTTACAGTGAGTGGCCTCTCTAGGTTGCATACCAAGAAGTTGTGGGCTTGAGTTAAAATATGCTTGAATGCGTTTCCAAAACGCACCAGTTTTTTGCTCATTTCCAACAACTGGATCCTTGCTGGTGTTCAACCAAGCACTTATGAGGATAACATCTTCTCTTGGTGTCCATTTCCTTCTCTCTTTATGCTCCCCAACACCTAGGCTTGGATCATCAGTACCTTGTGTACTAAACAGAGGTTCTTCAGATGATCCAAGGTCTATAGTAGGTGAAAAACTCTCAAAAAGATTTGGGTTTAGTGGTTGACTATTTAAAAGATTTACAAAGCTTGATGTTTCACTAAATGGATTACTTGAATCCATAACCTTATTAAAAGGAGAAGGACAGAGCAAAAGAGTAAGGACAAAGCAAGTAGAAAGGGTTAGGATAAAGCAAAAGATAAGAGTAAGGACAGAGCAAGAAGAAAGGGTTAAGACTGAGCAAAAGAAAAGGGTTAGGACAGAGGAAAAGAGTTTGTACAGAGCAAACGATAAGAGAAGGACAGAGGAAAAGAGTTTTGGGGTTTGGTTATGTTATTAAGTTTTCTGTGTTAACCTGAAGAAACATGCTTCCCATATATAACAAGAAGAAAGGGTTAGGACAGAGGAAAAGAGTTTGGACAGAGGAAAAGATAAGAGACGGATAGAGGAAAAGAGTTTTCAGACAGAGCAAGAAGAACGGGAAACCAAAGAGCAAAATAAGTGTTTAAGTGTTATGTGATTGGTTTTGTGTTTTACTGTGAGATAACAACTTGTGGTGGCAATCAATGGGATAATTAAGAGTTTACCTAACTAAAAGCATTGACCACAAAAAGTAAAATAGCACAGTAAAACACCTAGTTTATTTATGACAAGCATTACATCACAAACTGATAACTGGAAAACTAATTTGGTTTAGTTTGGAACAAGTTTTGTTTGGTCCATTTTGTAGTTGTATCAATGCTATAGAGACAGTTGTACATCATTTTCTCTTACACCATTTATCACAAAAACAAGACAGCAACCATTTATCACAAAAACAAGACAGCAACCATTTAATAAGTTTGGTTTTAATCCCTATCAATCACTACAAATCTACTTCTTCCTAAGCACATGAAATCATTAAACAAAAATTATTTAATGGTTTGTGTTATTACCTGGCCTTTGATATTATTCCGATTCCTTTAGATATGCAATTGTGTTGAATTCTTCAGTTTTGAAAGATATTTCCATCCCGTTAGCTCATACAACACAAAAAACAAAAGCATCAGTTAGCAATTAAATGATTAAAACAAATAATATAAGACAAAAGAGAAGAAAAATTTTCTCACCTGATCAAGCACAACATCCCATGTCAAAACGTGGCTAAATCACACAGGAAATATAGAAATCCAATTTTCAAGCCTCATGACTATACAACACAGAACATTCTGATCCACTTGATACAATAGTAACATAGAAGATTGAACCTGCAAAAGCCATTAAAGGACACATTAGATCATTTTCCATTATCTTAAGTTAAAAACTACCACTTTCACAATACGATTAGTTTATACAATGGTGATAACAGAGAAAATTCAGAAAATATGCACAAATAAACAGTATGTCGAAGTTATGAGTAATGTCTATCTATCAGCTTGCTTAGACAAGAATCTATCTATCAGATTCACTGTTAGAAACAATGTCTCGTTCATTAGCTCAAACTTGTCATGTACCTGAAACATTCATCAAGCTTTTTAATTAGCCTCTGTATATAATAAATCCAATGTGTTTCAAAAAAAAAGATCTTTGAATATACCTCGATGAGCCAATCGATAAGTATTGCTCTCATTTTGTCAGTTATATCAAACTGTTGCGCCATGTAATCTAGAGGAACACAACTAAATTTCTGCAAATTACCAAAATCCATGAAAGTTGTCTCAGTCAAAATTCAAAATCTAATGGTTTTGCTTCAGAGACTTTTATAAACCAACAAAAATCTTACCTCGTTTTTACGGTAGAACTCGTATAGATCTTGGACATATTCAACAACTGC